>CM035444.1:28819249-28826749 GCA_020310875.1 Ceratopteris richardii
TACTAAACCTTTTGAATAAATTTAACTTGGAGGAGATGCGCAACGTCTAGGCAACACTCCATACAAAATTTCATAGAAAACTTTACATGTTTGATAGGTCAATGAGAAGAAATTGTGCAGTAGACTTTCTGTGTTTTATTTTCTTCACAGAATTTTTCAACTTTTGATAATTTGGAGACTGGACCTCTAATTTGGTGAAGATTTTGACTTACTCTTGGTATAGAGGTGCTCTAATCACAAGAGTAGGTTGTTCTTTTGGAGATTAACACTCTCCATCAGTGGTATCAGAGCAAGAGACATCCAAATCAAGGAAAGGAGGATCCCGACTGCTGCAGATTCAAGAAATTCATCAATTGAAGAACTAAAAGGTGTAAGCTTGAAGGCAAAGCTTGTGGAGGAGACCATACGACATTAAGAAGGACAAAAGGAGTCTAATTCGAAGTAAAGGTACATATATTGTTCATAAAGCTTGAAGGTTTCAATACACAGGTGGACACAAGATGGGAGATTCTCTTCAGATAGAGAAATTGGATAGGGAAAACTATCCTGCATGGTCAATGAGGATGGAAGCTCATCTAATGAGCAAAGATTTAATAGCTTATATCACAGGAGAAGAAGAGAAGCCACAGTTCAGAGATCCTAGTGTTCCAACTAGGGAAGAGTTAGCAGATTTGAAAAATTGGATGAAGAAAGATGCTCAAGCTAGGAGCATTATATATATGGCAGTCAATGATTACTTGTTACCTCATATTCGAGGTCTTGAAAGTGCAACTGATATTTGGAATGCTTTGGAGGAGCATTTCCAGAATACTACTAAGTCAAGGAAGGCATCCCTATGGGCAGAGTTTACCACCTTTAAAAAGAAGGCTTCTCAATCCATTTCAGACTATGTGACAAGAATGAAAGATATTGCAGATGCTTTAGGAGCTGTTGATGAAGACATTGAGGAGGATAAATTGGTAAGGCAAATTCTTACAGGTTTAAGAGGTGATGACAAATGGAAGCCGTTCATTTTGTCTATAGAGTTATCACTTGATCATTTCACTCCTGATTTAAATCAGTTGCTAGGTCATATGCTAACATTTGAGCAGGATGTTAAAGGAGATGGTGACAAGAGTGCAGGTCATGCAATGTACTCAAAGGACAAGAAGAAGAATAGCAAAGGAAAGCAACAAGCAAATGAAGATGAAGGCACAACTAGTCAAGCCAACTTCCTAAGAGGTAGAGGAGGTGGCAAAGGTAGAGGAAGAGGCAGAAACAACAAAGATGGAGGCAAAGCTTGTTGGATTTGTGGTAAGACAAATCACTTAGCTAATGATTGCTGGCACAATACTCAGAGTAATAATGGATATAGTCAAAACTATAATGCAAGAGGAAGAGGTGGCAGAAATCAAAGAGGTAATTTTAGAGGCAGAGGTAGTAGGGGTTACTTTGGAAGAAATGCAGGTAGAGGATTCCAAAGTCAACAATATAACAATACCTACTACAATTATGCTTCAGATCAAAAGGAGGATTCAACATTGATAATGAATGCAACTTGTGAAAGGCAGAGTGAAGATCAAAGAGTCTTCTACATTGATTCAGGGTGTAGCAATCACCTGAGTGGTAATATAGCCTTGATGACTGATTTGGAAAATAAGGTATCTAATCATGTTGTTCAAACAGGTGACAACACAAAGCACAATGTGAAGTCAATTGGATCAGTGAAGGCCAAGGATGGGAGCACCTTATTGAGTAAGGTTTTGTATGTTCCTACAATTCCTAAGAATTTGATAAGTGTAGGACAAATTGTTGAAAAGGGATATGAAGTAAGGTTCACTAATGATGGAGTATATGTGGAAGACCCTAGTCAAGGGTATAAACAGATTGTTTCAGGGAAGAAAGAAGGAAGATTATTTACATTGAAGATTCAAGGCAATATTGGTCATGCTATGTTCACATATGGAGGACATAAGATCTCTGAGTTAGATCTTTGGCACAAGAGGCTTGGACATTTCAATGAAAGAGGTATTAAAGACATGATTAACAATGGTTCAGTGCTTGGTTTGCCTAATGTTGCAGGTCAACATATGACATACAGATGTGAGGCATGTCAATTAGGTAAGGCTCATAAGCATTCCTACTCCAAGCATGGTTTTATGTACTCAGAGAAGCTTGAGTTGGTACACACAGATGTGTGGGGGCCATCAAAGGATTTCAGTATAAATGGGTCAAGGTATTATGTGATTTATGTTGATGATGCTACTAGATGGATCACTATTTATGTGATCAAAGATAAGTCAGAAGTGTTTAATACATTTAAACACTATCATGCATATGCAGAAAGAATTACAGGACATAAGTTGAAAAGACTAAGGTCAGATGGAGGGGGAGAGTATTTCTCTAATGAGTTAAGTGATTACTTGTGGAATGCAGTTATAAAAAGGGAAGTTACTTGCAGGTACTCTCCTCAACAAAATGGTGTAGCAGAAAGGAGAAATAGAACTCTAGTTGAGTTTGCAAGATCTATGATGAAGGAGAAAAATTGCCCTAATTATTTGTGGGCTGAGGCTGTAAATACAGCTACTTATTTGGTCAATAGGTTACCATGTAAAGCCTTGCAGGGTATGACACCATATGAGGCTTGGTGGGGTAAGAGACCTACTTTGGATCATTGCAGAGTTTTTGGATGTGTGGCATATGCATATGTGCCATCACAATTAAGGCACAAATTGGAACCTAAAGCTGAAAAGTATGTTTTCATTGGTTATGATGATAAGCAGATGGGTTATAGATTGTGGAGTCCATCTACAAAACAATTCATGGTTTCTAAAGATGTTACATTTGATGAGCAAAGTACTTGGTATGCAGGTACAATCAATATCAATACAGGTGATGAAGAAGAAGTGAGTCAAAAGAAAGGTAAGGCAAAGATTCAAATAATTGATGAAGAAAAGAATAATGAAGTGCAGGGTGAAGTTGAAGAGATGCCAAGATTTGATCCTGAGTATGAAGAGCCAGAAACCTCAAGGAGTGGAGAACTCAGAAGATCATCAAGAAATAGGTGGCAACCTACAAGGTATAGTTATGATACTTCTTTTTTGGCCACAAAAGATTATGCTTATATGGTGAAAACAGATGAAGACCCTTCTACATATGAAGAGGCAAAAGGTAAAGAAAATTGGGAGAAAGCTATGCAAGAAGAATATGATGCATTGTTGGAAAATCAAACTTGGGATTTGGTTCCTAAACCAAATAGTCAGAAGATCATTGGATGCAAGTGGGTTTACAAGACCAAGAGGTTTGCAGATGGAAGTGTGTCTAGATACAAAGCTAGACTTGTTGTCAAAGGTTTTGCACAAACATATGGTATTGATTATGATGAGACTTATAGTCATGTGGCAAAGATGACAACCATCAGGACACTTATAGCTATTGCTGCATGTAAAGGTTGGAAGTTATGTCAACTTGATGTGAAAAATGCTTTTTTGAATGGTTATATTTCAGATGATGTGTTCATGGAGCAACCTCAAGGGTTTAGAGATAAAAGGTATCCAGATCATGTGTGCAAGCTCAAGAGAGCTTTGTATGGCTTGAAGCAGGCTCCAAGGGCATGGAATTATAGACTTGTAAAGTTCTTGAAACAACTTGGATTTCAGGTGTCTAAAGCAGATAGTAGCTTGCTTGTCAAAGCAAGTGAGAATGGTTTCATATACATGTGCATATATGTTGATGATATAATCCTTACAGGTACAGATGAAGAAGGAATACAAAGACTCAAGAAGCAAATGGAAAAGGAGTTCAAAATAAGTGACTTGGGAGACTTGTCATACTTCTTGGGCATGGAGATTACATATACCCAACATGGAGTATTTGTGACCCAAGAAAGGTATTTGAAGAACTTGTTAATCAAGTTTAAAATGGATGATTGCAGGGTAGCACCTACACCAATGGAGGTGAATCACAAATTGAGTAAATTTGGAGGTGAAGAATTCAAGGACATGAGACAATATCAGAGTTTGGTTGGTAGTCTTATCTATGCTACTTTAACTAGACCTGATTTATCATATGTAGTAGGGGTTTTGTCTCAATTTATGCATTGTCCTAGGAAAGAACATTGGATTGCAGGACAAAGAGTGTTGAGGTACATTAAGGGTACACTCAATGAAGGTTTGTATTATGGGTTTACATCAGATACAAATATCAAAATTTATAGTGATGCAGATTGGGCAGGTAATCCAGATGATAGAAGGTCAACTTTGTTAGATATACTCAATGCCTCACCCTTATGTAACACCACCATTTTTCCATAACACTCTATTTTGTAAGGCCCCCATTATGAGGAGAAGCCATGTGAGAGTGTTGGACATTGGTAGGTTCCTGACTTTGAGGTCAGATGAGGTCTAGTGTAGACCGTAGATGGATAGTTAGGAAGGTTACTTCTAAGCCATTGGATTTGGGATTGATCCGATGTGAGGATCAACCTAAATCAAGGGCTAGAAACAAAAGTAGCTTTCTTAACTTGGGGAAGGGTCTAATTGATGTGGGCCATTGGATCTAGACTTGATCCTAAGTGTGGATTAAGCAAGATCAAGGGTTACAAACAAATGGTTGTTGATCCTACCTTTGTACCATTGGATTTACCCCATAGATCAATGGTGGAGATTATTTTGGGCATGGATCAAGCTACCACAACCCTAGAACATGGGTAGGCCGACTTAGGCTTGGAGGACCTTATAAGGATGGTCCCCATCCCATGTAGGATGATCAGTTTGTGTGGTTGGAACCATTAGGGTATCCATCTTAGTACCCATTGTGTTGGCCTATAGCCCTTCACCTAGCTTCTATCTAGATCACCATCTAAGCTCCATATAGAGAGTGCATGGGTGGATAGAACCATCTATTTATTGTTTAGTGTTTGAGTTCCATTGTATTAGAGTTATGAGTTTTAGTTGAATTGAGTTGAGTTCATCTTCTATTCATCTTGAGTCCACTTTCCATTATAACCAAATCTCTTGTGTTATTCCCATGAGTAGTGATACCTCTCTTTCTATCTAACCTTGATCTTGTATGTGTGTTGTGCTAATCTCTACATAGAATTAGAGTTACACCACTAGCCCACCACTCAATCATTATTCATTTATTTTCTTTTTCTACCTCTTATTCAACATACATCCAAGGCAACTGAGGCATGGAGTATATTGAGGAGTCACTATGAGGTAAGAAACCAAACTCACATTCAAAATTTAGAAAATCAATTGGAAGCAGAGAAGTTTGCAGAAGGAGAGAAGGTCACGACATCCATTACTCAGATCAAGAAGCCATGTGATAGAATGGCTTGTGAAGGGATAGAGAAGACTAGCAAGGGACTAGCTCAAAGGTGTCTCCAAAATTCTCCACCAAAGTATGATGGAAGGGTAACTACTCTCAACACTCAGGTGAGGCCTCAAGCTTTCACATTTGAGGAGTTCCATTCAATACCAATGGAAGAGGATTTGCAGCTTAAAGCCCAAGTAAGAGGTATTCAGGGAGATGCCATATTCTCCATCAATGCATCAGGTAAAAGTGGTTCCTCAAGAAAAGGTAAGAATGCAAAGAGGAGGAGGAGTGAGAAGAAGATTCAAGGACAATGCTTCCATTGCAAAAGAAAGGGACATACAATTGCACATTGTCATGTCAAGAGGATAGATGAAGTGAAGGAGGAGACAATACATGGAGCCAAAGCAAAGGTGGTATGCTCCTCAACACAAGAAGAATCAATTGTGGATTCATGGGTACTAGACAATGGTGCATCTCATCAAATGACCAATGATATAGGTCAATCTAGTTCTATGCAGCCTCAGCAAGAACCCATCATGGTGACAGGAACAATATGGAAGGAGATGCAAAAGCAAGGTATTGTTCTTCATCACTTACCTACAGTGAATGGAATGAAGGAACCTTATAGAGCTTGTATGATGGGCAAGCTGCACAGAGAGACATTCCCACAAGAAAGCAAGAGTAGGTCAAAGGCTCCTCTAGTGTTGGTATATGCTAACTTGTGTGGTAAGATGTCTATACAGGCCTTGGGAGGATCTTCCTACATTGTGATCGTTGACAACTATAGCAGGAAGATGTGGATGTACTTTCTTCGTGATAAGGCTCAAGCTTTTGGTAAGATTAAACGACAACCAGAACTTGTTGAAAATGAACCAGGGAAAAGTGTGAAGAAGCTTGGAATAGGAGGTGGTGGTGAGCTCAACTCAGAGGAGTTGGAAGGCTTTTGCAAGTGCAAAGGGATAAAGTGTCAATCAGTGACACCTCACACATTACAACATGATGGCATTATGGAATACAAGAGTCACACCATTGTTGAGATAACAATGTGTATGAGAGAAGGCATGGGCTTTCCTTATCAAATCACAAAGAGTCATCATGAAGTTTACATTGGTAAGAATCCATCAGTCTCACACTTTAGAATTTTTGAGAGTGTATGTTATGCTCTTGTCCCAGGTCAAAGAAAGAACAAGTTGGAACCAAAAAGCAAGAGATGCATCTTCCTAGGTCATAATGAAAAGCAAAGGGCTTTCATATTATATGACCATGAGGCAAAGAAGATACAAGGGAGTCGTGATGTGGTGTCTATGGAGCAGCCACATGCAGTGGAGGACAAGAAAAGATCTTCCATTTTATCATCAAGCGAAGGAGTAGTTCTCTATGTACCTAGCCCAAGAGTCATCCCTACCTATGAACGGGAGGAAGCATCATCATCAGATGGTGAGAAGAGAGTCTACCAACCTAAAATCACCCAAACAAATTGGTTGTCACTGCAATGGGTGAAAAAGCTCTATGGTCAGAGTAATCCTATGCCAACAACTATCAAAGAGAAGGCAGAAGGACCAAGTAGATCACAGAGAATAGAGGAGCACAAGTGGGCTTCTACTCACATAGTCAATATAGCCATGATGGTTGTGATTATGAAGGAAGTAATGAAGCCATTAATTGAAGATGAAGCACTTGTAGATCCGGCATGGAAGGAGGTTGTGCAAGCCAACTATGATAGCTTAATGAACAATGAAGCATGGGAGGTCACTAGCACCAAGTGGGTCTGGCACGTGAAGTACATGATACAAGGGATCTTGGAATGCTATCACCACACATTGATAGCACAAGGACTTTCACTGGTGAAGGGTTTTGGTTTTCAAGACTCTTTTGCTCTAATGATCACTATTTGTAGCATACTAATGTTAATAGCTCATATGAAGTGGGAAGTTTTCACGTTACATGTCAGATCAGAACATTTGAATGTTGACCTCAAAGAGGAGGTACATGTGTTGCAGCCACCAAGGTTTGAGGTTCCACATTCAAAGGACATACTATGTAAGCTGAAGAAGGCATCATATGTGATGAAACAAGCCCTAGGATCATTGTATGAGCAGATAGACATTGGGAGCTACATGAAGGTCTTTGGTAGTCTTATCTACTTATGGAGTACCATACAAGATATCAGTTTTCTAGTAAGACTTTTGAGAAGGCTTGGGA
>CM035444.1:28834249-28851749 GCA_020310875.1 Ceratopteris richardii
AAATATGATACACTTGTGAATTTGTCCCTTCACATAGGCATGGTGTTTTCTTCCTAAGATTTGACCTTCAAATATATGTCCAATTAGTGAGTGTTTCTCCAACAGCTCCCCCTCAATCACTAATTGACATTCCCTGTTTCTTCATATCATCTTCTTTTCTTTTACTCCTGCCATGCTTTTGAATCTGCTGGTCTTCACACCATCCAAGCTCTTTGTCATTATGTCTGCTAACTGATCTTTAGTAGAAATGTACTCCACTTCAATCTCCTTCTCCATTACCTTTTCTCTGAGAAAATGATACTGTATCTCTATGTGCTTTGTCCTTGCATGAAATACTGGATTTGCTGCAAGATAAAGTGAACTCATATTATCTCCATGTATTGTAGGTGTACCTTGATCAATGCCTAAGCTCTTGAACAATGTCTGCATCCATATGACTTCCTTAGCTGCTTCCACAAGTCCTTTGTACTCTGCTTCAGTTGATGATAATGCTATTGTATGTTGTTTCTTTGAACACCAACTTACAAGCTTATCACCAATATATATCATGTAACCATGAGTTGATCTTCTGTCATCTTGATTACCTGCCCAATCTGAATCACTATAGGCTCTCAACTTCAAATCTGATGTAAAAGGATAATATAATCCTTCCTTTATAGTTCCTTTGATATATCTGAGAACTCTTTGACCTGCAATCCAATGTGGGTCCTTTGGACAATGCATGGATTGTGACAAAACTCCCACTGCATAACTAAGATCAGGTCTTGTTAGTGTAGCATAAATTAAACTACCCACAAGAGATTGATACTTCCTCATATCTTTGTAGTCTGCACCATCATATTTACTGAGCTTGTGATTAACTTCAAGTGGAGTTGAAGCTTCTCTGCAATTTTCCATATCAAACTTCTTCAACAAGTTCAGAAGATACCTTTCTTGTGACACATATATGCCATGATCTGTATAAGTAACTTCCATTCCAAGAAAGTATGATAACTTTCCTAGGTCACTGATCTTGAATTCTTTTTCAAGCAATCTCTTTACCTCCTTGATTCCTTCATCTGAAGTACCTGTGATTATAATGTCATCTACATAAATACAAATGTAGATTGTACCTTCCTCTGTTCTTCTGATAAGTAGACTTGAATCTGCTTTTGAACTTTGATATCCAAGATCATTGAGATACTTCACCAGTCTATAGTCCCAAGCTCTTGGAGCTTGCTTCAATCCATACAATGCTCTTCTCAACCTGCAAACAAAATTTGGATACCTGGAATCTATAAACCCTTGAGGTTGTTCCATGTATACCTCATCTGATATGTATCCATTCAAGAATGCATTTTTTATATCCAATTGACTTAGAGTCCATCCTTTTGAAGCTGCAATAGCAATGATTGTCCTTATAGTTGACATCTTAGCTACGGGACTGAATGTCTCATCATAATCTATGCCATAGGTCTGGGCATAGCCTTTCACCACCAATCTAGCTTTGTATCTGGCTATACTTCCATCTGCAAGCTTCTTCACTTTATAAACCCATTTATTTCCAATAACCTTCTTACCATTTGGTTTAGGAACAAGTTCCCATGTCTTGTTCTCCTCCAGTGCATTGAACTCTTCCTTCATTGCTTCTTCCCATTGCTTCTTACCTTTAGCTTCATCATAGTTCTGAGGTTCTTCATCATCTTTGACCATATATGCATAGTTCTTCTGAGTTATGTAAGAAGTATCATAAGAATACCTTTCTGGTTGTCTTCTAGTCCTGCTTGACCTTCTTGGTTCACATTCTTCATATGTGTCTGGATACACTTCTTCATCAAATATAGGAGCTTCTTCATTCCTTCTTGTTAATCCACTTCTGGATGTACTTGCTTGCATATAGTCTTCATCTCTATTTACCTGCACAATTGATTTTCCTTTCTCACATCTTCTTACCTCTTCTTCAAATTCTTTAGCTGTATGACTTTGATCTGCATACCAACTTTTTTGTTCATCAAATGTAACATCTCTAGAAACAAGAAATTGTTTGGTTAAAGGATTCCACAACCTGTAACCCATCTGCTTTTCATCATAACCAATGAACACATATTTTTCTGCCTTTGGTTCAAGTTTATGCCTAAGCTGTGATGGCACATAAGCATATGCAATTGATCCAAACACTCTACAATGATCTAGTGTTGGTTTCTTACCCCACCAAGCTTCATATGGAGTCATTCCATTTAGAGCTGCACATGGTAATCTATTCACAAGATATGTAGTTGTATTTACAGCCTCAGCCCAAAGATAATTTGGACAGTTCTTCTCCTTCAGCATAGCTCTAGCAAACTCAACCAAAGTCCTGTTCCTTCTTTCTGCTACACCATTTTGTTGTGGTGTATACCTGCAAGTTATTTCTCTCTTAATACCTGCATTCCAAAGGTAATCATTGAACTCTTGGGAGAAATATTCTCCCCCTCCATCAGACCTCAGTCTTTTAAGCTTTTGACCTGTTACTCTCTCTGCATATGCATGAAAATGCTTGAAAGCTCCAAACACTTCTGATCTTTCCTTCAAAACATATAATGTTATCCATCTTGTAGCATCATCAATGAAAAGAACATAATACCTTGAGCCACTGATAGATCCTTCTTTTGTTGGTCCCCATACATCTGTATGAATAAGCTCAAGTACTCCATCATGTTTGAATCCTTTCTTCTGAAATGGTAACCTGTGTGCTTTTCCCATTTGACATGCTTCACATTTATAAACCATATGTTGACTTTGCACATTTGGTAATCCTAGTACAGACTGATTAGCAACCATAGCTTTAATTCCTCTTTCATTGAAATGACCTAATCTCTTATGCCAGAGATCAAGTTCTGTAATCACTGCTTCACCATGTGTGAGCAAAGCTTGACCAATGTTCCCTTGCACTCTTAAAGTAAAGAGTCTACCTTCTTTCTTACCAGAGACAATCTGATTATATCCATTCTCTAGATCTTCCACAAATACTCCTTCATTTGTAAACCTGACTTGAAAACCTTTTTCAACTATCTGTCCCACACTAATCAAGTTTTTAGGTATTGTAGGAACATACAAAACATTGGTTAGCAAATCTGCTCCACTCTTGCATTTCACTTTTCCAATTGAATGTACACTATGTCTTGTATTATCACCTGTTTGAACAGTATGACTAGAAATGCCTTTTTCCAATTCTGACATCAATTCTATGTTTCCTGACAAATGATTAGAACATCCAGAGTCAATGTAAAATACCTTTAGATCTTCTTTATCTGATGTGTTGATTGAGTTCATCATCAATGATGTATGACTTTCATTCTGTGTGTCATTTGCATAGTTGTAGTAGGTGGTGTTGTAGGATTGATTTTGTCCCCAACTTCTTCCTCCACCTCTATCATAGCCTCCTCTTTGACTTTGTCTACCTCTTTGAAAATTACTTTGATATCTTGCACCTCGGCCTCTGCTATTGTTGTTTTGATTCTGGTTTGATCCTTGTTGGTTGTGCCAACAGTCATGAGCCAAATGATTACTCAATCCACAGATCCAGCAAGCCTTCTTGTTGTTATTCTGATTACCTCTTCCTCTTCCAAAACCTCTTGCTCTTCCTCTACCAGTGCCTTTACCTCTTGTATAATAAGCTTGAGAACTAGACTCCTCTTCATCCTTTGCTTTACCTTTATCTCCTTTCTTCTTATTCTTCATGTACATTGCAGAACTTTGTTCTTTATCTCCATCTCCCTTCAAGTCTTGCTCATATGTGAGCATCAAACCAAGCAACTGGTTCAAATCTGGAACATAATGATTTAATGAAAGTTCTGTTGATAAGACAAAAGGTTTCCACCTTTCATCCCCTCTCAAACCTGCAAGTAATTGAGCAATCAATCTATGATCTTGAACATCTTCATCTATGGATCCAAGACTATCTGCTAGATCCTTCATCTTAGTGACATGATCACTAATGGTTTGACTTGGCTTCTTCTTGAATGTTGTAAACTCTGACCATAGACTTGCTTTCCGTGCTTTAGTAGTGCTTTGGAAATGATACTCCAATGCATTCCATATATCTTCACATGATTCCAATCCTCTGATGTGTGGTAGCAAATGATCAGAGATTGTATTGTAGATGTATGCTTTTGCACTTGCATCCTTCTTCTGCCAATGCTTTAAAGCATCAAGTTCCTCTTTCTTTGGTCGGCTTTCATCTTCAAATACTGGCTTCTCTTCTTCACCTGTTACATATACCATGAGATCCTTACTCATAAGTAAGGCTTCCATTCTCATTACCCATGCGGGGTAATTATCTCTGTCCAGTTTGTCAATGGAGATATGATCTGCCATAGTTCTTTTCTTCTGCTGCAACCTGTGAGCTTAAAGGATAAAGGATAATACCTTTTGAAGTTCTTGTTGTATGAGGATACTTTTGAAGTAACCTTTTGATGCCTTGTGTCTTCAAATGCTTCACCTTTCAAACTTTAATGAAAACTTTACAAAACTTCTCGTACCTCTGTCGTCTTCTGCTCTCGAGAATCTTTCCGCTCTGATACCACTTGTTGATGTATGAAACACCACAAGAAATGAATTAAGGTGACACTAGAACACCTCTATGGTCACCATTAACTCATTGCCACTCCAAACTTTGAGAAATGATAGCCTAAAGTGAGAACTTTGCTTCTACAAAAATTCCTAGTCACTGAAATGACATACCTTCAGTATTTTGCTAATTTCTCCTAGCTCAAGTATTATTTCTCCATGAAACTTTATAGGCTAAAACTAGAAGAGTAGAGCTTTCCATCAAGCTATCATATGCATCCAACGAACCTCTAGAACTCAAGTTATGGCCTTCACAAGATGACCCTGTATGACCTTCCAAAACTGGAATTTTTTCTTGTTTTAGTAATCCTGGTGTCCAAAAATAAAAAATTCGATGCCTGGCATCGAATTTCAGTCCAAGTTGATGCCGGGCATCGACTTTGGGCTTTTTTTGGCTATTTTTCTGCACCAGAAACACTCTATTTTACACACACATGAAGAAGATGACTTATATGCTAGAAGTCGATGCCGGGCATCCATTTTATGCTGGAACTCGATGCCAAGCATCAAGTTGCTCCACAAACTTCATATTTTTAGAAGGTTCAAGAACAATTAACACACAGAGAATGAAAAAAACTAACTTATCAGCCAAGATTCGATGCCAGGCATCGAATTGCTCAGAAAACTTGAACTTTTGAATTCATCACACAGTAGGCAAGCATGGAGATGATGGAGAGAGACTCATACACAGAACTTTACTCAGTTCTTTCTCATAACTATAAAAAACTCAGAAGTTTTACAGATGCTTTCTCACTCAGAGAATCCCGACTATACACAGTCGTATAAATGAACTTGTTCTTCTACTTCTTCTCTCTATTCTCTCACACCGCGTCGGTTGATACGAACTAACTTATATAGATTTTCGTATTCTCGTGATTTTTAAAAAATCTTCTAGAACTAAAGTGAACTAACTTTACAAATATGATACACTTGTGAATTTGTCCCTTCACATAGGCATGGTGTTTTCTCCCTAAGATTTGATCTTCAAATATATGTCCAATTAGTGAGTGTTTCTCCAACACCCTGCAATCATCCATTTTAAACTTGGTTAACAAGTTCTTGAAGTACCTTTCTTGAGTTACATACACTCCATGCTGAGTGTATGAGATCTCCATGCCCAAGAAATATGACAAATCTCCCAAGTCACTGATCTTGAACTCTTTTGCATTTGCTTCTTTAGACTTTGAATGCCTTTCTCATCTGTACCTGTAAGAATTATATCATCAACATATATGCACATGTAAATAAACCCATCTTCACTTGCTTTGACAAGCAAGCTACTAGCTGCTTTAGACACTTGGAATCCAAGTTCTTTTAAGAACTTCACAAGTCTATAATTCCATGCCCTTGGGGCTATGAGTGTCCTGATGGTTGTCATCTTTGCCACAGGACTATAAGTTTCATCATAATCTATACCATATGTCTGAGCAAACCCTTTCACAACAAGTCTAGCTTTATACCTAGACACACTTCCATCTGCATACCTCTTTGTCTTGTAGACCCATTTGATGGAGAGTGTTAATCTCCAAAAGAACAACCTATTCTTGAAATTAGAGCACCTCTATATCAAGAATAAGTCTAGACTCCTCTTAATTTAGAGAACAATCACTAAATTATGAAGAAATTAACTATTCTGGAAAAACTCAACTTCTCAGAAAAGTCTGCTACAGATTAATCTCTGATTGACTAACCATTTGTGTAAAGTTTTTTATAAAACTTTGTAGGATGTGTCGCCTTAAGATTGCGCACCTTCTCCAACTTAAATCTCCTCAAATGATTGAGTATACTTTGAGAAATGACTCAAACACTTTACCTATGTGTAACACTGCTTCTCTGCAGTAGCGACTTTGATACCTGTAACTTCTTAGCTTTGATTCTCTCAATGTCGAACCCGTTTGGTGAAATCCTTTTAGCTGTAGATAGCTTATCTCTGAACTTAGATTTTGAGCTATCATATGTGTAAAACTTTACACTGTGCACTGAGCACTCTTCATTTCATTGAACTCGAAATCTGCGCCTGTTTCATGAGACTGTGAACATTTTTCACATATGAATGTTCCTACACACAATTCTCTTAACCTGCTTACAATTAGACTCTCAAACTCTAGCCATAGATTGATTAACTATGGACTTAGACATCTCCAAAAGGAATTCACAAAAGATTTACTACACGAGGAGAAAACACAGAAACTTCGGGCGCAAAAATTCTGTCATTTCTGAAGAAGACTACAACTGAATGAGAGATAGACTTCAACTAACTTTTCATGTGTCCAATGACACTTACAACAACTCATTTCTCTATTCCTATGCTCTTACATAGTCTCTCCTCGTCTTCTCTCTATATCCCGACATTTTTCCATAGTATTTATAGGCAAATATGTACAGACTTATGACTAAACATAAGTATAAGTAACCTATGTCTTAACTAATGTACATATGTGTACATTTCTTTCAACCTGTGAATGTAACCATCTTCTAAGCTTCAAGAATTGATCTTATCTCCATCTTTTGTCTTCCAAACTTCAATTGGTGATTGGTCTGCACCAACAGCTCCCCCTCAATCATCAATTGAGGTTTCTCTTATCTTCTTTATGCCTGCCATGTCTTTAAACTTCTGTAACTTTGGTCCATCCAAGCTCCTTGTAAGCATATCAGCTATCTGATCTTTTGTTGAAGTATGTATAACTTCAATCTCTTTATCCATCACCTTCTCTCTTAGAAAGTGATACTGTATCTCAATGTGTTTGGTCCTGGCATGAAAAACAGGATTAGCAGCTAGATATAATGAACTCATGTTATCACCATAAATGATAGGTATGCTCTATATAGTGTCAAAACTCTTCATGAGAGTCTTAAGCCATATCACTTCTTTTGTAGCTTCAACCATGCCTTTGTACTCTGCTTCTGTAGATGACAAAGCAACTGTATGTTGCTTCTTTGAGCACCAGGAGATTAACTTATCTCCCACATAACACATGTATCCATAGGTTGACCTTCTATCATCTGGATTACCTGCCCAATCTGCTTCACTATATATTTTGATATTTGTATCTGATGTAAAACCATAATACAAACCTTCCTTGAGTGTACCCTTAATGTACCTCAACACTCTTTGACCTGCAATCCAATGCTCTTTCCTAGGAAAATGCATGAATTGAGGCAAAACCCCAACTGCATATGATAAATCAGGTCTAGTTAATGTAGCATAGATAAGACTACCAACCAAACTCTGATATTGCTTCATGTCCTTGAATTCTTCACCTCCAAATCTGCTTAATTTGTGATTCACCTCCATTGGAGTAGGTGCTACTCTGCAATCATTCATCTTAAACTTTGTTAACAAATTCTTCAAATACCTTTCTTGAGTCACATACACTCCATGTTGAGTGTATGAAATCTCCATGCCCAAGAAGTATGACAAATCTCCCAAGTCACTGATTTTGAACTCTTTCTCCATTTGCTTCTTTAGACTTTGTATGCCTTTCTCATCTGTACCTGTAAGAATTATATCATCAACATATATACATATGTAAATGAACCCATCATCACTTTCTTTGACAAGCAAGCTACTATCTACTTTTGATACTTGAAATCCAAGTTCTTTTAGGAACTTTACAAGCCTATAGTTCCATGCCATTGGGGCCTGCTTCAAGCCATATAAAGCTCTCTTGAGCTTACACACATGATCTGGATATCTTCCATCTTTGAATCCTTGAGGTTGCTCCATGAAAACATCATCTGAAATGTAACCATTCAAAAAAGCATTCTTCACATCTAATTGACACAATTTCCAACCTTTACATCCAGCAATTGCTATAAGTGTCCTGATGGTTGTCATCTTTGCCACAGGACTATAAGTCTCATCATAATCAATACCATATGTCTGAGCAAACCCTTTCACAACAAGTCTAGCTTTGTACCTAGACACACTTCCATCTGCAAATCTCTTTGTCTTATAGACCCACTTGCATCCAATGATCTTCTGACTATTTGGTTTTGGAACCAAATCCCATGTTTGATTCTCCATTAATGCATCTTATTCTTCCTGCATAGCTTTCTCCCAAATCTCTTTACCTTTTGCCTCTTCATATGTAGAAGGGTCTTCATTTGCTTTAACCATGTAAGCATAATCCTTAGTAGTCAAGAATGAAGTATCATAGCTATACCTTGTAGGTTGCCATTTGTGCCTTGTAGACCTCCTGAGTTCTCCACTTCTTGAGGTTTCTGGTTCTTCACATTCAGGATCAAATCTTGGTGTCTCTTCCACTTCAACCTGCACTTCATTATTCTCTTGCTCATCAAATATCTGAACCTTTGATTTACCTTTCCTTTGGCTCACAATTTCTTCATCATCTGTATTAATATTGATAGTACCTGCATACCAAGTACCTTGCTCATCAAATGTAACATCTTTTGATACAAGAAAATGTTTTGTGGATGGATTCCACAACCTGTATCCCATCTGCTTATCATCATAACCAATAAACACATATTTTTCAGCTTTAGGTTCCAATTTGTGCCTTAATTGTGATGGCACATATGCATAGGCCAAACATCCAAATACTTTGCAATGGTCTAGTGTAGGTTTCTTACCCCACCATGCCTCATAAGGTGTCATACCCTACAAGGCTTTACAAGGTAGCCTATTAACCAAATAAGTAGCTGTATTTACAGCCTCAGCCCACAAATAATTTGGGCAATTTTTCTCCTTCATCATGGACCTTGCAAACTCAACAAGAGTCCTATTCCTCCTTTCTGCTACACCATTTTGTTGAGGAGAGTACCTGCAAGTAACCTCTCTTTTTATACCTGCATTCCACAAGTAATCACTGAACTCATTAGAGAAATACTCTCCCCCTCCATCTGACCTTAGTCTCTTCAACTTATGTCCTGTAATTCTCTCTGCATACATATGATAATGTTTGAAAGTATTGAATACTTCTGACTTATCTTTGATCAAATAGATAGTGATCCATCTGGTAGCATCATCAACATAAATCACATAATACCTTGAACCATTGATACTAAAATCCTTTGATGGTCCCCACACATCTGTGTGTACCAACTCAAGTTTCTCTGTATACATAAACCCATGCTTAGAATAGGGTTGCTTATGAGCCTTACCTAATTGACATGCCTCACATCTGTATGTCATATGTTGACCTGCAACATTAGGCAATCCAAGCACTGAACCATTATTAATCATGTCTTTAATACCTCTTTCATTGAAATGTCCAAGCCTCTTGTGCCAAAGATCTAACTCAGAGATCTTATGTCCTCCATAAGTGAACAAAGCATGACCAACATTACCTTGAATCTTCAATGTGAACAATCTTCCTTCTTTCTTCCCTGAAACAATTTGTTTATACCCATTGCTAGGGTCTTCCACAAACACTCCTTCATTAGTGAACCTTACTTCATAACCTTTTTCCACAATTTGTCCTACACTTATCAAATTCTTAGGAATTGTAGGAACATACAAGACCTTACTCAATAAGATGCTACCATCCTTGGCCTTCACTGATCCAATTGACTTCACATTGTGCTTTGTGTTGTCACCTGTTTGAACAACATGATTAGATACCTTATTCTCCAAATCAGTCATCAAGGCTATATTACCACTCAGGTGATTGCTACACCCTGAGTCAATGTAGAAGACTCTTTGATCTTCATTCTGCCTTTCACAAGTTGCATTCATTATCAATGTTGAATCTTCCTTTTGATCTGAAGCATAATTGTAGTAGGTATTGTTATATTGTTGACTTTGGAAACCTCTACCTACATTTCTTCCAAAGTAACCCCTACTACCTCTACCTCTGAAATTACCTCTTTGATTTCTGCCTCCTCTTCCTCTTGAATTATAGTTCTGATTGTATCCTCCATTACTCTGATTATTATGCCAACAATCATTAGCTAAATGATTTGTCTTACCACAAATCCAGCATGCTTTGGCTCCATCTTTGTTGTTCCTGCCTCTTCCTCTACCTTTGCCACCTCCTCTACCTCTTAGGAAGTTGGCTTGATTAGTTGTGCCTTCATCTTCACCTGATTGTTGCTTTCCTTTGTTAGCTTTCTTTTTGTCCTTTGAGTACATTGCATGACCTGTACTTTTGTCACCATCTCCTTTAACATCCTGCTCAAATGTTAGCATATGACCTAGCAACTGATTTAAATCAGGAGTGAAATGATCAAGTGATAATTCTGTAGACAAAATGAATGGCTTCCATTTGTCATCACCTCTCAAACCTGTAAGAATTTGCCTTACCAATTTATCCTCCTCAATATCTTCATCAACAGCTCCTAATGCATCTGCAATGTCTTTCATCCTTGTTACATAGTCTGAAATGGATTGAGAGGCCTTCTTCTTGAAAGTTGTAAATTTTGCCCATAAAGATGCCTTCCTTGACTTTGTGGTGTTTTGGAAATGCTCTTCCAAAGCATTCCATATATCACTTGCACTTTCAAGACCTCTAATGTGAGGTAGCAAGTAATCATTGACTGCCATATAAATGATACTCCTAGCTTGAGCATCTTTCTTCATCCAATTCTTCAAATCTGTTAATTCCTCCCTAGTTGGAACACTAGGATCTCTGAATTGTGGTTTTTCTTCTTCACCTATAATGTAAGCTATCAAATCTTTGCTCATTAGATGAGCTTCCATCCTCATTGACCATGCAGGATAGTTTTCTCTATCCAACTTCTCTATTTGAAGAGAATCTCCCATCCTTCCTTCACCTGTATTACCAGATCTTTAAACTTTATGAGGAATAAGTGTACCTTGACTTTGAATATTACTCCTTCTGATCCTTTTGACAACTTCAATGTGTCTTCCTTCAAGCTTTCTTCAATCTTTGTCCTTTTGATCCTTCAAGGTGTAAAGTTTGTATTTCTGCAGTAGTCGGAGTCTCCCTTTCCTTGATTCTGATGCTTCCTGCTCTGATACCACTGATGGAGAGTGTTAATCTCCAAAAGAACAACCTATTTTTGAAATTAGAGCACCTCTATATCAAGAATAAGTCTAGACTCCTCTTAATTTAGAGAACAATCACTAAATTATCAAGAAATTAACTATTCTGGAAAAACTCAACTTCTCAGAAAAGTCTGCTGCAGATTAATCTCTGATTGACTAACCATTTGTGTAAAGTTTTTTATAAAACTTTGTAGGATGTGTCGCCTTAAGATTGCGCACCTTCTCCAACTTAAATCTCCTCAAATGATTGAGTATACTTTGAGAAATGACTCAAACACTTTACCTATGTGTAACACTGCTTCTCTGCAGTAGCGACTTTGATACCTGTAACTTCTTAGCTTTGATTCTCTCAATGTCGAACCCGTTTGGTGAAATCCTTTTAGCTGTAGATAGCTTATCTCTCAACTTAGATTTTGAGCTATCATATGTGTAAAACTTTACACTATGCACTGAGCACTACTCATTTCATTGAACTCAAAATCTGCACCTGTTTCATGAGACTGTGAACATTTTTCACATATGAATGTTCCTACACACAATTCTCTTAACCTGCTTACAATCAGATTCTCAAACTCTAGCCATAGATTGATTAACTATGGACTTAGACATCTCCAAAAGGAATTCACAAAAGATTTACTACACGAGGAGAAAACACAGAAACTTCGGGCGCAAAAATTCTGTCATTTCTGAAGAAGACTACAACTGAATGAGAGATAGACTTCAACTAACTTTTCATGTGTCCAATGACACTTACAACAACTCATTTCTCTATTCCTATGCTCTTACATAGTCTCTCCTCGTCTTCTCTCTATATCCCGACATTTTTCCATAGTATTTATAGGCAAATATGTACAGACTTATGACTAAACATAAGTATAAGTAACCTATGTCTTAACTAATGTACATATGTGTACATTTCTTTCAACCTGTGAATGTAACCATCTTCTAAGCTTCAAGAATTGATCTTATCTCCATCTTTCGTCTTCCAAACTTCAATTGGTGATTGGTCTGCACCAACACCATTTTCATCCAATGACCTTCTAACTATTTGGTTTAGGAACCAAATCCCAAGTCTCATTCTCCATCAATGCATCATACTCTCCCTGCATACCTATCTCCCAACTTTCCTTACCTTTTGCCTCTTCATTTGTAGAAGGGTCTTCATCTGCCTTTACCATATATGCATAATCTTTGGTAGCCAAAAAAGAAGTGTCATAGCTATACCTTGTAGGTTTCCATTTGTGCCTTGATGACCTTCTAAGTTCTCCACTCCTTGAGGTTTCTGGTTCATCACATTCTGAATCAAATCTTGGCATCTCGTCAACTTCAACATGTACTTCATTGTTCTCCTCTTCATCAAATATCTGAACCTTTGATTTACCTTTCTTTTGATTCACAACTTCTTCACCACCTGCATAAATATTCATTGTACCTGCATACCAAGTACCTTGCTCATCAAATGTAACATCCTTAGACACATGGAATTGTTTTGTGGATGGACTCCACAACCTATATCCCATCTACTTATCATCATATCCAATGAACACATATTTTTCAGCTTTGGGTTCCAATTTATGCCTTAATTGTGATGGCACATATGCATATGCCAAACATCCAAATACTTTGCAATGATCTAAAGTAGGTCTCTTACCCCACCATGCCTCATATGGTGTCATACCCTGCAAAGTTTTATGTGGTAATCTATTGACCAAATAAGTAGCTGTATTTATAGCCTCAACCAAGAAGTAATTTGGGCAATTTTTCTCCTTCATCATGGATCTTGCAAACTCAACAAGAGTTCTATTTCTCCTTTCTGCTACACCATTTTGTTGAGGAGAGTACCTGCAAGTAACTTCCCTTTTTATACCTGCATTCCACAAGTAATCACAGAACTCATTAGAGAAATACTCTCCCCCTCCATCTGACCTTAGTCTCTTCAACTTATGACCAGTAATTCTCTCTACATACACATGATAATGTTTGAATGTATTGAATACCTCTAACTTATCTTTGATCACATAGATAGTGATCCATCTGGTAGCATCATCAACATAAATCATATAATACCTTGAACCATTGATACTGAAATCCTTTGATGGTCCCCACACATCTGTGTGTACCAACTCAAGCTTCTCTGAATACATAAAACCATGCTTGGAATAAGATTGCTTATGAGCTTTACCTAATTGACATGCCTCACATCTGTATGTCATATGTTGACCTGCAACATTAGGCAATCCAAGCAATGAACCATTGTTAACCATATCTTTGATACCTCTTTCATTGAAATGTCCAAGCCTTTTGTGCCAAAGATCTAACTCAGAGATCTTATGTCCTCCATAAGTGAACAAGGCATGACCAACATAACCTTGGATCTTCAATGTGAACAATCTTCCTTCTTTCTTTCCTGAAAAAAATTGTTTATACCCATTGCTAGGGTCTTCCACAAACACTCCTTCATTAGTGAACCTAACGTCATAACCTTTTTCAACAATTTGACCTACACTTATCAAATTCTTAGGAATTGTAGGAACATATAAAACCTTACTCAAGAGAGTACTTCCATCCTTAGCCTTCACTGATCCAATTGACTTCACATTATGCTTTGTATTGTCACCTGTTTGAACTACATGATTAGTTACCTAATTCTCCAAATCAGTCATCAAAGCTATGTTGCCACTCAGGTGATTGCTACACCCTGAGTCAATGTAGAAGACTCTTTGGTCTTCACTTTGCCTTTCACAAGTTGCATTCATTATCAGTGTTGAATCCTCCTTCTGATCTGAAGCATAATTGTAGTAGGTATTGTTATATTGTTGACTTTGGAATCCTCTACCTGCATTTCTACCAAAGTAACGTATAGTACCTCTACCTCTGAAATTACTTCTTTGATTTCTGCCACCTCTTCCTCTTGAATTAAAATTCTGATTATATCCATCATTATTCTGAGTATTATGCCCACAATCATTAGCTAAGTGATTTGTCTTACCTCAAATCCAGCGAGCTTTAACTCCATCTTTATTACTCCTGCCTCTTCCTCTACCTTTGCCACCTCCTCTTCCTCTTAGGAAGTTGGCTTGGATAGTTGTACCTTCATCTTCATTTACTTGTTGCTTCCCTTTGATATTCTTCTTCTTATCCTTTAAATACATTGCATGACCTGTACTCTTATCACTTTCACCTTTGACATCCTGCTCAAAGGTTAGCATATGTCCTAGCAACTGATTTAAATCAGGAGTGAAATGATCAAGTGATAATTCAGTAGACAAAATGAATGGCTTCCACTTGTCATCACATCTTAAAACTGTGAGGATTTGCCTTACCAATTTATCCTCCTCAATGTCTTCATCAAGTGCTCCTAATGCATATGCAATGTCCTTCATCATTGTTACATAATCTGAGATGGATTGAGAAGCCTTCTTCTTGAAAGTGGTAAATTCTGCCCACAAGGATGCCTTCCTTGACTTTGTAGTGTTTTGGAAATGCTCTTCCAAAGCATTCCATATATCACTTGCACTTTCAAGACCTCTAATGTGAGGTAGCAAGTAGTCATTAACTGCCATGTAAATAATGCTCCTAGCTTGAGCATCTTTCTTCATCCAAGTCTTCAAATCTGGTAGTTCCTCCCTAGTTGGAACACTAGGATCTCTGAACTGAGGCTTTTCGTCTTCACCTCTGATATAACTTATCAAGCCTTTGCTCATAAGATGAGCTTCCATCCTCATTGACCATGCTGGATAGTTCTCTCTATCCAACTTCTCTATCTGAAGAGAATCTCCCATCCTTTCTTCACCTCTATATTGAATTCTTCAAACTTTATGAGTAATAGATGTACCTTTACTTTGAATGATACTCATTTTGTCTTCCTTGATGTCGTATGGCCTCCTTCTCAAGCTTTGCTCTCAAGATTTCACCTTTTGAATCTTCAAATGTTGAATTCTTTATGACTGCAGCACTCGGGATGCTCCTTTCTTCAATTTTGATGTTTCTTGCTCTGATACCACTGATGGAGAGTGTTAATCTCCAAAAGGACAAGCTAATCTTGAAGTTAGAGCACCTCTATATCAAGAGTAACTAAAGACATTTACCAATTTGGAGGATTAATGATGAGTTATAAAGATTTTGGATAAACTGTGAAGAAGATGATTCTACAAAAAGTCTGCTGCACATATCTCTCTCATTGACTTATCAAATGTGTAAAGTTTTTTATAAAACTTTGCACAAGGTGTTGCCTATAGCTTGCACATCTTCTTCAAGTTAAATCATTCCAAAAGACGCAGTAGATCTTAAGAAATGATCTCAACAAGTCACCTATGTCTAGAATTGCTCTTCTGAGAAGTCGATTCAGACACCTGTAACTTCTAACACTTGGTTCTCTCAATCTAGAACCCATTTATGCAAATGCTTTTATTCATAGATAGCTTACCTTCCAGCTTAGATTTTGACTCCTCACTCATGCACAACTTTAACCTCTGCACTGAGAAATGATCAAATCTTTGACCATCGAGATTGTGCCTGTTTCAAAAAACAGTGAACACTTCTTCACATATGAATGTTCCTACTCATAATTCTCACAGCCTGTTTACAATTAGGCCCTCAAACTTTCACCATAGACTCATTAACTATGGAATAAGATGTCTACAAAAGGATTCTTGAAATGATCAAGCACAGAAGGAAAATGCACAGAATTATCTGGTGCAAATTTTTCTTCCATTACTAGAAAACTTTACATCTGGATGAGAGAGCTAATCTTCATACATCTCAAGTGTCTAATCACACCTAATTCTTCTGAATTCTTGTATTCTATACTCTCATACATTTGCCCCGACATTTTTCCTTTGTATATATAGTCAGATATTTACAAGCTTATGACTATACAAAAGTATAAGTAAACTATCTCTTAATTAATGTACATATGTGTACACATCTTCATCTTCTGAATATGCATTTCCTTCAAGCTTCATAACTTGATCTTTTCTACAGTCCTCGAATTCCAAACCTTCATCAAAACTTCAATTGTTGATTGCTCTGCACCAACAATAGATAGATCGATAGATAGATAGATAGATAGATAGATTGATACATGGATGGATGGATAGATGGATGGATAGGTAGATAGATAGGTAGATAGATAGATAGATAGATAGATAGATAGATAGATAGATAGATAGATAGATAGATAGATAGATAGATACATAGATACATAGATACATGGATAGATAGATAGATAGATAGATAGATAGATAGATAGATAGATAGATAGATAGATAGATAGAGAGAGAGAGAGAGATAGATAAATTGATAGATAGATAAATAGATAGATAGATAGATAGATAGATAGATAGATAGATAGATAGATAGATAGATAGATAGATAGATAGATAGATAGATAGATAAATAGATATGTTGATAGATTGATATATATAGAGAGAGATAGAGCAAAAGGTAGACAGATAGACAGATAGACAGACAGACAGACAAATAGACAGATAGAAAGATAGATAGATAGGTAGATAGATAAATAGATAGATAGATAGATAGATAGATAGATAGATAGATAGATAGATAGATAGATAGATAAGTAGATAGATAGATGGATAGATAGATAGCTAGATAAATGAATGGATGGATGGATGGATGGATGGATAGATGCATAGATGGATGGATAGATGGATGGATGGATAGATAGATAGATAGATAGATAGATAGATAGATAGATAGATAGATAGATAGATAGATAGATAGATAGATAGATAGATAGATAGATAGATAGATAGATAGATAGATCGATAGATAGATAGATAGATAGATAGATAGATAGATAGATAGATAGATAGATAGATAGATAGATAGATAGATAGATACATAGAAATATAGATGGATGGATAGATACACATATAAATAGATAGATAAAAAGATAGATAGATAAATAGATAGATAGAT
>CM035444.1:28854249-28859249 GCA_020310875.1 Ceratopteris richardii
CTTTCTCACTCAGAGAATCCCGACTATACACAGTCGTATAAATGAACTCCTTCTTCTACTTCTTCTCTCTATTCTCTCACACCGCGTCAGTTGATACAAACTAACTTATATAGATTTTCGTATTCTCGTGATTTTTAAAAAAACTTCTAGAACTAAAGTGAACTAACTTTACAAATATGATACATTTGTGAATTTGTCCCTTCACATAGGCATGGGTTTTTCTTCCTAAGATTTGACCTTCAAATATATGTCCAGTTAGTGATTGTTTCTCCAACAGCTCCCCCTCAATCACTAATTGACATTCCCTGTTTCTTCATATCATCTTCTTTTCTTTTACTCCTACCATGCTTTTGAATCTGCTGGTCTTCACACCATCCAAGCTCTTTGTCATTATGTCTGCTAACTGATCTTTAGTAGAAATGTACTCCACTTCAATCTCCTTCTCCATTACCTTTTCTCTGAGAAAATGATACTGTATCTCTATGTGCTTTGTTCTTGCATGAAATACTGGATTTGCTGCAAGATAAAGTGAACTCATATTATCTCCATGTATTGTAGGTGTACCTTGATCAATGCCTAAGCTCTTGAACAATGTCTGCATCCATATGACTTCCTTAGCTGCTTCCACAAGTCCTTTGTACTCTGCTTCAGTTGATGATAATGCTACTGTATGTTGTTTCTTTGAACACCAACTTACAAGCTTATCACCAATATATATCATGTAACCATGAGTTGATCTTCTGTCATCTTGATTACCTGCCCAATCTGAATCACTATAGGCTCTCAACTTCAAATCTGATGTAAAAGGATAATATAATCCTTCCTTTATAGTTCCTTTGATATATCTGAGAACTCTTTGACCTGCAATCCAATGTGGGTCCTTTGGACAATGCATGAATTGTGACAAAACTCCCACTGCATAACTAAGATCAGGTCTTGTTAGTGTAGCATAAATCAAACTACCCACAAGAGATTGATACTTCCTCATATCTTTGTAGTCTGCACCATCATATTTACTGAGCTTGTGATTAACTTCAAGTGGAGTTGAAGCTTCTCTGCAATTTTCCATATCAAACTTCTTCAACAAGTTCAGAAGATACCTTTCTTGTGACACATATATGCCATGATCTGTATAAGTAACTTCCATTCCAAGAAAGTATGATAACTTTCCTAGGTCACTGATCTTGAATTCTTTTTCAAGCAATCTCTTTACCTCCTTGATTCCTTCATCTGAAGTACCTGTGATTATAATGTCATCTACATAAATACAAATGTAGATTGTACCTTCCTCTGTTCTTTTGATAAGTAGACTTGAATCTGCTTTTGAACTTTGATATCCAAGATCATTGAGATACTTCACCAGTCTATAGTTCCAAGCTCTTGGAGCTTGCTTCAATCCATACAATGCTCTTCTCAACCTGCAAACAAAATTTGGATACCTGGAATCTATAAACCCTTGAGGTTGTTCCATGTATACCTCATTTGATATGTATCCATTCAAGAATGCATTTTTATATCCAATTGACTTAGAGTCCATCCTTTTGAAGCTGCAATAGCAATGATTGTCCTTATAGTTGACATCTTAGCTATGGGACTGAATGTCTCATCATAATCTATGCCATAGGTATGGGCATAGCCTTTCACCACCAATCTAGCTTTGTATCTGGCTATACTTCCATCTACAAGCTTCTTCACTTTATAAACCCATTTATTTCCAATTACTTTCTTACCATTTGGTTTAGGAACAAGTTCCCATGTCTTGTTCTCCTCCAGTGCATTGAATTCTTCCTTCATTGCTTCTTCCCATTGCTTCTTACCTTTAGCTTCATCATAGTTCTGAGGTTCTTCATCATCTTTGACCATATATGCATAGTTCTTCTGAGTTATGTAAGAAGTATCATAAGAATACCTTTCTGGTTGTCTCCTTGTCCTGCTTGACCTTCTTGGTTCACATTCTTCATATGTGTCTGGATACACTTCTTCATCAAATATAGGAGCTTCTACATTTCTTCTTGTTAATCCACTTGTGGATGTACTTGCTTGCATATAGTGTTCATCTCTATTTACCTGCACAATTGATTTTCCTTTCTCACATCTTCTTACCTCTTCTTCAAATTCTTCAGCTGTATGACTTTGATCTGCATACCAACTTTTCTGTTCATCAAATGTAACATCTCTAGAAACAATAAATTGTTTGGTTAGAGGATTCCACAACCTGTAACCCATCTACTTTTCATCATAACCAATGAACACATATTTTTCTGCCTTTGGTTCAAGTTTATGCCTAAGCTGTGATGGCACATAAGCATATGCAATTGATCCAAACACTCTACAATGATCTAGTGTTGGTTTCTTACCCCACCAAGCTTCATATGGAGTCATACCATTGAGAGCTGCACATGGTAATCTATTCACAAGATATGTAGCTGTATTTACAGCCTCAGCCCAAAGATAATTTGGACAATTCTTCTCCTTTAGCATAGCTCTAGCAAACTCAACCAAAGTCCTGTTCCTTCTTTCTGCTACACCATTTTGTTGTGGTGTATACCTGCAAGTTATTTCTCTCTTAATGCCTGCATTCCAAAGATAATCATTGAACTCTTGGGAGAAATATTCTCCCCCTCCATCAGACCTCAGTCTTTTAAGCTTTTGACCTGTGACTCTCTCTGCATATGCATGAAAATTCTTGAAAGCTCCAAACACTTCTGATCTTTCCTTCAAAACATATAATGTTATCCATCTTGTAGCATCATCAATGAAAAGAACATAATACCTTGAGCCACTGATAGATCCTTCTTTTGTTGGTCCCCATACATCTGTATGAATGAGCTCAAGTACTCCATCATGCTTGAAACCTTTCTTTTGAAATGGTAACCTGTGTGCTTTACCCATTTGACATGCTTCACATTTATAAACCATATGTTGACTTTGCACATTTGGTAATCCTAGTACAGACTGATTAGCAACCATAGCTTTAATTCCTCTTTCATTGAAATGACCTAATCTCTTATGCCAGAGATCAAGTTTTGTAATCACTGCTTCACCATGTGTGAGCAAAGCTTGACCAATGTTTCCTTGCACTCTTAAAGTAAAGAGTCTACCTTCTTTCTTACCAGAGACAATCTGATTATATCCATTCTCTAGATCTTCAACAAATACTCCTTCATTTGTAAACCTGACTTGAAAACCTTTTTCAACTATCTGTCCCACACTAATCAAGTTTTTAGGTATTGTGGGAACATACAAAACATTGGTTAGCAAATCTGCTCCACTCTTGCATTTCACTTTTCCAATTGAATGTACACTATGTCTTGTATTATCACCAGTTTGAACTGTGTGACTAGAAATGCCTTTTTCCAATTCTGACATCAATTCTATGTTTCCTGACAAATGATTAGAACATCCAGAGTCAATGTAAAATACCTTTAGATCTTCTTTATCTGATGTGCTGATTGAGTTCATCATCAATGATGTATGACTTTCATTCTGTGTGTCATTTGCATAGTTGTAGTAGGTGGTGTTGTAGGATTGATTTTGTCCCCAACTTCTTCCTCCACCTCTACCATAGCCTCCTCTTTGACTTTGTCTACCTCTTTGAAAATTACTTTGATATCTTCCACCTCGGCCTCCGCTATTGTTGTTTTGATTCTGGTTTGATCCTTGTTGGTTGTGCCAACAGTCATGAGCCAAATGATTACTCAATCCACAGATCCAGCAAGCCTTCTTGTTGTTATTTTGATTACCTCTTCCTCTTCCAAAACCTCTTTGTCTTCCTGTGCCAGTTCCTTTACCTCTTGCATAATAAGCTTGAGAACTAGACTCCTCTTCATCCTTTGCTTTACCTTTATCTCCTTTCTTCTTGTTCTTCACGTACATTGCAGAACTTTGTCCTTTATCTCCATCTCCCTTCAAGTCTTGCTCATATGTGAGCATCAAACCAAGCAACTGGTTCAAATCTGGAACATAATGATTTAACGAAAGTTCTGTTGATAAGACAAAAGGTTTCCACCTTTCATCCCCTCTCAAACCTGCAAGTAGCTGAGCAATCAATCTGTGATCTTCAACATCTTCATCTATGGATCCAAGACTGTCTGCAAGATCCTTCATCTTAGTGACATAATCACTAATGGTTTGACTTGGCTTCTTCTTGAATGTTGTAAACTCTGACCATAGACTTGCTTTCCGTGCTTTAGTAGTGCTTTGGAAATGATACTCCAATGCATTCCATATATCTTCAGATGATTCCAATCCTCTGATGTGTGGTAGCAAATGATGAGAGATTGTATTGTAGATGTATGCTTTTGCACTTGCATCCTTCTTCTGCCAATGCTTTAAAGCATCTAGTTCTTCTTTCTTTGGTCGGCTTTCATCTTCGAATACTGGCTTCTCTTCTTCACCTGTAACATATATCATGAGATCCTTACTCATAAGTAAGGCTTCCATTCTCATTACCCATGCGGGGTAATTATCTCTGTCCAGTTTGTCAATGGAAATATGATCTGCCATAGTTCTTTCCTTCTGCTGCAACCTGTGAGCTTAAAGGATAAAGGATAATACCTTTTGAAGTTCTTTGTGTATGAGGATACTTTTTTGAAGTAACCTTTTGATGCCTTGTGTCTTCAAATGCTTCACCTTTGAAACTTTAATGGAAAACTTTCCAAAACTTCTCGTACCTTTGTCGTCTTCTACTCTCGAGAATCTTTCTGCTCTGATACCACTTGTTGATGTATGAAACACCACAAGAAATGAATTAATGTGACACTAGAACACCTCTATGGTCACCATTAACTCATTGCCACTCCAAACTTTGAGAAATGATAGCCTAAAGTGAGAACTTTGCTTCTACAGAAATTCCTAGTCACCGAAATGACATACCTTCAGTATTTTGCTAATTTCTCCTAGCTCAAGTATTATTTCTCCATGAAACTTTATAGGCTAAAACTAGAAGAGTAGAGCTTTCTAACAGACTATCATATGCATCAAACGGATCTCTAGAACTC
>CM035444.1:28864249-28866749 GCA_020310875.1 Ceratopteris richardii
CTCTATATCTCTTATCTACATGTCCCGACTTTTCCAAAATATTTATAGGCAAATATGTACAAAGTTATGACTAATCAAAAGTGTGAGTCACCTATATCTGAACTAATGTACATATGTGTACATGGCCTTGAATTTCTGAGTATGTCCTTCCTTCAAACTTCTGAATTTGTTCTCTTCTTAATCTCTTGGCTTCATTTGTTCATAAACCTTCAATTGATGATTGGCATGCACCAACAGCTCCCCCTCAATCATTAATTGAGGTTCTTCTCTATCTTCTTAATTCCTGCCATATCCTTGAATCTCTGTAGCTTTGGTCCATCTAGACTTTTTGTCATCATATCTGCAAGTTGATCTTTTGTAGGAGTGTGTATGACTTCAATCTCCTTATCAATGACCTTCTCTCTCAGAAAATGATATTGTATTTCAATATGCTTAGTTCTAGCATGAAACACAGGATTAGCTGCCAAGTATAGAGAGCTCATATTATCTCCACAAATTATAGGAATACTCTGAACAACATCAAAACTCTTCATAAGTTTCTTTAGCCATATTACCTCCTTTGCAGCTTCCACCATACCTTTATATTCTGCTTCTGTAGATGACAAAGCAACTGTATGTTGCTTCTTAGAACACCATGAAATCAATTTGTCTCCTACATAGCACAAATATCCATGTGTTGATCTTCTATCATCCACATTACCTGCCCAATCTGCATCACTATATATCTTCACCCTTGTATCAGAAGTAAATCCATAGTACAACCCTTCTCTAAGTGTACCCTTGATGTACCTAAGTACTCTTTGTCCTGCAATCCAATGTTCCTTTCTAGGACAATGCATAAATTGTGAAAGCACACCAACTGCATATGACAAATCAGGCCTTGTTAATGTAGCATAAATCAAGCTACCAACCAAACTTTGATAGAGCTTCATGTCTCTGAATTCTTCTCCTCCAAATCTAGAAAATTTATGGTTCACTTCCAAAGGTGTAGGTGCAACCCTGCAATCTTCCATTTTAAATTTGGTTAGCAAATTTTTAAGATACCTTTCTTGGGTCACATATACTCCATGTTGAGTATAAGAAATCTCCATTCCCAAGAAGAATGATAAGTTCCCCAAATCACTGATTTTGAACTCTTTCTCCATCTGCTTCTTGATCATTTGTATTCCTTTATCATCTGTTCCTGTAAGTATTATGTCATCAACATAAATACAAACATAAATGAACCCATCTTCACTTGCTTTGACTAGCAAGCTACTATCTACCTTTGATGCTTGAAATCCAAGTTCTTTCAAGAACTTTACAAGCCTATAATTCCATGCCCTTGGGGCCTGCTTTAATCCATACAAAGCTCTCTTGAGCTTACACACATAATTTGGATTCACTTGATCTTTGAATCCATCTGGTTGCTCCATGTAAACTTCATCTGAAATGTAACCATTCAAAAAAGCATTTTTAACATCTAATTGAGATAACTTCCAACCTTTGCAAGCAGCAATTGCTATGAGAGTTCTTATGGTTGTCATCTTTGCCACAGGACTATAAGTCTCATCATAGTCCACTCCATATGTCTGTGCATACCCTTTCACAACAAGTCTATCTTTGTACCTAGACACACTTCCATCTGCAAATCTTTTTGTTTTGTAAACCCACTTACATCCAATAATTTTCTGACTATTAGGTTTAGGAACCAGATCCCAAGTCTGATTCTCTATCAATGCATCATACTCCTCTTGCATGGCTTCTTCCCAATTTCTTTTGCCTTTGGCTTCATCATATGTAGATGGATCTTCATCTGCTTTTACCAAATAAGCATAATCTTTAGTAGTCAAGAATGAGGTGTCATAGCTATACCTTGTAGGTTGCCATTTGTGTCTAGATGACCTCCTAACTTCTGCACTTTTTGAAGTCTCTGGTTCATCACATTCTGGATCAAACCTTGGCCTCTCTTCAACTTCAACCTGTACTTCATTATTCTCATTTTCATCAAGTAATTGAATCTTTGCTTTACCTTTCCTTTGATCCACTACTTCTTCAACATATGCATGTACATTATATTTACCTGCATACCAAGTACCTTGCTCATCAAATGTAACATCCTTAGATACAAGGAATTTCTTTGTGGATGGACTCCACAACCTGTATCCCATTTGCTTATCATCATAGCCAATGAATACATACTTTTCTGCCTTAGGCTCCAACTTATGCCTCAATTGAGATGGCATATATGCATATGCCAAGCATCCAAATATTCTGCAATGATCCAAGGTACGTCTCTTACCCCACCAAGCTTCATATGGTGTCATACCTTGCAAAGCTTTACAAGGCAATCTATTGACCAAATAAGTAGCTGTATTTACAGCCTCTGCCCACAAATAATTTGGGCAATTCTTTTCTTTCATCATGGACCTTGCAAACTCAACAAGAGTCCTATTTCTCCTTTCTGCTACACCATTTTGTTGAGGAGAGTACCTGCAAGTAACTTCTCTCTTTATACCTG
>CM035444.1:28876749-28891749 GCA_020310875.1 Ceratopteris richardii
ACACATATTGTTCATAAAGGTTGAAGTTTTCAATACACAGGAGAAAACAAGATGGGAGATTCTCTTCAGATAGAGAAATTGGATAGGGAAAACTATCCTGCATGGTCAATGAGGATGGAAGCTCATCTTATGAGCAAAGATTTAATAACCTACATCACAGGTGAAGAGGAGAAGCCAAGTTTCAGAGATCCTAGTGTTCCAACTAGGGAAGAGTTAGCAGATTTGAAGAATTGGATGAAGAAAGATGCTCAAGCTAGGAGCATTATATATATGGCAGTCAATGATTACTTGTTGCCTCATATTCGAGGTCTTGAAAGTGCAACTGATATTTGGAATGCTTTGGAGGAGCATTTCCAGAACACTACAAAGTCAAGGAAGGCATCCTTATGGGCAGAGTTTACAACCTTCAAGAAGAAGGCTTCTCAATCCATTTCAGACTATGTAACAAGAATGAAAGACATTGCAGATGCATTAGGAGCTGTTGATGAAGACATTGAGGAGGATAAATTGGTAAGGCAAATTCTTACAGGCTTAAGAGGTGATGACAAATGGAAGCCATTCATTTTGTCTACAGAGTTATCACTTGATCATTTCACTCCTGATTTAAATCAGTTGCTAGGTCATATGCTAACATTTGAGCAGGATGTTAAAGGAGATAGTGACAAGAGTGCAGGTCATGCAATGTACTCAAAGGACAAGAAGAAGAATAGCAAAGGAAAGCAACAAACAAATGAAGATGAAGGCACAACTAGTCAAGCCAACTTCCTAAGAGGTAGAGGAGGTGGCAAAGGTAGAGGAAGAGGCAGGAATAACAAAGATGGAGGCAAAGCTTGCTGGATTTGTGGTAAGACAAATCACTTAGCTAATGATTTTTGGCATAATACTCAGAATAATAATGGATATAATCAGAACTATAACTCTAGAGGAAGAGGAGGCAGAAATCAAAGAGGTAATTTTAGAGGCAGAGGTGGTAGGAGTTACTTTGGAAGAAATGCAGGTAGAGGATTCCAAAGTCAACAATACAACAACACCTACTACAATTATGCTTCAGATCAAAAGGAGGATTCAACATTAATAATGAATGCTACTTGTGAAAGTCAGAGTGAAGATCAGAGAGTCTTCTACATTGACTCAGGATGTAGCAACCACTTGAGTGGTAATATATCTTTGATGACTGATTTGGAGAATAAGGTTTTTAATCATGTTGTTCAAACAGGTGACAACACAAAGCACAATGTGAAGTCAATTGGATCAGTGAAGGCCAAGGATGGTAGTACCTTATTGAGTAAGGTCTTGTATGTTCCTACAATTCCTAAGAATTTGATAAGTGTAGGACAAATTGTGGAAAAAGGTTATGAAGTAAGGTTCACTAATGATGCAGTATATGTGGAAGACCCTAGTCAAGGGTATAAACAGATTGTTTCAGGGAAGAAAGAAGGAAGACTATTTACATTGAAGATTCAAGGCAATATTGGTCATGCTATGTTCACATATGGAGGACATAAGATCTCTGAGTTAGATCTTTGGCATAAGAGGCTTGGACATTTCAATGAAAGAGGTATTAAAGACATGATTAACAATGGTTCAGTGCTTGGTTTGCCTAATGTTGCAGGTCAACATATGACATACAGATGTGAGGCATGTCAATTAGGTAAGGCTCATAAGTCTTCCTACTCCAAGCATGGTTTTATGTACTCAGAGAAGCTTGAGTTGGTACACACAGATGTGTGGGGGCCATCAAAGGATTTCAGTATAAATGGGTCAAGGTATTATGTGATTTATGTTGATGATGCTACTAGATGGATCACTATTTATGTGATCAAAGATAAGTCAGAAGTGTTTAATACATTTAAACACTATCATGCATATGCAGAAAGAATTACAGGACACAAATTGAAAAGACTAAGGTCAGATGGAGGGGGAGAGTATTTCTCTAATGAGTTCAGTGATTATTTGTGGAATGCAGGTATAAAAAGGGAAGTTACTTGCAGGTACTCTCCTCAACAAAATGGTGTAGCAGAAAGGAGAAATAGAACACTTGTTGAGTTTGCAAGATCCATGATGAAGGAGAAAAATTGCCCTAATTATTTGTGGGCTGAGGCTGTGAATACAGCTACTTATTTGGTTAATAGATTACCATGTAAAGCCTTGCAGGGTATGACACCATATGAGGCTTGGTGGGGTAAGAGACCTACCTTGGATCATTGCAGAGTTTTTGGATGTGTGGCATATGCTTATGTGCCATCACAATTAAGGCACAAGTTGGAACCTAAAGCTGAAAAATATGTTTTCATTGGTTATGATGATAAGCAGATGGGCTATAGATTGTGGAGTCCATCTACAAAACAATTCATGGTTTCTAAAGATGTTACATTTGATGAGCAAAGTACTTGGTATGCAGGTACAATTAATATCAATACAGGTAATGAAGAAGAAGTGTGTCAAAGGAAAGGTAAATCAAAGGTTCAGATATTTGATGAGCAAGAGAATAATGAAGTGCAGGTTGAAGTGGAAGAAATACCAAGATTTGATCCTGAATATGAAGAACCAGAAACCTCAAGAAGTGGAGAGCTTAGGAGGTCTACAAGGAACAGATGGCAACCTACAAGGTATAGCTATGATACTTCATTTTTGGCCACAAAAGATTATGCTTATATGATGAATACAGATGAAGACCCTTCTACATATGAAGAGGCAAGAGGTAAGGAAAAATGGGAGAAAGCTATGCAGGAAGAATATGATGCATTGATGGAGAATCAAACATGGGATTTGGTTCCAAAACCAAATAGTCAGAAAATCATTGGATGCAAATGGGTTTACAAAACCAAGAGGTTTGCAGATGGAAGTGTGTCTAGATACAAAGCTAGACTTGTTGTCAAAGGGTTTGCTCAGACTTATGGTGTTGACTATGATGAGACTTATAGTCATGTGGCAAAGATGACAACCATCAGGACACTTATAGCTATTGCTGCATGTAAAGGTTGGAAGTTATGTCAACTTGATGTGAAAAATGCTTTTCTGAATGGTTATATTTCAGATGATGTGTTCATGGAGCAACCTCAAGGGTTCAAAGATAAAAGGTATCCAGATCATGTGTGCAAGCTCAAGAGAGATTTGTATGGCTTGAAGCAAGCCCCAAGGGCATGGAACTATAGACTTGTAAAGTTCTTGAAAGAACTTGGATTTCAGGTGTCTAAGGCAGATAGTAGCTTGCTTATCAAAGCAAGTGATAAAGGTTTCATATACATGTGCATATATGTTGATGATATAATCCTTACAGGTACAGATGAAGAAGGAATACAAAGACTCAAGAAGCAGATGGAAAAGGAATTCAAAATAAGTGACTTGGGAGACTTGTCATACTTCTTGGGCATGGAGATTACATATACTCAACATGGAGTATTTGTGACCCAAGAAAGGTATTTAAAGAACTTGTTAATCAAGTTTAAAATGGATGATTGCAGGGTAGCACCTACACCAATGGAGGTGAATCACAAATTGAGTAAGTTTGGTGGTGAAGAGTTCAAGGACATGAGACAATATCAGAGTTTGGTTGGTAGTCTTATCTATGCTACTTTAACTAGACCTGATTTATCATATGCAGTTGGAGTCTTGTCTCAATTTATGCATTGTCCTAGGAAAGAGCATTGGATTGCAGGTCAAAGAGTGTTGAGGTACATTAAGGGTACACTCAATGAAGGTTTGTATTATGGGTTTACCTCATATACAAATATCAAAATCTATAGTGATGCAGATTGGGCAGGTAATCCAGATGATAGAAGATCTACTTTTGGATACATGTGTTATGTGGGAGATAAACTTATCTCATGGTGTTCCAAGAAGCAACATACAGTTGCTTTGTCTTCTACAGAAGCAGAATACAAAGGCATGGTTGAAGCTGCAAAGGAAGTGATTTGGCTCAAGACCTTAATGAAGAGTCTTGACATTGTGCATGGGATACCAATTTTATTTGGAGATAACATGAGTTCATTGTATTTAGCTGCTAATCATGTTTTTCATGCCAGGACCAAACACATTGAGATTCAGTATCACTTTCTAAGAGAGAAAGTGATGGACAAGGAGATTGAAGTCATACATACTTCAACAAAAGATCAGATAGCTGATATGCTTACAAAGAGCTTGGATGGACCAAAGCTACAGAAGTTTAAAGACATGGCAGGTATAAAGAAGAAAGGAGAAACCTCAATTGATGATTGAGGGGGAGCTGTTGGTGCATATCAATCACCAATTGAATATGTGAAGCAAAGAAGGTGGATACATTCACAAGAATGAAGAACATGTACACATATGTACATTAGTTATGACATAGGTTACATATACTTATGCTTTGATAAAAGTTTGTACATAATTGCCTATAAATACTCGTGGAAAATGTCGGGGCATAGAGAGAAGACAAGGAGAGACTATGTATGAGCATAGGAATAGAGAAATCAGTGATTGTAAATGTCAGTAGATACATGAGAAGTGAAGGGAAGTCTCTCTCTCTCACTTTCAGTTGTAGTCTTCTCCAGAAATGAAAGAAATCTTGCGCCCGATCTTTTCGAGTCTGCTCCTTCTGTGGCGCAGTTTTCGAGTCCAAAGAAATGAGTAGTGCTCAGTGTACAGTGTAAAGTTTTACACATGTGATAGCTCAAAATCTAATTAAGAGATAAGCTATCTACAGCCAAAAGAATTTGGCAAAACGGGTTCGACATTGTGAGAACCAAAGTTAAGAAGTTAGGGGTGTCAAATCGACTTCTCAGAAGTGCAGATTTGGACATAGGTAACTTGTGAAGTTGATTTCTCAAGTTATACTAAACCTTTTGAAGAACTTTAACTTGGAGAAGGTGCGCAATCTCTAGGCGACACTCCATACAAAATTTCATAGAAAACTTTAAAGGTTTGATAAGTCAATGAGAAGAAATTGTGCAGCAGACTTTCTGTGTTTCATCTTCTTCACAGAATTTTTCAAGTTTTTGATAAATTGGAGATTGGACCTCTAATTTGGTAAAAGTTTTGACTTACTCTTGATATAGAGGTGTTCTAAATTCAAGAGTAGGTTGTTCTTTTGGAGATTAACACTCTCCATCAACTTGGATTAGTTAGCTTGCTAAGCTAATTAGATACCCCTAAAAGGAATTTTTTCAATTCCTACTGTGCTGGTCATACTGAGCAAAAGATACAGCAGATGTCAAGTAAAAAATAGAAGGTTTTCTTGAAAGCTTGAAGTTCAAAGTTGTATGTTTTGATTCACTTGTTTCATACATCATTTCTAAAGTACATAGGCCATTTTATGGTGTAATTGGAAAGCTAAGAAGGTCCACTTATCAACTCTGAAGTATCAAAGGGCTGGTACAAAGCAGGATTTGGTAGTACCTACTCATTCTCTTGGAGTGTCCATCCATCATTCCGGTATCAGAGCATGTTAAGGTAAAATGGGAGATGGCTTTCCTTCATTTATTGATAAATTGAACAGGAACAACTATCAGGCATGGTCTCTAAGGATGAAGACATATCTACAAGGAAGGAGTCTTTATGGATACATCTCAGGAGATGAGGAATTGCCCTCATTCAAAACCAGAGGACTACCAACAAAGGAAGAACATGAAAAGCTCAACACATGGTGTGCCAAGGATGCATTAGCAAGGTCTTACTTACTCAACTCCATCTTTGATTTTCTTTTGCCACATATTAGAAATTGTAAGACATCCAAGAGACTTGGGAAACCTTTTCATCTTATTTCTCATTCAACACAAGGGCTAGAAAAAATCAATTGTGGATTGAATTCACTACACCAAGGAAGCAACCTAAGCAGGCTATTTCAGAGTTTGTGACTAAGATTAAAGATGTAGCAGATAAGTTAGCAAGCATAGGAGAAGAGATTGAAGAAGAGCAGATAGTAAGGCAAGTGATCAATGGGATTAAAGCTGACGACAAATGGGAAAGCTTCACCACTGCCATGGACCTATACATGGACATGCAAATTCCAGATCTTACAACTCTCATGGGACAATTGTTCACTCATGAAGCCAAGCTCAACAAGAATGGAGACACTTCCAAAGGTAATAGCTCTTCTGCCCTATACACTGATAAAAGTAAGTCTAAAGATAAAGGCAAGAACAAGAAGATAGAGGATGAAGACACTACCTCCCAAGCCAACTATGCAGGGAGAGGTAGATCATCAAGAGGAAGGGGCAGAGGAGGTAAGCAAGGTAAGGAAAGATCCTATAACTCCTCACCATGCAACATTTTTGGTTTAGCAAATCATACTACACATGAGTGTTTCAGGAACTACAAGAATCCGAGAGGAAGAGGATATCAAAGAGGTGGATACTCACAGTCAAGAGGTAGATTCAACCATCACCAAGGCTACAACAACAACTACAAAAATAACTACAACAACAACTACAATGGGAACTACCAAGGAGGAGTCAAATCCAGGAAGGACTACAACAACTATACAGAAGAGCAGGATGATTCTCTTATGATCATGAAGATGACTTCAAAACCAGGTACAAATGATGACCACCTATTCTACATTGACTTAGGATGCTCAAATCATGTGGCTGGCAATATATCTCTACTCTCTGACCTTGAAGAACCAAAAGGTAAGCATCAAGTACGAATAGGTGATGACACCAAGCACTCAGTAGTTAAAGTTGGAAATGTTAAAACTTGTGATGGAAATCAGAACTTGTTGAGTAGGGTACTATAGGTACCAACCATTACCAAAAACTTGATGAGTGTGGGACAGATTGTGGAAAAAGGTTTACAGGTTAGATTCAACCAATTTGGAGCACTTGTGGAGGATCCCAAGCATGGGTTCAAGAAAATAGAAAAAGGAGAAAAAGCAGGTAGACTTTTTACTTTTGAGCTAGAAGACACAAAGAATATTGCACTCTACAGTTATAAAGATCAAACACTTTCAGAGCTTGAGATTTGGCATAAAAGATTAGGGCATGTAGGAGAAAGAACCTTGAAACAAATTTGCAGGGATCAATGTGTAATTGGAATACACAGTGTTTCCAAACAACACATGATATATAAATGTGGTGCTTGTCAGTTTGGGAAGTCACACAGGTTACCCTTCTCGAGGAAAGGCTACATGCATGAGGACTACCTAGAACTTGTCCACACAGATGTTTGGGGACCAAGCAAAGACCCCTCAATCTCAGGATCAAGGTACTATGTATCTTTTATTGATGATTATAGCAGATGGACTATATTGTACTTTATGAAGCACAAAGATGAAGTGTTCAATTGTTAAAAAAAATATCTTGCACTTGTTGAGAATCAGAAAGGGAATAATCTAAAGAGGCTAAGGTCAGATGGAGGAGGTGAGTACTTTTCCAATGAGTTTGAAGCATTCTTGCAGGACAAAGGAATCAAGAGAGAAATCAACACAAGTTATACTCCTGAATAGAATGGGGTAGCTGAGAGAAAAAATAGGTTGATCGTTGAAACTGTTGGTGTGTGAAACACCACAAGAACCAAACTAATGTGGTATTAGAAGACCTCCATAACCACCATTAGCTTAGCAATACTCACATTGTGAGTCTCCATCTCTGAATTTAGTGAAAATCAAAATTTCACTTCACAGAAATCTGCGCCTTTTCTTCAAACCTTCAATCTGACCTTTATCAACTTGATCTTTGCAAATTCTTCTGATCAATTACTAAGAAAGGTTCTTGCTAATGTTCAGTAACATATAACAAGTAAAACTTTCAAGTAATAACTTCAAAATCATCTGATTTTGTACCAAACTTTACACTATATCTGAAAACTGGAAATTTGCTTCATCGATTTGACATACCTTCACTCTTAAGCTGATTTCTCTGAGTATGCGTCCCGTTTCTTAAAGATCTTTTGACCAAAAGTAGTTGAGGATAGTAGCTTTAAAATGAGCTATCACTTACCAAAAACTTTACAGTATGCTTCGAGATCTGACCTTCAGAAGATCAGTCAAATGTGCGCCAGAAAAGTCGTAACTGTCAACTACCTTACATAGTCATATAGAATGACTTAGAACTCAATATACAAGATGAATTAGACTCAATCCTTCTACACAAAGATGTGTTGATTATCAGAGAAGATGTGTACAAAATGGCTTGGCCTAATTTTGCTCACAGCCATGGAAAACTCTCTCAGACTCAGAAGTTTTCTCTCACCATCTCTCTCAGAAATTACACGACTTTTCTCTACTCACACAGATTACAAAATTGAGTTCTCTCTTTCATATTTTTGACTCAAATTAACTTATATACCTATGGTTTACATCCTTCTAGACTTGAACTCGTAAGTTCTGAAGATCAAATAAAAATCTAGATTCTAATTTTGCACTAATTTACAATAGTGAAATTGTCCCTTCACTTAGGCTTGATTTCCTGTAAGTCTTTTCTTCACTTCTTCTTTCCTTCATCATATGTCTTCATATATCTTCATATATCCATGCCTAATTAGTGAGTGAAGCCCCAACAGCTCCCCCTCAATCACTAATTAGCATAATTTGACTTCTTCACATAGTCTTTTTCTCTTTTATTCCTGTCATCTCCTTGAACTTACTTGTCTTCACTCCATCCAAGCTTTTTGTCATAATATCTGCAATCTGATCTTTTGTAGAAGTGTACACCACTTCAATCTCTTTCTCCATTACCTTTTCTCTGAGAAAATGATACTGTATCTCTATGTGCTTTGTCCTTGCATGAAATACAGGATTTGCTGCAAGATATAATGAACTCATGTTATCTCCATGAATAATGGGTATACCTTGATCAATTCCCAAGCTCTTGAATAATGTCTGCATCCATATAACTTCCTTTGCTGCTTCCACAAGTCCTTTGTATTCAGCTTCTGTTGATGATAAGGCCACTGTGTGTTGTTTCTTTGAACACCAACTCACAAGTTTATCTCCAATGTATATCATATAGCCATGGGTAGATCTTCTGTCATCTTGACTTCCTGCCCAATCTGAATCACTATAGGCTCTCAATCTTATATTTGATGTAAAAGGATAATACAATCCTTCTTTCAAAGTCCCTTTGATATATCTAAGGACTCTTTGACCTGCAATCCAATGTGGATCCTTTGGACATTGCATGAATTGAGAAAGGACACCAACTGCATAACTAAGATCAGGCCTTGTTAGTGTAGCATAAATTAAACTTCCCACTAAAGATTGATACTTCCTCATGTCTTTGAACTCTGTACCGTCATATCTACTGAGTTTATGATTGACCTCTAGTGGTGTTGATGCCTCTCTGCAATTCTCCATGTTAAACTTCTTTAGAAGATTCAAGAGATACCTTTCTTGTGATACATAGATGCCATGTTCTGCATAAGTGATTTCCATTCCAAGAAAATATGACAATTTCCCTAGATCACTTATCTTGAATTCCTTCTCAAGTAGCTTCTTCACTTCCTTGATTCCTTCATTTGATGTACCTGTGATTATAATGTCATCTACATATATACAAATGTAGATCATACCTTCATCTGTTCTTTTGATAAGTAAACTTGCATCTGCCTTTGAACTTTGATATCCAAGATCATTAAGATACTTTACAAGTCTATAATTCCAAGCTCTTGGAGCTTGTTTCAATCCATAAAGAGCTCTTCTCAACCTGCAAACATAATTTGGAAACTTATGATCTGCAAACCCTTGAGGTTGCTCCATGTAAACCTCATCTGATATATATCCATTCAAAAATGCATTCCTAATATCCAATTGACTCAATGTCCATCCTTTTGATGCTGCAATGGCAATGATTGTCCTTATGGTTGACATCTTTGCCACAGGACTGAATGTCTCATCATAATCTATGCCAAAAGTTTGAGCATAGCCTTTAACCACCAATCTGGCTTTGTATCTGGCTATAGTTCCATCTGCATGCTTCTTAACTTTATAAACCCATTTATTTCCAATCACTTTCTTACCATTAGGCTTTGGAACAAGTTCCCAAGTTTTGTTCTCTTCAAGTGCATCAAACTCTTCCTTCATTGCTACTTCCCATTGTCTCTTACCTTTTGCTTCATCATAGCTTTGAGGTTCTTCATCTTCCTTAACCATGTAAGCATAATTTTTCTGAGTCAAGTAAGAAGTGTCATATGAATACCTTGTAGGTTGCTTCCTCATTCTGGTTGACCTTCTTGGCTCACAATCTTCATGTATATCTGGATGTACTTCCTCATCAAATATTGGTCCATCTTCATTCCTTCTATATGATCCAACTCTTGATGTGCTTGCTTGCATATGTTCTTCATCTCCATCTATCTGCATATGTGACTTACCTCTTGCACTCCTTCTTATCTCTTCTTCAAATGTTTCAAGATCACAATCTTTATCTGCATACCAACTCTTCTGTTCATCAAAAGTCACATCTCTGGAAACAATAAAATGTTTAGTTAAAGGACTCCATAGCCTATAACCCATTTGCTTTTCATCATATCCAATAAACACATATTTTTCTGCCTTTGGTTCAAGCTTATGTCTGAGTTGTGATGGCACATAAGCATAGGCAATTGATCCAAACACTTTACAATGGTCAAGTGTTGGTTTTTTACCCCACCAAGCTTCATAAGGGGTCATACCATTTAAAGCTCCACATGGTAGCCTATTCACAAGGTATGTAGCTGTATTTACAGCCTCAGCCCAAAGATAATTAGGGCAATTCTTTTCCTTTAACATTGCTCTTGCAAATTCAACCAATGTTCTATTTCTCCTTTCTGCCACCCCATTATGTTGAGGTGTATACCTGCAAGTTATCTCTCTCTTTATACCTGCATTCCAAAGATAGTCATTAAACTCTTGAGAGAAGTATTCTCCCCCTCCATCAGACCTTAGCCTCTTGAGTTTGTGACCTGTAACTCTTTCTGCATAAGCATGAAAATGTTTGAAGGCTCCAAACACTTCTGATCTTTCCTTTAGAACATAAAGGGTTATCCACCTTGTAGCATCATCAATAAACAAAACATAATACCTAGATCCATTTATTGAACCTTCTTTTGTTGGTCCCCATACATCTGTATGTATGAGTTCAAGTAAACCATCATGCTTGAAACCTTTTTCTGAAATGGTAGTCTATGAGCTTTTCCCATCTGACAAGCTTCACACTTGTATATCATATGTTGATTCTTCACATTTGGTAGTCCCAATACAGATTGGTTTTCCATCATAGTTTTGATTCCTCTTTCATTGAAATGTCCCAATCTCTTATGCCAAAGATCTAGCTCTGTAATTACTTCATCACCATGTGTGATTAAGGCTTGACCAACATTTCCTTGTACTTTGAGAGTAAAAAGTCTACCTTCCTTCTTACCACAAACAATGGATTTGTATGCATCCTCTGGATCTTCAACAAATACCCCTTCATTTGTAAATCTGACTTGAAAACCTTTTTCCACTATTTGTCCAACACTAATCAGATTCTTTGGTATTGTTGGAACATACAAAACATTTGTTAATAAATCAGCTCCACTCCTGCACTTCACTTTTCCAATTGAATGCACACTATGTTTTGTATTGTCACCTGTTTGTACTGTATGACTTGAATTGCCTTCCTCCAATTCTGACAATAATTCTATATTACCTGACAAATGATTTGAACAACCAGAGTCAATATAAAATACCTTGAGATCCTCCTTCTCTGATGAACTTATTGAATTCATCATCAATGTTGTATGGTTGTCATTCTGTGTATCATTTGCATAATTGTAATATGTGGTGTTGTATGATTGGTTCTGATTCCAATTTCTTCCACCACCTCTTCCATAACTTCCTCTTGAATTCTGTCTTCCTCTTTGAAATTGATTCTGAAACCTTCCACCTCTTCCTCTGCCATTGTTGTTCTGATTTTGACTTGCTCCTTGTTGATTGTGCCAACAATCATATGCTAGATGATTGCTCAATCCACAAATCCAACATGTCTTCTTGTTATTGTTTTGATTACCTCTACCTCTTCCATTTCCTCGACCTTTACCTCTGCCAAAACCTCTTCCTCTTGCATAATTTGCTTGAGTTGTTGACTCTTCTTCATCCTTTGCTTTGCCTTTATCTCCTTTCTTTTTGTTCTTCACATACATTGCAGAACTTTGACCTTTGTCTCCATCTGACTTCAAGTCTTGCTCAAATGTGAGCATCAATCCAAGTAATTGATTCAGTTCTGGCACATAATGGTTTAATGAGAGTTCTGTTGAAAGAACAAAAGGCTTCCATCTCTCATCACCTCTTAACCCTGCAAGTAATTGTGCTATCAACCTATGATCTTCAATATCCTCATCAATAGATCCAAGGCTATCTGCCAAGTCCTTCATCTTAGTGACATAATCACTAATGCTCTGATTTTGTTTTTTCTTGAATGTGGTGAACTCTGACCATAAGCTAGCTTTCCTAGCTTTAGTAGTGTTTTGGAAGTGATCTTCCAAAGCATTCCAAATATCTTCAGCTGTTTCTAAACCTCTGATATGTGGCAACAAATGATCTGTAATGGTGTTATATATATAAGCTCTTGCACTTGCATCTCTCTTCTGCCATAGCTTCAAAGCTTCTAGCTCTTCTTTCCTTGGATGACTTTCATCTTCAAATTTAGGCTTCTCTTCTTCACCTGTCACATATACCATTAGATCCTTACTCATAAGTAAGGCTTCCATCCTCATTACCCAAGCAGGATAGTTATCTCTGTCCAATTTGTCAATGGACACATGATCTGCCATGGTATTCTTGCTTCTGCTTCAACCTGTAAGTATAAAGATAAAGAATGATACCTTTTGTAGACCTTTACCCTTGGTAGTAACTTCGAAATAATCTTCTGATGACTTTTGTTTGTTGAACACCTCAGCTACCACCTTCTTTGATAAAGAACTCTTCAAATCTTCTTGTATCTGCTTTTCCTTTACTCTCGAGGACCTTATCTGCTCTGATACCACTTGTTGGTGTGTGAAACACCACAAGAACCAAACTAATGTGGTATTAAAAGACCTCCATAACCACCATTAGCTTAGCAATACTCACATTGTGAGTCTCCATCTCTGAATTTAGTGAAAATCAAAATTTCACTTCACAGAAATCTGCGCCTTTTCTTCAAACCTTCAATCTGACCTTTATCAACTTGATCTTTGCAAATTCTTCTGATCAATTACTAAGAGGTTCTTGCTAATGTTCAGTAACATATAACAAGTAAAACTTTCAAGTAATAACTTCAAAATCATCTGATTTTGTACCAAACTTTACACTATATCTGAAAACTGGAAATTTGCTTCATCGATTTGACATACCTTCACTCTTAAGCTGATTTCTCTGAGTATGCGTCCCGTTTCTTAAAGATCTTTTGACCAAAAGTAGTTGAGGATAGTAGCTTTAAAATGAGCTATCACTTACCAAAAACTTTACAGTATGCTTCGAGATCTGACCTTCAGAAGATCAGTCAAATGTGCGCCAGAAAAGTCGTAACTGTCAACTACCTTACATAGTCATATAGAATGACTTAGAACTCAATACACAAGATGAATTAGACTCAATCCTTCTACACAAAGATGTGTTGATTATCAGAGAAGATGTGTACAAAATGGCTTGGCCTAATTTTGCTCACAGCCATGGAAAACTCTCTCAGACTCAGAAGTTTTCTCTCACCATCTCTCTCAGAAATTACACGACTTTTCTCTACTCACACAGATTACAAAATTGAGTTCTCTCTTTCATATTTTTGACTCAAATTAACTTATATACCTATGGTTTACATCCTTCTAGACTTGAACTCGTAAGTTCTGAAGATCAAATAAAAATCTAGATTCTAATTTTGCACTAATTTACAATAGTGAAATTGTCCCTTCACTTAGGCTTGATTTCCTGTAAGTCTTTTCTTCACTTCTTCTTTCCTTCATCATATGTCTTCATATATCTTCATATATCCATGCCTAATTAGTGAGTGAAGCCCCAACAGAAACAACTAGGTCTATGTTGAATGAAAAAAGGTTACCTAATTACCTATGGGCAGAGAGTGTTTCTACTGCCACTTACCTCATAAACAGGTTACCATCTAAGTCCCTTGATGGGATGATACCTTATGAGGCATGGCATGGGAAGAGACCCTCACTTGATCATTGCAGGATATTTGGATGTGTAGCATATGTACACATTCCTTCTCAGATAAGAGGTAAGCTAGACCCTAAAGGTGAGAAGTGTATCTTTATTGGATATGATCTAAATCAGAAAGGATACAAGTTTTACAACCCTTCCAATAAGGGATTCATGGTTAGTAGAGATGTCTTTGATGAAAATGATTCTTGGTATGAGAATGAATGCAGGAAGTTTAAACTACCCTATGACTTGGAGGAGGAGTTTCCAAGTCTTGCTAAGGAGGAACCTACTCAGAATGAAGACACCACTTCTGATGATGAAGACATTATCAATCTTGAAGAGTTCAAGGCATGGAAGTCCAAGGGCAAAAGTGAAGATGAAAAAACTTGAAGACATACCTGAATCTTCAAATCAAATTAATCAGAAGATCACAAAGGGAGAGCAAAAGACCTATCAAATATGGGTAGGATACATCTCTTGTTACTAAACACTCTGTTTATCTTGCCAAAGACTTGTCAATTGAAGAACCAGGATCATATGAAGAAGCAAAGACCAAGACAGAACGGAGAGAAGCTATGGAGGAGGAGATTGAAGCACTCAAAGAAAGTGACACATGGGAACTAGTACCAAAGAAAGAGTCCACGAAGGTAATTGGATCCAGATGGGTCTATAAAATCAAAAGAAATTCTGATGGGTCAATTAACAGGTACAAAGTCAGATTGGTGGCCAAGGGTTTTGCACAAACCCAAGGCATTGACTATGAAGAAACATTCTCACCTGTGACCAAGATGACAACCATCAGGGTGTTGGTGAGTGTGGCTGCATCTAAAAATTGGAACATGTATCAATTGGATGTAAAACATGCTTTTATGAATGGATGGATTTCAGAGGAGGTATATATGTCACAACCTCCTGGCTATGAGGATCCA
>CM035444.1:28899249-28929249 GCA_020310875.1 Ceratopteris richardii
GATTCTCATCTTGAATGCAGCTCATGAAGCAGTAGGAGAAGACCAAAGGGTGTTTTATATTGACTCAGGATGTAGCAATCATCTGAGTGGCAATATATCCTTGATGACTGATATGGAAGCAAAGGTGAATGGACATACAATTCAAATAGGTGACAATACTAAGCATAAGGTGGAAAGCATTGGATCAGTGAAGACAAAGAATGGAAGTACACTCTTAAGCAAGGTACTTTATGTTCCTACTATTCCTAAAAATCTGATAAGTGTAGGGCAACTTGTGGAGAAAGGATATGAAGTCAGATTCACAAATGATGGTGTCTATGTGCAAGATCCAAATTAGGGATATAGAAACATAATTGCAGGTAAAAAGGAAGGAAGGCTATTTACTCTCAAAGTCTAAGGTAATGTGGGCCATGCTTTATTTACTTATGGAAGTCAAAAGATGTTTGAATTAGACCTATGACATAAAAGATTAGGTCATTTCAATGAGAGAGCCATAAAGGAAATGTCAAGGAATGATGTAGTGCTTGGTTTGCCAAAAGTTGAAGGGCAACACATGGTGTACAAGTGTGAAGCTTGTCAATTAGGTAAAGCACACAAAAGTTCATACAATAAATCAAGATATAAGTATTCAAATATGCTTGAATTGATTCATACAGATGTGTGGGGTCCTTCAAGGGATTATAGCATAAATGGATCCAGATATTATGTGTTGTTTGTTGATGATGCAACCAGATGGATTACTTTATATGTAATCAAGGGCAACTCAGAAGTGTTCAGGACATTCAAGCATTATCATGCTTATGCAGAAAGGATTATAGGACAAAAGCTCAAGGTTGAGATCAGATCGAGGGGGAGAGTATTTTTTTAAGAGTTTGATGATTATTTGTGGAATGCAGGTATAAAAAGAGAAGTAACTTGTAGGTACTCCCCTCAACAAAATGGAGTTGCAGAAAGAAGAAATAGAACTCTTGTAGAGTTTGCAAGAGCAATGATGAAGGAAAAGAATTGTCCAAATTACTTATGGGCAGAAGCTATCAACACTGCAACAAGGAATAGGTTACCTTGTAAAGCATTGGAGGGAAGAACTCCTTATGAAGCATGGTGGGGTAAGAAACCTACTCTTGATCATTGTAAGGTATTTGGATGTTTAGCATATGCTTATGTTCCTTCACAATTGAGACATAAGCTAGAACCCAAAGCAGAGAAGTATGTGTTTATTGGGTATGATGATAGACAGATGGGTTACAGATTGTGGAGTCCATCTACAAAGCAATTTTGTGTTACCAAAGATGCTACATTTGATGAGCAAAGCACATGGTATACAGGGTCAATAAATGATTATGCAGGTGTTGAAGAAATACAAAGGAAAGGGAAGGCAAAAGTAAATGTGTATGAAGAAGATATTGATGATGTTGATTACAAAAGTAAATCGCAAGATAATGTTGAAGATGGGCCAGAATTTGATCCAGAATCAAATATGGATGAGACTTCAAGAAGTGTAGAGGTTAGAAGATCCTCAAGGGAAAGAAAAGAGCCTATCAGGTATAGCTATGATACATCTTTCTTAACAACAAAAGATTATGCTTACATTGTGAAGACAGAAGAGGATCCAATCACATATGAAGAAGCTAAAGGAAAACAGAATTGGGAGAAGGCAATGCAAGAAGATTATGATGCTCTACTTGAAAATGAAACATGGGAATTAGTGCCAAGACCAAAGAATCAGAAAGTCATTGGATGTAAGTGGGTGTATAAAACAAAAAGGTTTGCAGATGGTAAGGTGTCTAGATACAAGGCTAGACTTGTTGTCAAAGGTTATGCCCAAACCAATGGGGTAGATTATGATGAAACCTTTAGTCCTGTTGCTAAAATGTCTACAATTAGATCATTGATTGCTATTGCTGCTTGTAAAGGATGGAAGTTATCACAATTAGATGTGAAGAATGCATTTATGAATGGATACATTACAGATGAAGTGTACATGGAGCAACCAGAAGGCTTCATGGATTCAATTGGATCAGATTATGTGTGTAAGCTCAAGAGAGCTTTGTATGGGTTGAAGCAAGCCCCAAGAGCATGGAATTACAGGCTTTTCAAGTTCTTGAATGAATGTGGATTTCAAGCATCAAAGGCAGATAGTAGCTTGCTAGTGAAGGCAAGTGAAAATGGATACATATATATGTGTATTTATGTTGATGATATCATTGTCACAGGTACAGATGCTCAAGGAATTAATGAGCTTAAGAAACAAATAGAGAAGGAGTTTAAGATAAGTGATTTGGGAAACTTATCTTATTTCTTAGGAATGCAGATTGTATATACTCAATATGGAGTATATGTTACACAAGAAAGGTACTTAAAGAATCTTCTGGTCAAATTCAACATGGACGATTGCAGGCCTTCAAACACACCATTGGAGGTAAATCATAAATTGAGCAGGTATGGAGGTGAAGAGTTTAATGACATAAAGAAATATCAGAGTTTGGTAGGTAGTTTAATCTATGCTACCTTGACAAGGCTAGATCTAACATATGTAGTAGGTTTGTTATCACAATTCATGCATTATCCAAATAAGACTCATTGGATTGCAGCTCAAAGGGTACTCAGATATATCAAAGGAACCCTAAGTGAAGGTTTGTATTATGGATTTACTTGTGATATAAGAATTAAAGTATTTAGTGATGCAGATTGGGCAGGTGATTTAGATGATAGAAGGTCTACTCATGGGTATCTGTGTTATATTGGAGATAAGTTAGTTTCTTGGTGCTCAAAGAAGCAACATACAGTTGCTTTGTAATCTACAGAAGCTCAGTATAAAGGATTGGTAGAGGCTGCAAAAGAAGTGATATGGTTAAAGACCTTGTTGAAGAGTTTTGGAACTGCTCAAAGTACTCCAATTATTTTTGGAGACAATATGAGTTCATTGTATTTGGCAGCTAACCCCGTTTTTCATGCCAGGACTAAGCATATAGAGATTCAGTATCATTTCTTGAGGGAAAAAGTGTTGCTGCAGAGCAATCAACAATTGAAGTTTTGGAAGTCAAAGAATGAAGACAAGATCAAGTTATGAAGCATGGAAGAAGTTTACATTCAAGAGTTGAAAGATATGTACACATATGTACATTAGTTCATATATAGGTCACTTATACTTTTGAATAGTCATAAGCTTGTAAATCTTTGTCTATATATATACTTTGAATAATGTCGGGACAAGTATGAGAGAATGTAGAGCATGAGAATTGAGAAGAATCAGGAGTCATTAGACACTTATGAAGAGATTAGAATAGCTCTCTCATCCAGATGTAATTTCTGTCAGAAATGAAGAGAAGTTGCGCCCGATATTTCTGTGCATTCTCCATCTGTGCTTGATCATTTCAAGAATCCTTTTGTAGATGTCTAAGTACATAGTCAATGAGTCTATGGTTAAAGTTTGAGAGCCTAATTGTAAACAGGCTGTGAGAATTATGAGTAGGAACATTCATATGTAAAAGAGTGTTCACAATTTTTTGAAACAGTCGCATTTTTTGTGGTCAATGATTTGATCTTTTCTCACTACACAAATTAAAGTTTTGCATGAGTGAGGACTTAAAATCTAAGTTGAGAGGTAAGCCATCTATGGCTAAAAACATTTGCTTAAAAGGGTTCTAGTTTTGGAGAACCATGTCTTAGAAGTTGCAGGTGTCAAAGTCGACTACACAGAGAGACAGTTACAGACATAGGTAGATTGTTTGAATCATTTCTCATAATCTACTCGAGCTTTTGAAGTGTTTTAAATTGGAGGAGGTGCGCAATCTCTAGGCCAAAAATTCTACAAAGTTTTATCAAAAACTTTACGTGAATGATTAGTCAATGAGTGATTAAGGTGTAGTAGACTTTTCTGAGAAATGACTTTCTTCACAGTTAGGTAATTTCTTGACAATTTGGTGCTTGTCTTCCAAAATTGGTTGGAGTTTAAAGTTATTCTTGATATAGAGGTGGTCTAACATCAAGGATAACTTGTTCTTTTGGAGATTAACACTCTCCATCAGTGGTATCAGAGCAGGTTGTATCAAAATTGAGGAAAGGAAGACTCTGACTGCTGCAGACATACAAAATTCAACATCTGAAGGTTCAAAAGGTGAAAGCTTGAGGGAAAATCTTGAGAAGGAGGTCATATGACACCAAGGAAGACAAAAGGAGTTTCATTCAAAGTAAAGGTAACCTTATACTTTATAAAGATTGAAGAATTAAATATACATGTGAAGAAAATATGGGAGATTCTCTTCAGATAGAGAAATTGGATAGAGAGAACTATCCTGCATGGTCAATGAGGATGGAAGCTCATCTAATGAGCAAATACTTGAAAGCCTACATAACATGTGAAGAAGAAAAGCCTCAATTCAGAGATCCTAGTGTTCCAACTAGGGAGGAATTATCAGATTTGAAGAATTGGATGAAGAGAGATGCTCAAGCTAGGAGCATTATCTATATGGCAGTCAATGATTACATGCTACCTCACATTAGAGGTCTTGAAAGTGCAAGTGATATATGGAATGCTTTGGAGGAGCATTTCCAAAATACTACAAAGTCTAGGACGGCATCCTTGTGGGCAGAATTTACTACATTCAAGAAGAAGCCCTCTCAATCCATCTCAGATTATGTAACCAGAATGAAGGACATTGCAGATGCATTAGGAGCTGTTGATGAAGACATTGAGGAGGATAAATTGGTAAGGCAAATCCTCACAAGTTTGAGAGGGGATGACAAATGGAAGCCATTCATTTTGTCTACTGAATTATCACTTGATCATTTTACTCGTGACTTAAATCAGTTGCTAGGACATATGTTAACCTTTGAGCAGGATGTCAAAGGTGAAGGTGACAAGAGTACAGGTCATGCAATGTACTCAAAGGACAAGAAGAAAAATAGCAAAGGGAAGCAACAAGCAAATGAAGATGAAGGCACAACTAGTCGCCAACTTCCTAAGAGGAAGAGGAGGTGGCAAAGGTAGAGGAAGAGGCAGGAATAATAAAGATGGAGTCAAAGCTTGCTGGATTTGTGGTAAGACAAATCACTTAGCTAATGATTGTTGGCATAATACTCAGAGTAATGGTGGATATAATCAGAACTTTAATTCAAGAGGAAGAGATGGCAGAATTCAAAGAGGTAATTTCAGAGGAAGAGGTAGTAGGGGTTACTTTGGAAGAAATGCAGGTAGAGGTTTCCAAAATCAACAATACAATAATACCTACTACAATTATGCTTCAGATCAGAAGGAGGATTCAAAATTGATAATGAATGCAACTTGTGAAAGGCAAAGTGAAGACCAAAGAGTCTTCTACATTGACTCAGGGTGTAGCAATCACCTAAGTGGTAACATAGCATTGATGACTGATTTGGAAAATAAGGTATCTAATCATGTTGTTCAAACAGGTGACAATACAAAGCACAATGTGAAGTCAATTGGATCAATGAAGGCTAAGGATGGTAGCACTCTCCTGAGTAAGGTCTTGTATGTTCCTACAATTCCTAAGAATCTGATAAGTGTAGGACAAATTGTTGAAAAAGGTTATGAAGTTAGATTCACTAATGAAGGAGTGTTTGTGGAAGACCCTAGCAATGGGTATAAACAGATTGTTTCAGGGAAGAAAGAAGGAAGGTTGTTCACATTGAAGATTCAAGGTAATGTTGGTCATGCCTTGTTCACTTATGGAGGACATAAGATCTCTGAGTTAGATCTTTGGCACAAGAGGCTTGGACACTTCAATGAAAGAGGTATCAAAGATATGATTAACAATGGTTCAGTGCTTGGATTGCCTAATGTTGCAGGTCAACATATGACATACAGATTTGAGGCATGTCAATTAGGTAAGGCTCATAAGAAATCTTACTCCAAGCATGGTTTCATGTATTCAGAGAAGCTTGAGTTGGTACATACAGATGTGTGGGGACCATCAAAGGATTTCAGTATCAATGGTTCAAGGTACTATGTGATTTATGTTGATGATGCTACTAGATGGATCACTATCTATGTGATCAAAGATAAGTCAGAAGTGTTTAATACATTTAAACACTATCATGCATATGCAGAAAGAATTACAGGTCATAAATTGAAGAGACTAAGGTCAGATGGAGGGGGAGAGTATTTCTCTAATGAGTTCAGTGATTACTTGTGAAATGCAGGTATAAAAAGGGAAATTACTTGCACGTACTCTCCTGAACAAAATGGTGTAGCAAAGAGAAGAAATAGAACTCTTGTTGAGTTTGCAAGGTCAATGATGAAGGAGAAAAATTGCCCAAATTATTTGTGGGTTGGGGCTGTAAATACAGCTACTTATTTGGTCAATAGGTTGCCATGTAAAGCCTTGCAGGGTATGACACCATATGAGACATGGTGGGGTAAGAGACCTACTTTAGATCATTGCAAAGTATTTGGATGTTTGGCATATGTATATATGCCATCACAATTAAGACACAAATTGGAACCTAAAGTTGAAAAATATGTATTCATTGGTTATGATGACAAGCAGATGGGTTATAGATTGTGGAGTCCATCCACAAGGCAATTTATTGTGTCTAAGGATGTTACATTTGATGAGCAAGGTACTTGGTATGCAGATACAATCAATATTAATACGTGTGATGAAGAAGTTGTGAGTCAAAAGAAGGGTAAATCAAAGGTTCAGATATTTGATGAAGAGGAGAATAAAAGTGCAGGTTGAAGTTGAAGAAATGCCGAGATTTGATCCTGAGTGTGAAGAACCAGAAACCTCAAGAAGTGGAGAACTCAAAAGGTCATCAAGACACAAGTGGCAACCTACAAGGTATAGTTATGATACTTTTTTTTTGGCTACCAAAGATTATGCTTACATGATAAAGGCAGATGAAGACCCTTCCACATATGAAGAGGCAAAAGGTAAGGAAAATTGGGAAAAAGCTATGCAAGAAGAATATGATGCATTAATGGAGAATCAGACATGGGATTTGGTTCCAAAACCAAATAGTCAGAAGATCATTGGATGCAAGTGGGTCTACAAGACAAAGAGATATGCAGATGGAAGTGTGTCTAGGTATAAAGCTAGACTTGTTGTGAAAGGGTTTGCTCAAACATATGGTATTGATTATGATGAGACTTATAGTCCTGCGGCAAAGATGACAACCATCAGGACACTCATAGCCATTGCTGCATGTAAAGGTTGGAAATTATGTCAATTAGATGTGAAGAATGCTTTTTTGAATGGTTATATTTCAGATGATGTTTTCATGGAGCAACTCAAGGATTCAGAGATAGAAGGTATCCAGATCATGTATGTAAGCTCAAGAGAGCTTTGTATGGTTTGAAGCAGGCTCCAAGGGCATGGAATTATAGACTAGTGAAGTTCTTGAAGGAACTTGGATTTCAAGTATCTAAGGCAGATAGTAGCTTGCTTGTTAAAGCAAGTGATGATGGGTTCATTTACATGTGCATATATGTTGATGATATAATTCTTACAGGTACAGATGAGAAAGGCATTCAAAGCCTAAAGAAGCAAAAGGAGAAAGAGTTCAAAATCAGTGACTTGGGAGACTTGTCATATTTCTTGGGCATGGAGGTTTCATACACTCAACATGTAGTGTATGTGACTCAAGAAAGGTATTTGAGAAACTTGTTAATCAAGTTTAAAATGAATGATTGTAGGGTAGCACCTACTCCAATGGAGGTGAATCACAAATTGAGCAGATATGGTGGAGAAGAATTCAAGGATATGAAGCTATATCAGAGTTTGGTTGGTAGTCTTATCTATGCTACATTAACTAGACCTAATTTATCATATGCAGTTGGAGTTTTGTCTCTGTTCATGCATTGTCCTAGGAAAGAACATTGGATTGCAGGTCAAAGAGTGTTGAGGTACATTAAGGGTACACTCAAGGAGGGTTTGTATTATGGTTTTACATCATATACAAACATCAAAATATATAGTGATGCAGATTGGGCAGGTAATCCTGATGATAGGAGATCAACATATGGATACTTGTGTTATGTAGGAGATAAATTAATATCTTGGTGTTCAAAGAAGCAACACACAGTTGCTTTATCATCTACAGAAGCTGAGTACAAAGGTATGGTTGAAGCTGCAAAGGAAGTGTTATGGCTTAAGACTCTCATGAAGAGTTTTGACACCATACAGAGTACACTTATCATTTATGGAGATAACATGAGTTCATTGTATTTGGCTACTAATCCTGTGTTTCATGCAAGGACTAAACACATTGACATTCAGTATCACTTTCTGAGAGAGAAGGTGATGGATAAAGAGATTGAAGTCATACATACTTCAACAAAAGATTAGATAGCTGATATGCTTACCAAAAGCTTGGATGGACCAAAGCTACAGAGATTCAAAGATATGGCAGGCATAAAGAAGATAGAGAAAACCTCAATTGATGATTGAGGGGGAGTTGTTGGTGCAGAGCAATCAACAATTGAAGTTTTGGAAGTCAAAGAATGAAGACAAGATCAAGTTATGAAGCATGGAAGAAGTTTACATTCAGGAGTTGAAAGATATGTACACATATGTACATTAGTTCATATATAGGTGACTTATACTTTTGAATAGTTGTAAGCTTGTAAATCTTTGTCTATATATATACTTGGAAAAATGTCGGGAAAAGTATGAGAGAATGTAGAGCATGAGAATTGAGAAGAATCAAGAGTCATTAGACACTTATAAAGAGACTAGAATAGCTCTCTCATCCAGATGTAATTTCTGTCAGAAATGAAGAGAAGTTGCGCCCGATATTTCTGTGCATTCTCCATCTCTGCTTGATCATTTCAAGAATCCTTTTGTAGATGTCTAAGTACATAGTTAATGCATCTATGGTTAAAGTTTGAGAGCCTAATTGTAAACAGGCTCTGAGAAATATGAGTAGGAACATTCATATGTAAAAGAGTGTTTACAGTTTTCTGAAATAGGCGCATTTTCGGTGGTCAATGATTTGATCATTTCTCACTGCACAAATTAAAGTTTTGCATGAGTGAGGACTTAAAATCTAAGTTGAGAGGTAAGCCATCTATGGCTAAAAGCATTTGCTTAAACGGGTTCTAGTTTTGGAGAACCATGTCTTAGAAGTTGCAGGTGTCAAAGTCGACTACACAAAGAGACAGTTACAGACATAGGTAGATTGTTTGAATCATTTCTCATAATCTACTCAAGCTTTTGAAGTGTTTTAACTAGGAGGAGGTGCGCAATCTCTAGAGGAAACATTCTACAAATTTTTATCAAATACTTTACACGAATGATTAGTCAATGAGTGATTAAGATGCAGCAGACTTTTCTGAGAAATGACTTTCTTCACAGTTAGTTAATTTCTTGACAATTTGGTGCTTGTCTTCCAAAATTGGTTGGAGTTTAAGTTTATTCTTGATAAACTCTTATAAGAGTCTTTAGCCATATGAATTCCTTTGTAGCTTCAACCATACCTTTGTACTCTGCCTCTATAGATGATAAAGAAACTGTGTGTTGCTTCTTAGAACACCAAGATATTAGATTATCTCCCACATAACACAAATACCCATAAGTTGATCTCCTATCATCAGGATTATGTGCCCAATCTTTATCACTATATATCTTGATGTTTGTATCTGATGTAAAACCATAATACAAACCTTATTTGAGTGTATCCTTTATGTAACTCAACACCCTTTGTCCTGCAACCCAATGTTCTTTCCTAGGACAATGCATGAATTGAGATAAAACTCCAACTGCATATGACAAATCAGGCCTAGTTAATGTAGCATAGATAAGACTACCAACCAGACTTTGATACAACTTCATATCCTTGAATTCTTCTCCTCCATATCTGCTTAATTTGTGATTCACTTCCATTGGAGTAGGTGCTACCCTGAAATCTTCCATTTTAAACTTGATCAACAAATTCTTCAAATACCTTTCTTGAGTTACATACACTCCATGTTGAGTGTATGAAATCTCCATGCCCAAGAAATATGACAAGTCTCCCAGGTCACTGATCTTGAACTCTTTCTCCATTTGCTTCTTTAGGCTTTGTATGCCCTTCTCATCTCTACTTGTAAGAATTATATCATCAACATATATGCACATAAAAATGAACCCATCATCACTTGCTTAGACAAGCAAGCTACTATCTGCTTTAGATACTTGAAAATTTTGTTCCTTCAAGAACTTCACAAGTCTATAATTCCATGCCCTTGGGGCCTGGTTCAAACCATACAAAGCTCTCTTGAGCTTACATACATGATCTAGATATCTTTCATCTCTGAATCCTTGTGGTTGCTCCATGAAAACATCATCTGAAATATAACCGTTTAAAAAAGCATTCTTCACATCTAATTGACATAATTTCCAACCTTTACATGCAGCAATGGCTATGAGTGTCCTGATGATTGTCATCTTTGCCATAGGACTATAGATCTCATCATAATATATACCATATGTCTGAGCAAACCCTTTCACAACAAGTCTAGCTTTATACCTAGACACACTTCTATCTGCATATGTCTTTGTCTTGTAAACCCATTTGCATCCAATGATCTTCTGGCTATTTGGTTTAGGAACCAAATCCAATGTTTCATTCTCCATCAATGCATCATACTCTTCCTGCATAGATCTCTCCCAATTTTCCTTACCTTTTGCCTCTTCATATGTAGAAGGGTCTTCATCTGCTTTTACCATATAAGCATAATCTTTAGTAGTTTAAAAGAAGCGTCATACCTATACCTTGTAGGTTGCCATTTGTGACTTGATGATTGTCTAAGTTCTCCACTTCTTGAGGTTTCTGGTTCATCACATTCTCGATCAAACCTTGGCACTTCTTCAACTTCAACCTATACTTCATCATTCTCTTCTTCATCAAATATTTGAACCTTTGACTTACCTTTCTTCTGATTCACAACTTCTTCATCACCTGCATGAATATTGATTGTCCGTGCATAGCAAGTACCTTGCTCATCAAATGTAACATCCTTTGACACAAGGAATTGTTTTGTGGATGGACTCAACAATCTATATCCCATCTGCTTATCATCATATCCAATGAACACATACTTGTCAACTTTAGGTTCCAATTTGTGCCTAAATTGAGATGGCACATATGCATATGCCAAACATCCAGATACTTTGCAATGATCTAAGGTAGGTCTCTTACCCCACCATGCCTCATATGGTGTCATACCCTGCAAAGCTTTACATGGTAACCTATTGACCAAATATGTAGCTGTATTTATAGCCTCAGCCCACAAATAATTTGGGCAATTTTTCTCCTTCATCATGGATCTTGCAAACTCAACAAGAGTTCTATTTATCCTTTCTGCTACACCATTTTGTTGAGGAGAGTACCTACAAGTAACTTCCCTTTTTATACCTTCATTCCATAAGTAATCATTGAATTCATTTGAGAAATACTCTCCCCCTCCATTTGCCCTTAGTCTCTTCAACTTTTGACCTCTGATTCTTTCTGCATACACATGATAATGCTTGAATGTATTAAATACCTCTAACTTATCTTTGATCACATAGATAGTGATCCACCTGGTAGCATCATCAACATAAATCACATAATATCTTGAACCATTGATATTGAAATCCTTTGATGGTCCCCACACATCTGTGTGTACCAACACAAGCTTCTCTGAATACATAAAACCATGCTTGGAATAAGATTGCTTATGAGCCTTACCTAATTGATGCCTCACATCTGTATGTCATATGTTGACTTGCAACATTAGGCAATCCAAGTATTGAACCATTGTGAACCATATCTTTAATACCTCTTTCATTAAAATGTCCAAGCCTTTTGTGCCAAAGATCTAACTCAGAGATCATGTCCTCCATAAGTAAACAAGGCCATTGTTCTGAGTATTATGCCAATAATCATGAGCTAAGTGATTTGTCTTACCACAAATCCAGCAAGCTTTGGCTCCATCTTTATTACTTGCCTCTTCCTCTACCTTTGCCACCTCCTCTTCCTCTTAGGAAGTAAGCTTGGCTAGTTGTACCTTCATCTTCGTTTGCTTGTTGCTTCCCTTTGCTATTCTTCTTCTTATCCTTTGAGTACATTGCTTGAACTACACTCTTATCATTTTTACCTTTGACATCCTGCTCAAAGGTTAGCATGTGTCCTAGCAACTGATTTAAATCAGGAGTAAAATGATCTAGTGACAATTCAGTAGACAAAATGAATGGATTCCATTTCTCATCACCTCTCAAACCTATGAGGATTTGCCTGATGGAGAGTGTTAATCTCCAAAAGAACAACCTACTCTTGTGATTAGAGCACCTCTATACCAAGAGTAAGTCAAAATCTTCACCAAATTAGAGGTCCAGTCTCCAAATTATCAAAAGTTGAAAAATTCTGTGAAGAAAATAAAACATAGAAAGTCTGCTGCACAATTTCTTTTCATTGACCTATCAAACATGTAAAGTTTTCTATGAAATTTTGTATGTAGTGTCGCCTAGACGTTGCGCATCTCGTCCAAGTTAAATTTCTTCAAAAGGTTTAGTATAACTTGAGAAATCAACTTCACAAGTTACCTATGTCTAAATCTGCACTTCTGAGAAGTCGATTTGACACCCCTAACTTCTTAACTTCAATTCTCTCAGTATAAAACCCGTTTAAGCAAAAGCTTCTAGCCACGAGTAGCTTACCTTCTAACTTAAAGATTAAGTGCTTGCTTGCACAAAACTTTAAACTGTGGAGTGAGAACAGACCAAAAGATCAAGATCAAAATTTGCACCTGTTTCAGAGAACTGTGAACACTCAACACATATGAATGTTCCTATTAACAATTCTCCTCACCTGTTTACAATTAGACTCTGAAACTCAAGTCGTAGACTCATTAATTATGAACTTAGATATCCTCAAAAGGATTTCACAAATGATCTAACACAGACGGAACAGACACAAAAACATCGGGCGCAATATTTCTTAGATTACTCAGAAAATTACAGTTGAGTGATGAGAGGAAAACTCAACTAACATTTCACATGTCTCATGACATCTAACTTCTCCTTTCTTGACTTCTATACTCACTCATCTATTCTTTCATATGCTCTCATGTCACGCCTCGACATTTTCAAGGTATTTATAGAGAAATTTGTACAAGTCTATGACTAATCAAAGATCTAAGTGAACTATGACTATACTAATGTACATATGTGTACATTCCTCATATCCTCTGAATGTATCCTTCTTCCAAGCTTCAAGAATTGAATCTTCCTTCATTCTTTAATCTTCCAAACATTCAATTGGTTATTGATCTGCACCAACAGCTCCCCCTCAATCATCAATTGAGGTTTCTCTTATCTTCTTTATGCCTGCCATGTCTTTAAACTTCTATAGCTTTGGTCCATCCAAACTCTTTGTAAGCATATCAGCTATCTGATCCTTAGTTGAAGTATGTATGACTTCAATCTCCTTATCCATCACCTTCTCTCTTAGAAAGTGATACTGTATCTCAATATGTTTAGTCCTGGCATGAAAAACAGGATTAGCAGCTAAATACAATGAACTCATGTTATCTCCATATATAATTGGTATCCCATGCACAATGTCAAAACTCTTCATCAAGGTCTTGAGCCAAATCACTTCCTTTGCAGCTTCAACCATGCCTTTATATTCAGCTTCTGTAGAAGACAAAGCAACTGTATGTTGCTTCTTGGAACACCATGAGATAAGTTTATCTCCCACATAACACATGTATCCATAAGTTGACCTTCTATCATCTGGATTACCTGCCCAATCTGCATCACTATAAATTTTGATATTTGTATCTGATGTAAACCCATAATACAAACCTTCATTGAGTGTACCCTTAATGTACCTCAACACTCTTTGTCCTGCAATCCAATGTTCTTTCCTAGGACAATGCATAAATTGAGACAAAACCCCTACTGCATATGATAAATCAGGTCTAGTTAAAGTAGCATAGATAAGACTACCAACCAAACTCTGATATTGTCTCATGTCCTTGAATTCTTCACCTCCAAATTTACTCAATTTGTGATTCACCTCCATTGGTGTAGGTGCTACCCTGCAATCATCCATTTTAAACTTGATTAACAAGTTGTTCAAATACCTTTCTTGGGTCACAAATACTCCATGTTGGGTATATGTAATCTCCATGCCCAAGAAGTATGACAAGTCTCCCAAGTCACTTATTTTGAACTCCTTTTCCATTTGCTTCTTGAGTCTTTGTATTCCTTCTTCATCTGTACCTGTAAGGATTATATCATCAACATATATGCACATGTATATGAAACCATTCTCACTTGCTTTGACAAGCAAGCTACTATCTGCCTTAGACACCTGAAATCCAAGTTCTTTCAAGAACTTTACAAGTCTATAATTCCATGCCCTTGGAGCCTGCTTCACGCCATACAAAGCTCTCTTGAGCTTGCACACATGATCTGGATACCTTTTATCTCTGAACCCTTGAGGTTGCTCCATGAACACATCATCTGAAATATAACCATTCAAAAAAGCATTTTTCACATCAAGTTGACATAACTTCCAACCTTTACATGCAGCAATAGCTATAAGTGTCCTGATGGTTGTCATCTTTGCCACATGACTATAAGTCTCATCATAATCAATACCATATGTTTGTGCAAAACCTTTGACAACAAGTCTAGCTTTGTATCTAGACACACTTCCATCTGCAAACCTCTTGGTCTTGTAAACCCACTTGCATCCAATGATCTTCTGACTATTTGGTTTAGGAACCAAATCCCAAGTTTGATTTTCCAACAATGCATCATATTCTTCCTGCATAGCTTTCTCCCAATTTTCTTCACCTTTTGCCTCTTCATATGTAGAAGGGTCTTCATCTGTTTTCACCATATAAGCATAATCTTTTGTCGCCAAAAAAGAAGTATCATAACTATACCTTGTAGGTTGCCACCTATTTCTTGATGATCTTCTGAGTTCTCCACTCCTTGAGGTTTCTGGCTCTTCATACTCAGGATCAAATCTTGGCATCTCTTCAACTTCACCCTGCACTTCATTATTCTCTTCTTCATCAATTATTTGAATCTTTGCCTTACCTTTCTTTTGACTCACTTCTTCTTCATCACCTGTATTGATATTGATTGTACCTGCATACCAAGTACTTTGCTCATCAAATGTAACATCTTTAGAAACCATGAATTGTTTTGTAGATGGACTCCACAATCTATAACCCATCTGCTTATCATCATAACCAATGAAAACATACTTTTCAGCTTTAGGTTCCAATTTGTGCCTTAATTGTGATGGCACATATGCATATGCCACACATCCAAAAACTCTGCAATGATCCAAAGTAGGTCTCTTACCCCACCAAGCCTCATATGGTGTCATACCCTGCAAGGCTTTACATGGTAACCTATTGACCAAATAAGTAGCTGTATTTATAGCCTCAGCCCACAAATAATTAGGGCAATTTTTCTCCTTCATCATAGATCTTGCAAACTCAACTAGAATTCTATTTCTCCTTTCTGCTACACCATTTTGTTGAGGAGAGTGCCTGCAAGTAACTTCCCTTTTTATACCTGCATTCCACAAGTAATCACTTAACTCATTAGAGAAATACTCTCCCCCTCCATCTGACCTTAGTCTTTTCAACTTATGTCCTGTAATTCTTTCTGCATATGCATGATAGTGTTTAAATGTATTAAACACTTCTGACTTATCTTTGATCACATAAATAGTGATCCATCTAGTAGCATCATCAACATAAATCACATAATACCTTGACCCATTTATACTGAAATCCTTTGATGGCCCCCACACATCTGTGTGTACCAACTCAAGCTTCTCTGAGTACATAAAACCATGCTTGGAGTAGGAATGCTTATGAGCCTTACCTAATTGACATGCCTCACATCTGTATGTCATATGTTGACCTGCAACATTAGGCAAACCAAGCATTGAACCATTGATGTCTTTAATACCTCTTTCATTGAAATGTCCAAGCCTCTTGTGCCAAAGATCTAACTCAGAGATCTTATGTCATCCATATGTGAACATAGCATGACCAATATTGCCTTGAATCTTCAATGTAAATAATCTTCCTTCTTTCTTCCCTGAAACAATCTGTTTATACCCTTGACTAGGGTCTTCCACATATACTCCATCATTAGTGAACCTTACTTCATATCCCTTTTCAACAATTTGTCCTACACTTATCAAATTCTTAGGAATTGTAGGAACATACAAAACCTTACTCAATAAGGTGCTCCCATCCTTGGCCTTCACTGATCCGATTGACTTCACATTGTGCTTTGTGTTGTCACCTGTTTGAACAACATGATTAGATACCTTATTTTCCAAATCAGTCATCAAGGCTATATTACCACTCAGGTGATTGCTACACCCTGAATCAATGTAGAAGACTCTTTGATCTTCACTCTGCCTTTCACAAGTTGCATTCATTATCAATGTTGAATCCTCCTTTTGATCTGAAGCATAATTGTAGTAGGTATTGTTATATTGTTGACTTTGGAATCCTCTACCTGCATTTCTTCCAAAGTAACCCCTACTACCTCTGCCTCTGAAATTACCTCTTTGATTTCTGCCACCTCTTCCTCTTGCATTAGAGTTTTGACTATATCCATTATTACTCTGAGTATTGTGCCAACAATCATTAGCTAAGTGATTTGTCTTACCACAAATCCAACAAGCTTTGCCTCCATCTTTGTTGTTTCTGCCTCTTCCTCTACCTTTGCCACCTCCTCTACCTCTTAGGAAGTTGGCTTGACTAGTTGTTCCTTCATCTTCATTTGCTTGTTGCTTTCCTTTGCTATTCTTCTTCTTGTCCTTTGAGTACATTGCATGACCTGCACTCTTGTCACCATCTCCTTTAACATCCTGCTCAAATGTTAGCATATGACTGTTAGAGGAGCCGGCAAACCAGGACGGATGAACCCAGACAGACGACGTAAATGTGAAAGAGACTGGACAGCCGCCGAACAAGGACAAGAGTACGTGGACAGGGAGCTTAAATGCAAAAAAGAATCTTTCAGGGAACGCGCAGGTAACTGCAGAAGAGCGCACCCTTGTAAAAAATCCTCTATTTAAGGCAATGAAAAGAAAGAGCAGGCAGTCCTTGTTTTGGGGAATGGTAGTGTGCTGTTTGATTAAGGTTCGCTGATATCGATATCACGTCTCGTAGGCGTGTATGTGTTGTTGAAGATAAGTGCCGCTTGAATAGTTCCGTCCGTTTTCCTCCTAGTCGAGTATAATCACCTTAATACGGAAGTTGAATCAGTTGTAGTGTGTGGTGAATCTGTTCGGTAATGGTTAATTAGGATTCTGAGTGCGACCCGTATGGTATGTTACCTGTTAGTTCTTCGGTGAAGTAAGTAGTGCGAATTGTAACCTCGAAATAATTGTCTGTAGATCCTTTGTAAGCCACTGAATTCGCTATCGCATCTTATACTTGTTGTTTACCCGAACTGCGGGAAGATTAGTAACCGTGTGATTAGCACAGCGCTGGTTTATGGTTGATGGATTATGACGAGGAGATTAACTGTTCGAATTCGCGTGATCTTAAGGTATAATGTCTAGTTGACAAACCTACCTACCTTGAAGAAGTACGAATCAGGTGGTCTTTGAAGTACCTTTTGTGTGATGAGTACGTAATCGGTCAGCTGACCGCAGTCCTGAAGTTCGAATGCCAATACGCTGAACAGACTTCCATTGTTCAGGGACGGATACTGAGCTAAGGACTGAATGACCGCAAGATTGTGTGTTAAATTGGGAAATTAGTACAGGGCCTCTATTTAACAGACCCCTACCACTCCCAAGAACCCACGTGACTCAGAGATGACTTGCGGGTAAACATAATTAAAAATCAATTGAATGGGAAGTATCTGAATCGAAGTAGAGAACGATTAAGCCCATCAACGAGTATCAGTTGAACAGTTGCCGATTAACAATTGGCGCCGTCTGTGGGAATGTGGCAACTACGATAAAAGTAGCATTTGATTACGAGTTACTTGTAAGAAAGTGGCATTGAAAGTGCTAAGCGGTTTGTAAGAAGCAAACATCCAGTAACATTTGATTTACTGGCAGTAGCAACAGACCCAGATTGTTGCAAACTGCTCACTGGGCAATGATACATGCCGGTTACTCGATCTGGTGAAGCGTATCCTAGGACCCAGACGACGGAAACAAAAAAAACAACTCTAAGAGAAGAAGTTATAACGCGACCTGACTCAGTGGTCGAACAAGTTAAGGACGCTAGAATTAATTCCGGTCATATTCCGGTAGAACGATCAGCGTCTTTGGTACATGCTGGTATCACCTCGACCCGGCCTAACCAAAGTATAGTAATTCCAGAATCTATCAAGACGCCGCTGGAGATTAGACAAACTCTAAGAAAAGGAATCAATACACGCAAAAAAATGCTACAGTTTGGTAGACTGTCAGCTCATTCCGGTGATATTCCGGCAATAGAAACACCAACTGGTGGTCAAGGATTAGCATTTTTCGCAGAATCCTCGGCCAGACCCGCGTGTCTGGAAGAAAGATTTCGGATATTAGACATCCAGAAAGAGGGAGACCTATTCGAAGCTGAGGTCCGAAGTATCCTGCGCAAAAACAATACACCGGAAGGCACGCCGTCCGGCGATTCAGATTCTGATAATTCAACTAATCAACCTCAAAATATAGAAGAAGGACCAGAGATACTTACGATGAACGAACAACAACAACAGTTAGGACAACCAAGGCCGCCCCCAACAGGAGTAACCTACACGAAATTTGGTGGGTTCCCAGGAGATGACCCAGACGCTCATGTACGAACTTTTGAGATAAGTTATGTAGTTCTTAACCACCCACCAGATCAGGTGTACAAGGCCATTGTTTTTCAATCTACTCTAGTCAATGAAGCGGCTAGATGGCTTACGGAATACGACATTAATCATTTTGGCACCTATGATGCAGTACGAGATGCCTTTCTACAACGATTCAGACTTAAGAAGAATCCTGCCGAAATCTTTGAGTATCTACAGAGTAACCGACAAAAGGCAAATCAGACTGTCCAGGAATACGCTACTCTCTTCAGAACACATCTGCGGCAGATACCACAGGCACATGCTAATTTACCTGACGATGTCATCTCTCAATGGTTTATCAATGGACTAACCCCACAACTGAAGCAGATTATGATCATCAGATGTGTTGGAGCAATGACACTGGATGCAGTCATTGCAATGGCCCTACCGTTGGAATCCAAGGTTGGTGGATTTTCCGAAGATTTGGAGTGGTTAAGGACAAACAAAAATATCACGGAGGATATAACTAGGCAAGTATACTGCACTACGTGCAAAAATTCAGGGCACACAAGTGCTAACTGTGCGCTAAATCAAACATTCTGCGCTATCTGCAACACTGCCGGACACTCCACTGAAAATTGTGTCTACAATGCCAGAATACAGGGAACAGCAACAGTCAATGCTGTTATCCAAGAACATGGACAGGCCGCGAATCACTATGTACCTCCGCAACTGAGAAACAACCAACCACAGGAATATCGGAACTACCGAGGACAACGGAATAACAATTATAATGTCAACCGATGGCAGAACGGTCCACCCGCGAAAAACCCCAATTTACCACCGCCACGCTGTCAATTTTGTGGTGAATTCGGACACATTAGAAGATACTGCAAGGACGCCGCTGAGTATGATCAGAGGAAGAAGGAGCGGCAAAACCCAATGGCCAACATGGTACAAATTATGCCAGTAGAAACGCAAGCTGCTACAGTTCAGACCAGATCAGGTAAACAGCTGCAGACAGCAGCAGAAGTGTTTGAACCAAGGATACAAGAACAACATAGGATGTATAATAAGGCTAGTCATTGGACCGCAACAGAACCACCAGTGTTCCCAGAACCTGTTCCGGTGAATCACGCTTCATCAAAGAAAGGAACGCAACAAAAGGAAACAACAGCAGAGTCATCATCAGCAGTAGACACAACAGCAGAGACTTCTACACCAGCGGAACCCTCAAGTCCAAAGGAGCAGAACAACCAATCTCAACAAGCTTGGGAAATATTATCCAAGGCATCTATCACTTTACCTCTCGGGCAACTTCTGGCATTAGTACCTGGGATTCGACAACAGTTCCAGCAACAGTTTAGTCCGGTGCCTTCTTGTATTCCGGCGACAGCATCAGTTCAACCGGAACCCAATTCTACGATTGATCATTCAGTCCCCTTGATTACAGTATGGTACAAGAATCACAAAATCACACAGGTCTTGATTGATGGAGGCTCTGGTGTCAACATTGCAACTACAGCCTTATGCAATAGGTTAGGATGGACCGAAATCGAACCAGTGCAATTTTTTGTCAGAATGGCAGACCAATCCAGAGTCCATCCTGTAGGACTTGTGCAAAATGTACCCATCACTTTACAAGGTACGACCTTCAAAATGAATTTTGTTATACTAGATCTGCCGGAATCCACTTTGGATTACAACCTTCTTTTCGGCCGACCTTGGCTGAAGCATGCGAAGGTAATACAAGACTGGTCTGCCCAAGAGCTTACGTTCAAAGAGGCCAGCCGTAGATATGTAGTAAAATTAGATAGCATACAACCTTGCGAACTGCACGCCAGACCATATTTTGCCGAACCTGTCCACATGTTAGATGGATTATCAGATGATGAAGAAGAGGAATTTCTGAAGAGTAATGCTGATTTGATGACCATAGGGACTGTTGATCTACAGTCTGTTATAGACAATTGGAACACCGTGGTATGTACAATCACACCTATTACTAATACAATTAAGCATGAAGATAGTATCCCCACACATGATGATGAATTACAATCACTGTTCAAGTCAACATATGATGTACCGAAACCGCAACAATTTTATGTCCCAGAAGATCAGTTAACCACGTACGATCTAGGAGATGAAGAGCATCCACGACCTGTAAAGATAAGGCAAAACTTACCGGAAATCTTTCAGGCTAAATTGATTCAGCTCCTTCGTGAATTCTCAGACGTCTTTGCATGGGATTACAAAGATATGAAAGGATTAGATCCGCGCATATATCAACACAGGGTCATGCTAAAGCCTGAAGCTAAACCAAATAGGCAGCCCAGCTATCGGATGAATCCCAATTATGCATCACAGGTAAAAGCCGAACTGGATAGATTATTAAAAGTAGGATTCATCGTACCAGTAGAACATGCTGAATGGATTTCACCAATTGTGATTGTACCAAAGAAAAATAAGCAACTACGAATCTGTGTAGACTACCGGAAATTGAACGCAGCAACAGTACCAGATCCTTTCCCGATCCCCTTTTTGGATACCATGCTTGATAGGGTAGCAGGCCATGAGATGTACTCATTCTTAGACGGATACAGCGGTTACAATCAGGTTAGAATGGCTGACGAAGATATACCAAAAACTGCTTTCATTACCAATTGGGGTGTCTTCGCCTGCACCGTAATGTGGTTCGGATTAAGAAATGCACCAAGTACATTTCAGCGATGTATGCAGGAGATATTTTCTCCTTATCTCACTTCATTCATGCAAGTATATCTTGACGACTTCTCAATCTTTGGAAAGATGATAACACATTTAAGTCATTTACGGTGCTGCTTTCAGAAATGCAGAGAATATAGACTCTGTCTTAACCCAAACAAATCCGTGTTTGCGGTTTCATGTGGCAAACTACTTGGGCATATTGTATCTGCTCAAGGTATCCGAGTAGATCCAGATAAGATTTCGGCAATTTTAGAAGCCCCGGTACCCGCAACTCCAAAAGAAGTAATGCGCTTTATGGGTCAAGTACGATGGCATGGCAGACACTTACGGTGGCTTGCTCACCTCGCAGTACCACTGAACAAGCTAATCACAAAAACCCCCCGACAGTTTGAATGGACTGAAGAATGTCAAACTACATTTGATCGGCTCAAATATCTCCTAACGCAAGCCCCAATTTTGCAACCACCAGACTGGGATAATCCGTTCCATGTTTTTGTCGACGCCTCGGATATTGCAATTGGCAGTATTCTGATGCAGCAATCAGATAAGTGGTTTCGCCCTGTTTATTACGCCAGTAGAAGGCTTGCACCAGCAGAAAAGAATTACTCCACTACTGAAAGAGAATTTCTAGGATTGATTTACTCAATCAAAAAGTTCAGACATTATCTACTAGGCCGGAAGTTTACCTTTCATGTGGACCATGCTGCCCTCGTGTATCTAGTAAGACAACAACATCTAGGCGGACGATTAGCCCGATGGGTGCTACTTTTACAAGAATTCGACTATGACATCATTCACCGACCCGGAAAAGCACATGTCCTAGCAGATTTCTTATCTCGCCTGGATTCTGGTAAAGCTCCGATCGGCATAGATGACACGACTCCTGCGATTTATAATACTGAACCACTATCCGATGAAACGACCAAACCACCAGCACCATCTACATACTACGATCAGATTCTAACTTTTCTCACTGAAGGATGCTTCCCATCTGAGACGACCAAGGCAGTTCGAAAGAAATTGACAGTCTTTAGCCGTCGATTCCGGCTAGTAGCAGGAGATCTATATTATGCAGATCATACCGGAATCTTACTTCGCTGTATTCCACCTCATGAGGTTAATTCAGTTATCACCTTGGCACACTCAATTCCTTCAAGTGGTCATTTTGCAGTAGATTTAACTCACCGGAAAATTCTGCAAGGAGGTCTCTAGTGGCCAACGATGTACAGAGATGTCGTACAGTTTGTTAAAAAATGTGACACTTGTCAAAGAACAGGTCAGCCCTTGCAAAGACATCTTTTTCCTTTGCAACCCATCTTACCACTCGAACCATTTCAGAAATGGGGACTAGATTTTATCGGTCCAATCACACCTCCAGCCGTCTTCACTAACAACAGATACATCCTAACCTGTACAGACTATGCAACAAGATGGGCAGAAGCCTGGGCTTTACGATCTGCTACAGCGGTTACGGTAGCAAAATGCCTACTCACGGAAGTCTTCCCACGATTTGGGTTACCCCTGGAAATAGTCTCAGATCAAGGCACTCATTTCGTAAACAATCTAATGAAGGCCCTTACACAATCATTCGAGGTCACACATAAAGTTAGCTCTCCTTATTATCCACGTGCCAATGGATTGGCCGAAAGTACAAACAAGTCACTGTTGAATATCCTCCGAAAATTGATCATAGAAGCACCGGAAAGATGGGATCAACTACTACCTGCCGTATTATGGGCATACCGGACTACATATAAGGTAACAACAGGCTTGACACCTTTCAAACTAGCTTATGGCTTAGAAGCAATAGCACCTATGGAAATAGTCATCCCAAGCCTGCGTGTAGCAATCACTCAGAAGATGCTACCGGAATATTCACTGACAGCACGAATGGACGCACTCAGAGAACTTGATGAGCACCGATGGCTCAGTTTCTTAACTATGCACGAAGTACAACTAAGGCAAGCCAAGACACACGATCGACATTTGAAGACTCCAATTTTTTCAGTAGGCCAGCTTGTACTCTTCTATAACGCAAAATCGGATAGAGCAGCAGGAAAATTCAAACTACGATGGTTCGGCCCTTTCAAAATCTCAGAACAAGTCGGTCCGGCAACTTTTCGGTTGACCACGTTGATCGGAAATCCACTTCCAAAGGTGATCAATGGGTCGAAGCTGCGGCCATATTATCCCACTACTAGTACGCCTTAAATTTTTTTTTTTTTTTTTCGGCGGTGGACCGCGTTTTGTTTTATCTTTCCCTTTTTCTTTTCTTTTCCCTTTATAAATAGCCGCGTTTTGTACGAAACTTTATGTTACCAGCCGCCCCTCCTTACCGGTCACTCAAGGACGCACGCCAGCATGCAAACCGTATCATGCATACACTGCACAATGATACCCACCCCCACCGTGTTCTCCTCATTTAACCCTCTCGGTTGAGCCAACAACGCTATTATATTCTCCAGAGTATACCTATTAACCCTGTCTTCTGTGTTGCTTGTAAGTGTGCTCGTAAACACCATGGAAGCACTGGCCAACTACGCTGCTTTCCGTGATGGTATCCCAACAGACGTCGGCGAATACCTGCGCTGCAGGGGATTGGCCAACTTCGCTGAATTGCCTTGGCACTCAGTCGAAGCCCATCCCTTCTCCGCGCAGATCATCCACGCCATCGCCCAATTCCCCATCACCGAACGACAGTGGGTCTTCCCTTCCCTCCCAGCTAGAACCGTCATCACCTTCCAAGCCTTCTCTACAGCCTACCGCCTTACCCCGCAAGGACGCGAAAATGGCCCTAGCATCCCTGTAGCTCGCATGACCAAACTCTTCCCCCGCTCCTCATCAAACGAATATGCCATCCTCTGCCGCCCCGAACCCGAACGATCCACCTTACAGTTCCTAGTAGCAATCCTCAACCTGCAAAAACGAACCTACGGCATCTCTCGCCCTTTCTATTCCGCCCTGGAATTAGCCACCCGCGAACCTGTCAACTTTGCCTCTTACTTCTTCCAACGCATTCATAAGGAATCTGTAGCGATAGTAAAACAACTCCAGAAAGGCACCTCTCCACGCTCTCGCCTTCCCCACATCATCTCATTCCTCTTCCCAACCATTCTTGCCGCACAACCACCACCCACAGGCCCAGCACTTAGGCACGAAGAATCAGCACAACCGCTCGATGAAACTGAAGAAGACGACGAAGAGATCAATCAACTCTTCCGCACTAAGCGAATCCGGATCAGCTCTTCAGAAAGCGCAGTCCAGGGATCCGGCGAAAAGAAACAAGTCACCGAAGAAGACAAACACGAAGAAACATACAACGACACCTCGACGGAACAGCAAGACCAGCAAAACCAAGCAGAGACAGAGATAGTATCCACCGAAAAGGAATCAGAGCATCAACAGGACGCACTGGAATCCGCCACAAAAGCACTGGATGAACTTATCGCGGCCATCAATCATACAGAAGATGAACAACAGACCGTTGCAAAGGTAATCACGACTGACTCTGTCTTGCCCACCCCACCTGTCGACCCCAACCTACCACCCGAATCATCCCGCCGACCCGGTCCTGAACCTACACCCTCCTCCTCTTCTTCCCCTAACTACTCTCCGCCAAACTCCCAGAACCTACTCACCGATACGTCCTCTCAGCCTCGTCAACCACCACCACCGCACAACGTATTTTCGGAACTAGCCTCCATGGGGCAGTTCCTCGTGCATTTATCACACCAGCTGCCAGTACAGTTTAAGGAAGCCACGGACAATCTGAAGGCAGAATACCAATATAAGGCGACGTCCTGGAAGCCGACATCATCCCCCTCCAGGAGGAAATCGAAGCCATAAAAACTGAGAATCATCAGCTACAGACACAAGTAGCAGAACTCCAAGAAAAATTTTCGGCAGAACAGAATCTAGTACAACAAAGAGACGCAGCCCTCGAGCAAGTTGCAGCCAAAGAACGACTACTACAAGCCGCACATGAAGAAATCCGAGCCCTGAAAACCACCCTCCACGAAAACGAAGATATCAACGCCTCTCTCGAAGAATTGATCGCAGAGACAAAGACTCAATTGCAGGAGTCCATCCAGAAGAATCAGGACGAACAGAAAGAAACCGAACAAGTCCGAGAACAGTTACGGCGAGCCGAAGAATGCGCAAATGAGGTTAACGCTATCCTAAAACGCAAACTGCTACGGGAAGGTCAATACCTAAAGGATATCGACAGGGCGCGCAAAGAACGAGATGCGTTCAAGCAATCTCTCGAGTTCCAAACACAGCGGTTTGAACACCTAGACAACCAAGTGCGAAACCAGAAGGAATGTATTACAGAGCTGAAGACCCAACTGACCGAACTAAAGACTTCCAGGGATGTCGCCCTATCCAATGATTTCTATCTACAGGAAGCTTTTGTGCAGACCCAGGCCGAAAATCAAATTTTGCAGTCAAGGATACAAGTTTTGCACGAGTTGGAAAGGCAGCTATTAAAAGACGAAGGCGTAGACCTAAATGCCACATTAATGACAAATATGGACATTGACGTAGTAAAATAGCAATTGGATAGTCGTGTTCAAAATAGCTGGACACTTTTTCGCAGGCGATGGCTGGCTATACTTGTTTCGCCGCTTGAACAATTACGGTCAGAAAGGATTGGGGAGTCAAACCCTGGAATAGATATACAGGCAGTACAAAAGGATGATAAAGACAGTAATGCACTTGCGGGTTCGAGTCCACCGTGCGTGCCAGTGTTAGAGGAGCCGGCAAACCAGGACGGATGAACCCAGACAGACGACGTAAATGTGAAAGAGACTGGACGGCCGCCGAACAAGGACAAGAGTACGTGGACAGGGAGCTTAAATGCAAAAAAGAATCTTTCAGGGAACGCGCAGGTAACTGCAGAAGAGCACACCCTTGTAAAAAATCCTCTATTTAAGGCAATGAAAAGAAAGAGCAGGCAGTCCTTGTTTTGGGGAATGGTAGTGTGCTGTTTGATTAAGGTTCGCTGATATCGATATCACGTCTCGTAGGCGTGTATGTGTTGTTGAAGATAAGTGCCGCTTGAATAGTTCCGTCTGTTTTCCTCCTAGTCGAGTATACTCACCTTAATACGGAAGTTGAATCAGTTGTAGTGTGTGGTGAATCTGTTCGGTAATGGTTAATTAGGATTCTGAGTGCGACCAGTATGGTATGTTACCTGTTAGTTCTTCGGTGAAGTAAGTAGTGCGAATTGTAACCTCGAAATAATTGTCTGTAGATCCTTTGTAAGCCACTGAATTCGCTATCGCATCTTATACTTGTTGTTTACCCAAACTGCGGGAAGATTAGTAACCGTGTGATTAGCACAGCGCTGGTTTATGGTTGATGGATTATGACGAGGAGATTAACTGTTCGAATTCGCGTGATCTTAAGGTATAATGTCTAGTTGATAAACCTACCTACCTTGAAGAAGTACGAATCAGGTGGTCTTGGAAGTACCTTTTGTGTGATGAGTACGTAATCGGTCAGCTGACCGCAGTCCTGAAGTTCGAATGCCAATACGCTGAACAGACTTCCATTGTTCAGGGACGGATACTGAGCTAAGGACTGAATGACCGCAAGATTGTGTGTTAAATTGGGAAATTAGTACAGGGCCTCTGTTTAACAGACCCCTACCACTCCCAAGAACCCACGTGACTCAGAGATGACTTGCGGGTAAACATAATTAAAAATCAATTGAATGGGAAGTATCTGAATCGAAGTAGAGAACGATTAAGCCCATCAACGAGTATCAGTTGAACAGTTGCCGATTAACATGACCTAGCAACTGATTTAAATCAGGAGTGAAATGATCAAGTGATAACTCTGTAGACAAAATGAACGGCTTCCATTTGTCATCACCTCTTAAACCTGTAAGAATTTGCCTTACCAATTTATCCTCCTCAATGTCTTCATCAACAGCTCCTAAAGCATCTGCAATATCTTTCATTCTTGTCACATAGTCTGAAATGGATTGAGAAGCCTTCTTTTTAAAGGTGGTAAACTCTGCCCATAGGGATGCCTTCCTTGACTTAGTAGTATTCTGGAAATGCTCCTCCAAAGCATTCCAAATATCAGTTGCACTTTCAAGACCTCGAATATGAGGTAACAAGTAATCATTGACTGCCATATATATAATGCTCCTAGCTTGAGCATCTTTCTTCATCCAATTTTTCAAATCTGCTAACTCTTCCCTAGTTGGAACACTAGGATCTCTGAACTGTGGCTTCTCTTCTTCTCCTGTGATATAAGCTATTAAATCTTTGCTCATTAGATGAGCTTCCATCCTCATTGACCATGCAGGATAGTTTTCCCTATCCAATTTCTCTATCTGAAGAGAATCTCCCATCTTGTGTCCACCTGTGTATTGAAACCTTCAAGCTTTATGAACAATATATGTACCTTTACTTCGAATTAGACTCCTTTTGTCCTTCTTAATGTCGTATGGTCTCCTCCACAAGCTTTGCCTTCAAGCTTTCACCTTTTAGTTCTTCAATTGTTGAATTTCTTGAATCTGCAGCAGTCGGGATCCTCCTTTCCTTGATTTTGATGTCTCCTGCTCTGATACCACTGATGGAGAGTGTTAATCTCCAAAAGAACAACCTACTCTTGTGATTAGAGCACCTCTATACCAAGAGTAAGTCAAAATCTTCACCAAATTAGAGGTCCAGTCTCCAAATTATCAAAAGTTGAAAAATTCCGTGAAGAAAATAAAACACAGAAAGTCTGCTGCACAATTTCTTCTCATTGACCTATCAAACATGTAAAGTTTTCTATGAAATTTTGTATGCAGTGTCGCCTAGACGTTGCGCATCTCCTCCAAGTTAAATTTCTTCAAAAGGTTTAGTATAACTTGAGAAATCAACTTCACAAGTTACCTATGTCTAAATCTGCACTTCTGAGAAGTCGATTTGACACCCCTAACTTCTTAACTTCAATTCTCTCAGTATAAAACCTGTTTAAGCAAAAGCTTCTAGCCACGAGTAGCTTACCTTCTAACTTAAAGATTAAGTGCTTGCTTGCACAAAACTTTAAACTGTGGAGTGAGAACAGACCAAAAGATCAAGATCAAAATTTGTGCCTGTTTCAGAGAACTGTGAACACTCAACACATATGAATGTTCCTATTAACAATTCTCCTCACCTGTTTACAATTAGACTCTGAAACTCAAGTCGTAGACTCATTAATTATGAACTTAGATATCCTCAAAAGGATTTCACAAATGATCTAACACAGACGGAACAGACACAAAAACATCGGGCGCAATATTTCTTCGATTACTCAGAAAATTACAGTTAAGTGATGAGAGGAAAACTCAACTAACATTTCACATGTCTCATGACATCTAACTTCTCCTTTCTTGACTTCTATACTCACTCATCTATTCTTTCATATGCTCTCATGTCACGCCTCGACATTTTCAAGGTATTTATAGAGAAATTTGTACAAGTCTATGACTAATCAAAGATCTAAGTGAACTATGACTATACTAATGTACATATGTGTACATTCCTCATATCCTCTGAATGTATCCTTCTTCCAAGCTTCAAGAATTGAATCTTCCTTCATTCTTTAATCTTCCAAACATTCAATTGGTGATTGATCTGCACCAACATTGCCTTACCAATTTATCCTCCTCAATATCTTCATCAACTGCTCCTAATGCATCTGCAATGTCCTTCATCCTTCTTACATAATCAGAGATGGATTTAGAAGCCTTCTTCTTGAATGTGGTAAACTCTACCCATAAATATGCCTTCCTTGAATTTGTAGTGTTTTGGAAATGCTCCTCCAAAGCATTCCATATATCACTTGCACTCTCAAGACCTCTAATGTGAGGTAGCAAGTAGTCATTAACTCCCATGTAGATAATGCTCCTTGCTTGAGCATCTCCCTTCATCCAAGTCTTCAAATCTGATAGTTCATCCCTAGTTGGAACACTAGGACCTCTGAATTGTGGCTTTTCTTCTTCACCTGTAATGTAATGTATCAAGTCTTTGCTCATAAGATGAGCTTCCATCCTCATTGACCATGCTGGATAGTTTTCTCTATTTCTCTATCTAAGGAGAATCTCCCATCCTTTCTTAACCTGTGTATTAAATTCTTCAACCTTTATAAGGAATAAGTGTACCTTTACTTTGAATGAAGTCTCTTCTGATCTTTTTGATATCTTCTCGCCTCCTTCTCAAGATTTACTCTCAAGCTTTCACCTTTTGAACCTTCAAATGTTGATTCTTTATATTTGCAGCAGTCGAGGTCCTCGTTTCTTCAATTTTGATGATTCCTGCTCTGATACCACTGATGGAGAGTGCTAATCTCCAAAAGAACAAGTTATCCTTGAATTTAGAGCACATCTATATCAAGAATTACTGGAAACCTTTACCAATTTGGAGGATCAATGCTCAATTACCAAAATCTTGAACAAACTCTGAAGTGAGTTGATACTCAGAAAGTCTATTGCACAGAATTCATTCATTGACTGATCAAATGTGTAAATGTTTTGATA
>CM035444.1:28936749-28941749 GCA_020310875.1 Ceratopteris richardii
TTTGACTCAAATTAACTTATATACCTATGGTTTACATCCTTCTAGACTTGAACTCGTAAGTTCTGAAGATCAAATAAGAATCTAGATTCTAATTTTGCACTAATTTACAATAGTGAAATTGTCCCTTCACTTAGGCTTGATTTCCTGTAAGTCTTTTCTTCACTTCTTCTTTCCTTCATCATATGTCTTCATATATCTTCATATATCCATGCCTAATTAGTGAGTGAAGCCCCAACAGCTCCCCCTCAATCACTAATTAGCATAATTTGACTTCTTCACATAGTCTTTTTCTCTTTTATTCCTGCCATCTCCTTGAACTTACTTGTCTTCACTCCATCCAAGCTTTTTGTCATAATATCTGCAATCTGATCTTTTGTAGAAGTGTACACCACTTCAATCTCTTTCTGCATTACCTTTTCTCTGAGAAAATGATATTGTATCTCTATGTGCTTTGTCCTTGCATGAAATACAGGATTTGCTGCAAGATATAATGAACTCATGTTATCTCCATGAATAATGGGTATACCTTGATCAATTCCCAAGCTCTTGAATAATGTCTGCATCCATATAACTTCCTTTGCTGCTTCCACAAGTCCTTTGTATTCAGCTTCTGTTGATGATAAGGCCACTGTGTGTTGTTTCTTTGAACACCAACTCACAAGTTTATCTCCAATGTATATCATATAGCCATGGGTAGATCTTCTGTCATCTTGACTTCCTGCCCAATCTGAATCACTATAGGCTCTCAATCTTATATTTGATGTAAAAGGATAATACAATCCTTCTTTCAAAGTCCCTTTGATATATCTAAGGACTCTTTGACCTGCAATCCAATGTGGATCCTTTGGACAATGCATGAATTGAGAAAGGACACCAACTGCATAACTAAGATCAGGCCTTGTTAGTGTAGCATAAATTAAACTTCCCACTAAAGATTGATACTTCCTCATGTCTTTGAACTCTGTACCATCATATCTACTGAGTTTATGATTGACCTCTAGTGGTGTTGATGCCTCTCTGCAATTCTCCATGTTAAACTTCTTTAGAAGATTCAAGAGATACCTTTCTTGTGATACATAGATGCCATGTTCTGCATAAGTGATTTCCATTCCAAGAAAATATGACAATTTCCCTAGATCACTTATCTTGAATTCCTTCTCAAGTAGCTTCTTCACTTCCTTGATTCCTTCATTTGATGTACCTGTGATTATAATGTCATCTACATATATACAAATGTAGATCATACCTTCATCTGTTCTTTTGATAAGTAAACTTGCATCTGCCTTTGAACTTTGATATCCAAGATCATTAAGATACTTTACAAGTCTATAATTCCAAGCTCTTGGAGCTTGTTTCAATCCATAAAGATCTCTTCTCAACCTGCAAACATAATTTGGAAACTTATGATCTGCAAACCCTTGAGGTTGCTCCATGTAAACCTCATCTGATATATATCCATTCAAAAATGCATTCTTAATATCCAATTGACTCAATGTCCATCCTTTTGATGCTGCAATGGCAATGATTGTCCTTATGGTTGACATCTTTGCCACAGGACTGAATGTCTCATCATAATCTATGCCAAAAGTTTGAGCATAGCCTTTAACCACCAATCTGGCTTTGTATCTGGCTATAGTTCCATCTGCATGCTTCTTAACTTTATAAACCCATTTATTTCCAATCACTTTCTTACCATTAGGCTTTGGAACAAGTTCCCAAGTTTTGTTCTCTTCAAGTGCATCAAACTCTTCCTTCATTGCTACTTCCCATTGTCTCTTACCTTTTGCTTCATCATAGCTTTGAGGTTCTTCATCTTCCTTAACCATGTAAGCATAATTTTTCTGAGTCAAGTAAGAAGTGTCATATGAATACCTTGTAGGTTGCTTCCTCATTCTGGTTGACCTTCTTGGCTCACAATCTTCATGTATATCTGGATGTACTTCCTCATCAAATATTGTTCCATCTTCATTCCTTCTATATGATCCAACTCTTGATGTGCTTGCTTGCATATGTTCTTCATCTCCATCTATCTGCATATGTGACTTACCTCTTGCACTCCTTCTTATCTCTTCTTCAAATGTTTCAAGATCACAATCTTTATCTGCATACCAACTCTTCTGTTCATCAAAAGTCACATCTCTGGAAACAATAAAATGTTTAGTTAAAGGACTCCATAGCCTATAACCCATTTGCTTTTCATCATATCCAATAAACACATATTTTTCTGCCTTTGGTTCAAGCTTATGTCTGAGTTGTGATGGCACATAAGCATAGGCAATTGATCCAAACACTTTACAATGGTCAAGTGTTGGTTTTTTACCCCACCAAGCTTCATAAGGGGTCATACCATTTAAAGCTCCACATGGTAGCCTATTCACAAGGTATGTAGCTGTATTTACAGCCTCAGCCCAAAGATAATTAGGGCAATTCTTTTCCTTTAACATTGCTCTTGCAAATTCAACCAATGTTCTATTTCTCCTTTCTGCCACCCCATTATGTTGAGGTGTATACCTGCAAGTTATCTCTCTCTTTATACCTGCATTCCAAAGATAGTCATTAAACTCTTGAGAGAAGTATTCTCCCCCTCCATCAGACCTTAGCCTCTTGAGTTTGTGACCTGTAACTCTTTCTGCATAAGCATGAAAATGTTTGAAGGCTCCAAACACTTCTGATCTTTCCTTTAGAACATAAAGGGTTATCCACCTTGTAGCATCATCAATAAACAAAACATAATACCTAGATCCATTTATTGAACCTTCTTTTGTTGGTCCCCATACATCTGTATGTATGAGTTCAAGTAAACCATCATGCTTGAAACCTTTCTTCTGAAATGGTAGTCTATGAGCTTTTCCCATCTGACAAGCTTCACACTTGTATATCATATGTTGATTCTTCACATTTGGTAGTCCCAATACAGATTGGTTTTCCATCATAGTTTTGATTCCTCTTTCATTGAAATGTCCCAATCTCTTATGCCAAAGATCTAGCTCTGTAATTACTTCATCACCATGTGTGATTAAGGCTTGACCAACATTTCCTTGTACTTTGAGAGTAAAAAGTCTACCTTCCTTCTTACCACAAACAATGGATTTGTATGCATCCTCTGGATCTTCAACAAATACCCCTTCATTTGTAAATCTGACTTGAAAACCTTTTTCCACTATTTGTCCAACACTAATCAGATTCTTTGGTATTGTTGGAACATACAAAACATTTGTTAATAAATCAGCTCCACTCCTGCACTTCACTTTTCCAATTGAATGCACACTATGTTTTGTATTGTCACCTGTTTGTACTGTATGACTTGAATTGCCTTCCTCCAATTCTGACAATAATTCTATATTACCTGACAAATGATTTGAACAACCAGAGTCAATATAAAATACCTTGAGATCCTCCTTCTCTGATGAACTTATTGAATTCATCATCAATGTTGTATGGTTGTCATTCTGTGTATCATTTGCATAATTGTAATATGTGGTGTTGTATGATTGGTTCTGATTCCAATTTCTTCCACCACCTCTTCCATAACTTCCTCTTGAATTCTGTCTTCCTCTTTGAAATTGATTCTGAAACCTTCCACCTCTTCCTCTGCCATTGTTGTTCTGATTTTGACTTGCTCCTTGTTGATTGTGCCAACAATCATATGCTAGATGATTGCTCAATCCACAAATCCAACATGTCTTCTTGTTATTGTTTTGATTACCTCTACCTCTTCCATTTCCTCGACCTTTACCTCTGCCAAAACCTCTTCCTCTTGCATAATTTGCTTGAGTTGTTGACTCTTCTTCATCCTTTGCTTTGCCTTTATCTCCTTTCTTTTTGTTCTTCACATACATTGCAGAACTTTGACCTTTGTCTCCATCTGACTTCAAGTCTTGCTCAAATGTGAGCATCAATCCAAGTAATTGATTCAGTTCTGGCACATAATGGTTTAATGAGAGTTCTGTTGAAAGAACAAAAGGCTTCCATCTCTCATCACCTCTTAACCCTGCAAGTAATTGTGCTATCAACCTATGATCTTCAATATCCTCATCAATAGATCCAAGGCTATCTGCCAAGTCCTTCATCTTAGTGACATAATCACTAATGCTCTGATTTTGTTTTTTCTTGAATGTGGTGAACTCTGACCATAAGCTAGCTTTCCTAGCTTTAGTAGTGTTTTGGAAGTGATCTTCCAAAGCATTCCAAATATCTTCAGCTGTTTCTAAACCTCTGATATGTGGCAACAAATGATCTGTAATGGTGTTATATATATAAGCTCTTGCACTTGCATCTCTCTTCTGCCATAGCTTCAAAGCTTCTAGCTCTTCTTTCCTTGGATGACTTTCATCTTCAAATTTAGGCTTCTCTTCTTCACCTGTCACATATACCATTAGATCCTTACTCATAAGTAAGGCTTCCATCCTCATTACCCAAGCAGGATAGTTATCTCTGTCCAATTTGTCAATGGACACATGATCTGCCATGGTATTCTTGCTTCTGCTTCAACCTGTAAGTATAAAGATAAAGAATGATACCTTTTGTAGACCTTTACCCTTGGTAGTAACTTCGAAATAATCTTCTGATGACTTTTGTTTGTTGAACACCTCAGCTACCACCTTCTTTGATAAAGAACTCTTCAAATCTTCTTGTATCTGCTTTTCCTTTACTCTCGAGGACCTTATCTGCTCTGATACCACTTGTTGGTGTGTGAAACACCACAAGAACCAAACTAATGTGGTATTAAAAGACCTCCATAACCACCATTAGCTTAGCAATACTCACATTGTGAGTCTCCATCTCTGAATTTAGTGAAAATCAAAATTTCACTTCACAGAAATCTGCGCCTTTTCTTCAAACCTTCAATCTGACCTTTATCAACTTGATCTTTGCAAATTCTTCTGATCAATTACTAAGAAAGGTTCTTGCTAATGTTCAGTAACATATAACAAGTAAAACTTTCAAGTAATAACTTCAAAATCATCTGATTTTGTACCAAACTTTACACTATATCTAAA
>CM035444.1:28959249-28961749 GCA_020310875.1 Ceratopteris richardii
TCATATGTAGATGGATCTTCATCTGCTTTTACCAAATAAGCATAATCTTTAGTAGTCAAGAATGAGGTGTCATAGCTATACCTTGTAGGTTGCCATTTGTGCCTAGATGACCTCCTAACTTCTGCACTTTTTGAAGTTTCTAGTTCATCACATTCTGGATCAAACCTTGGCCTCTCTTCAACTTCAACCTGTACTTCATTATTCTCACTTTCATCAAGTAATTGAATCTTTGCTTTACCTTTCCTTTGATCCACTACTTCTTCAACATCTGCATGTACATTATATTTACCTGCATACCAAGTACCTTGCTCATCAAATGTAGCATCCTTGGATACAAGAACTTGCTTTGTGGATGGACTCCACAACCTATATCCCATTTGCTTATCATCATAACCAATGAATACATACTTTTCTGCCTTAGGCTCCAACTTATGTCTCAATTGAGATGGCACATATGCATATGCCAAGCATCCAAATATTCTGCGATGATCCAAGGTAGGTCTCTTACCCCACCAAGCTTCATATGGTATCATACCTTGCAAAGCTTTACAAGGCAATCTATTGACCAAATAAGTAGCTATATTTACAGCCTCTGCCCACAAATAATTTGGGCAATTCTTCTCTTTCATCATGGACCTTGCAAACTCAACAAGAGTCCTATTTCTTCTTTCTGCTACCCCATTTTGTTGAGGAGAGTACCTGCAAGTAACTTCTCTCTTTATACCTGCATTCCACAAGTAATCATTGAATTCATTTGAAAAATACTCTCCCCCTCCATCTGACCTTAGTCTCTTCAATTTTTGACCTGTAATCCTTTCTGCATATGCATGATAGTGTTTAAATGTATTAAACACTTCTGATTTTTCTTTAATCACATAAATTGTGATCCATCTGGTAGCATCATCAACATATATGACATAATATCTTGAACCATTTATACTAAAGTCCTTTGAAGGACCCCACACATCTGTATGCACTAACTCAAGTCTTTCTGAATACATAAACCCATGCTTGGAATAGGATTGCTTATGAGCCTTACCTAATTGACATGCCTCACATCTGTATGTCATGTGTTGACCTGCAATGTTAGGCAACCCAAGCACTGAATCATTATTAATCATGTCTTTGATACCTCTTTCATTGAAGTGTCCAAGTCTTTTATGCCAAAGATCCAATTCAGACACCTTTTGCTCTCCATATGTGAACATAGCATGTCCAACATTTCCTTGTACCTTCAATGTGAAGAGCCTTCCTTCTTTCTTTCCTGTAACAACCTGTTTATACCCTTGACTAGGGTCTTCAACATAGACTCCAACATTGGTGAATCTTACCTCATATCCTTTTTCCACAATTTGACCTACACTGATCAAATTCTTTGGAATTGTGGGAACATAAAGAACCTTACTCAGAAGAGTGCTCCCATCCTTAGCTTTGACTGAACCAATTGACTTTACCTTATGCTTTGTATTATCACCTGTCTGAACTGTATGATTAATTGCATTATGATCTAGATCAGTCATCAAAGCAATATTTCCACTTAAATGATTACTACATCCTGAATCAATGTAGAACACTCTCATGTCCTCATGTGAGATTTCATATGTTGCATTCATAATGAGAGTCGAATCCTCCTTCTGATCTGATGCATAGTTGTCGTAGGTGTTATTATAGGATTGATTTTGGAAGCTTCTTCCTCCACCTCTTCCAAAAGAATTCCTACCACCTCTACCTCTGAAGTTTCCTCTCTGAAATCTACCACCTCTTGCTCTTTGATTAAAATTATGATAATTACCATTGTTCTGATTATTGTGCCAACAATCATGAGATAAATGATTGGTCTTACCACATATCCAACAAGCTCTTGCATTATCTTTGTTGTTTCTGCCTCTTCCTCTACTTCTGCCATTTCCTTTCCCTCTTATGAAATTTGCTTGGTTTGAAGTACCTTCTTCTTCACCGGATTGTTGCTTTCCTTTGTTAGCTTTCTTCTTGTCTTTAGAGTACATTGCATGACCTGCACTCTTATCAACATCTCCTTTGACATCATTCTCAAAAGTTAGCATATGACCTAACAATTGATTCAAATCAGGAGTAAAGTGATCTAATGAAAGTTCTGTAGATAAAATAAAAGGCTTCCACTTCTCATCTCCTCTTAGCCTTGTGAGAATTTGTCTTACCAATTTATCTTCTTCAATATCTTCATCCACTGCACCTAAAGAGTCTGCAATGTCCTTCATCTTTGTCACATAATCAGAGATTGATTGTGAGGCCTTCTTCTTGAAAGTAGTAAATTCTGCCCATAGTGAAGCCTTCCTTGATTTAGTTGTGTTTTGGAAATGCTCTTCCAAAGCATTCCAAATGTCACTTGCACTTTCAAGTCCTCTAATGTGAGGAAGCAAATAGTCATTGACTGCCATGTAGATTATGCTCCTTGCTTGAGCATCCTTCTTCATCCAATTCTTCAAATCTGCAAGTTCCTCTCTAGTTGGAACACTAGAGT
>CM035444.1:28979249-28981749 GCA_020310875.1 Ceratopteris richardii
CCACCAATCTAGCTTTGTATCTGGCTATACTTCCATCTGCAAGCTTCTTCACTTTATAAACCCATTTATTTCCAATTACTTTCTTACCATTTGGTTTAGAAACAAGTTCCCATGTCTTGTTCTCCTCCAGTGCATTGAACTCTTCCTTCATTGCTTCTTCCCATTGCTTCTTACCTTTAGCTTCATCATAGTTCTGAGGTTCTTCATCATCTTTGACCATATATGCATAGTTCTTCTGAGTTATGTAAGAAGTATCATAAGAATACCTTTTTGGTTGTCTTCTAGTCCTGCTTGACCTTCTTGGTTCACATTCTTCATAAGTGTCTGGATACACCTCTTCATCAAATATAGGAGCTTCTTCATTTCTTCTTGTTAATCCACTTGTGGATGTACTTGCTTGCATATAGTCTTCATCTCTATTTACCTGCACAATTGATTTTCCTTTCTCACATCTTCTTACCTCTTTTTCAAATTCTTCAGTTGTATGACTTTGATCTGCATACCAACTTTTCTGTTCATCAAATGTAACATCTCTAGAAACAAGAAATTGTTTTGTTAGAGGATTCCACAACCTGTAACCCATCTGCTTTTCATCATAACCAATGAACACATATTTTTCTGCCTTTGGTTCAAGTTTATGCCTAAGCTGTGATGGCACATAAGCATATGCAATTGATCCAAACACTCTACAATGATCTAGTGTTGGTTTCTTACCCCACCAAGCTTCATATGGAGTCATACCATTGAGAGCTGCACATGGTAATCTATTCACAAGATATGTAGCTGTATTTACAGCCTCAGCCCAAAGATAATTTGGACAGTTCTTCTCCTTTAGCATAGCTCTAGCAAACTCAACCAAAGTCCTGTTCCTTCTTTCTGCTACACCATTTTGTTGTGGTGTATACATGCAAGTTATTTCTCTCTTAATACCTGCATTCCAAAGATAATCATTGAACTCTTGGGAGAAGTATTCTCCCCCTCCATCAGACCTCAGTCTTTTAAGCTTTTGACCTGTTACTCTCTCTGCATATGCATGAAAATGCTTGAAGGCTCCAAACACTTCTGATCTTTCCTTCAAAACATATAATGTTATCCATCTTGTAGCATCATCAATGAAAAGAACATAGTACCTTGAGCCACTAATAGATCCTTCTTTTGTTGGTCCCCATACATCTGTATGAATGAGCTCAAGTACTCCATCATGTTTGAATCCTTTCTTTTGAAATGGTAACCTGTGTGCTTTACCCATTTGACATGCTTCACATTTATAAACCATATGTTGACTTTGCACATTTGGTAATCCTAGTACAGACTGATTAGCAACCATAGCTTTAATTCCTCTTTCATTAAAATGACCTAATCTCTTATGCCAGAGATCAAGTTCTGTAATCACTGCTTCACCATGTGTGAGCAAAGCTTGACCAATGTTTCCTTGCACTCTTAAAGTAAAGAGTCTACCTTCTTTCTTACCAGAGACAATCTGATTATATCCATTCTCTGGATCTTCCACAAATACTCCTTCATTTGTAAACCTGACTTGAAAACCTTTTTCAACTATCTGTCCCACACTAATCAAGTTTTTAGGTATTGTAGGAACATACAAAACATTGGTTAGCAAATCTGCTCCACTCTTGCATTTCACTTTTCCAATTGAATGTACACTATGTCTTGTATTATCACCAGTTTGAACTGTGTGACTCGAAATACCTTTTTCCAATTCTGACATCAATTCTATGTTTCCTGACAAATGATTAGAACATCCAGAGTCAATGTAAAATACCTTTAGATCTTCTTTATCTGATGTGTTGATTGAGTTCATCATCAATGATGTATGACTTTCATTCTGTGTGTCATTTGCATAGTTGTAGTAGGTGGTGTTGTAGGATTGATTCTGTCCCCAACTTCTTCCTCCACCTCTACCATAGCCTCCTCTTTGACTTTGTCTACCTCTTTGGAAATTACTTTGATATCTTCCACCTTGACCTCTGCTATTGTTGTTTTGATTCTGGTTTGAACTTTGTTGGTTGTGCCAACAGTCATGAGCCAAATGATTACTCAATCCACAGATCCAGCAAGCCTTCTTGTTGTTATTTTGATTACCTCTTCCTCTTCCAAAACCTCTTGCTCTTCCTCTACCAGTGCCTTTACCTCTTGTATAATAAGCTTGAGAACTAGACTCCTCTTCATCCTTTGCTTTACCTTTATCTCCTTTCTTCTTGTTCTTCATGTACATTGCAGAACTTTGTCCTTTATCTCCATCTCCCTTCAAGTCTTGCTCATATGTGAGCATCAAACCAAGCAACTGGTTCAAATCTGGAACATAATGATTTAATGAAAGTTCTGTTGATAAGACAAAAGGTTTCCACCTTTCATCCCCTCTTAAACCTGCAAGTAGCTGAGCAATCAATCTGTGATCTTCAACATCTTCATCTATGGATCCAAGACTATCTGCAAGATCCTTCATCTTAGTGACATAATCACTAATGGTTTGACTTGGCTT
>CM035444.1:28986749-28989249 GCA_020310875.1 Ceratopteris richardii
AGATTCAAGAGATACCTTTCTTGTGATACATAGATGCCATGTTCTGCATAAGTGATTTCCATTCCAAGAAAATATGACAATTTCCCTAGATCACTTATCTTGAATTCCTTCTCAAGTAGCTTCTTCACTTCCTTGATTCCTTCATTTGATGTACCTGTGATTATAATGTCATCTACATATATACAAATGTAGATCATACCTTCATCTGTTCTTTTGATAAGTAAACTTGCATCTGCCTTTGAACTTTGATATCCAAGATCATTAAGATACTTTACAAGTCTATAATTCCAAGCTCTTGGAGCTTGTTTCAATCCATAAAGAGCTCTTCTCAACCTGCAAACATAATTTGGAAACTTATGATCTGCAAACCCTTGAGGTTGCTCCATGTAAACCTCATCTGATATATATCCATTCAAAAATGCATTCTTAATATCCAATTGACTCAATGTCCATCCTTTTGATGCTGCAATGGCAATGATTGTCCTTATGGTTGACATCTTTGCCACAGGACTGAATGTCTCATCATAATCTATGCCAAAAGTTTGAGCATAGCCTTTAACCACCAATCTGGCTTTGTATCTGGCTATAGTTCCATCTGCATGCTTCTTAACTTTATAAACCCATTTATTTCCAATCACTTTCTTACCATTAGGCTTTGGAACAAGTTCCCAAGTTTTGTTCTCTTCAAGTGCATCAAACTCTTCCTTCATTGCTACTTCCCATTGTCTCTTACCTTTTGCTTCATCATAGCTTTGAGGTTCTTCATCTTCCTTAACCATGTAAGCATAATTTTTCTGAGTCAAGTAAGAAGTGTCATATGAATACCTTGTAGGTTGCTTCCTCATTCTGGTTGACCTTCTTGGCTCACAATCTTCATGTATATCTGGATGTACTTCCTCATCAAATATTGGTCCATCTTCATTCCTTCTATATGATCCAACTCTTGATGTGCTTGCTTGCATATGTTCTTCATCTCCATCTATCTGCATATGTGACTTACCTCTTGCACTCCTTCTTATCTCTTCTTCAAATGTTTCAAGATCACAATCTTTATCTGCATACCAACTCTTCTGTTCATCAAAAGTCACATCTCTGGAAACAATAAAATGTTTAGTTAAAGGACTCCATAGCCTATAACCCATTTGCTTTTCATCATATCCAATAAACACATATTTTTCTGCCTTTGGTTCAAGCTTATGTCTGAGTTGTGATGGCACATAAGCATAGGCAATTGATCCAAACACTTTACAATGGTCAAGTGTTGGTTTTTTACCCCACCAAGCTTCATAAGGGGTCATACCATTTAAAGCTCCACATGGTAGCCTATTCACAAGGTATGTAGCTGTATTTACAGCCTCAGCCCAAAGATAATTAGGGCAATTCTTTTCCTTTAACATTGCTCTTGCAAATTCAACCAATGTTCTATTTCTCCTTTCTGCCACCCCATTATGTTGAGGTGTATACCTGCAAGTTATCTCTCTCTTTATACCTGCATTCCAAAGATAGTCATTAAACTCTTGAGAGAAGTATTCTCCCCCTCCATCAGACCTTAGCCTCTTGAGTTTGTGACCTGTAACTCTTTCTGCATAAGCATGAAAATGTTTGAAGGCTCCAAACACTTCTGATCTTTCCTTTAGAACATAAAGGGTTATCCACCTTGTAGCATCATCAATAAACAAAACATAATACCTAGATCCATTTATTGAACCTTCTTTTGTTGGTCCCCATACATCTGTATGTATGAGTTCAAGTAAACCATCATGCTTGAAACCTTTCTTCTGAAATGGTAGTCTATGAGCTTTTCCCATCTGACAAGCTTCACACTTGTATATCATATGTTGATTCTTCACATTTGGTAGTCCCAATACAGATTGGTTTTCCATCATAGTTTTGATTCCTCTTTCATTGAAATGTCCCAATCTCTTATGCCAAAGATCTAGCTCTGTAATTACTTCATCACCATGTGTGATTAAGGCTTGACCAACATTTCCTTGTACTTTGAGAGTAAAAAGTCTACCTTCCTTCTTACCACAAACAATGGATTTGTATGCATCCTCTGGATCTTCAACAAATACCCCTTCATTTGTAAATCTGACTTGAAAACCTTTTTCCACTATTTGTCCAACACTAATCAGATTCTTTGGTATTGTTGGAACATACAAAACATTTGTTAATAAATCAGCTCCACTCCTGCACTTCACTTTTCCAATTGAATGCACACTATGTTTTGTATTGTCACCTGTTTGTACTGTATGACTTGAATTGCCTTCCTCCAATTCTGACAATAATTCTATATTACCTGACAAATGATTTGAACAACCAGAGTCAATATAAAATACCTTGAGATCCTCCTTCTCTGATGAACTTATTGAATTCATCATCAATGTTGTATGGTTGTCATTCTGTGTATCATTTGCATAATTGTAATATGTGGTGTTGTATGATTGGTTCTGATTCCAATTTCTTCCACCACCTCTTCCATAACTTCCTCTTGAATTCT
>CM035444.1:28994249-28999249 GCA_020310875.1 Ceratopteris richardii
TCAACTTCACAAGTTACCTATGTCTAAATCTGCACTTCTGAGAAGTCGATTTGACACCCCTAACTTCTTAACTTCAATTCTCTCAGTATAAAACCCGTTTAAGCAAAAGCTTCTAGCCACGAGTAGCTTACCTTCTAACTTAAAGATTAAGTGCTTTCTTGCACAAAACTTAAACTGTGGAGTGAGAACAGACCAAAAGATCAAGATCGAAATTTGCGCCTGTTTCAGAGAACCGTGAACACTCAACACATATGAATGTTCCTATTAACAATTCTCCTCACCTGTTTACAATTAGACTCTCAAAATCAAGTCGTAGACTCATTAACTATGAACTTAGATATCCTCAAAAGGATTTCACAAATGATCTAACACAGACGGAACAGATACAAAAACATCGGGCGCAATATTTCTTCGATTACTCAGAAAATTACAGTTGAGTGATGAGAGGAAAACTCAACTAACATTTCACATGTCTCATGACATCTAACTTCTCCTTTCTTGACTTCTATACTCACTCATCTATTCTTTCATATGCTCTCATGTCACGCCTCGACATTTTCAAGGTATTTATAGAGAAATTTGTACAAGTCTATGACTAATCAAAGATCTAAGTGAACTATGACTATACTAATGTACATATGTGTACATTCCTCATATCCTCTGAATGTATCCTTCTTCCAAGCTTCAAGAATTGAATCTTCCTTCATTCTTTAATCTTCCAAACATTCAATTGGTGATTGATCTGCACCAACAGCTCCCCCTCAATCATCAATTGAGGTTTCTCTTATCTTCTTTATGCCTGCCATGTCTTTAAACTTTTGTAGCTTTGGTCCATCCAAACTCTTTGTAAGCATATCAGCTATCTGATCCTTAGTTGAAGTATGTATGACTTCAATCTCCTTATCCATCACCTTCTCTCTTAGAAAGTGATACTGTATCTCAATATGTTTAGTCCTGGCATGAAAAACAGGATTAGCAGCTAAATACAATGAACTCATGTTATCTCCATATATAATTGGTATCCCATGCACAATGTCAAAACTCTTCATCAAGGTCTTGAGCCAAATCACTTCCTTTGCAGCTTCAACCATGCCTTTATATTCAGCTTCTGTAGAAGACAAAGCAACTATATGTTGCTTCTTGGAACACCATGAGATAAGTTTATCTCCCACATAACACATGTATCCATAAGTTGACCTTCTATCATCTGGATTACCTGCCCAATCTGCATCACTATAAATTTTGATATTTGTATCTGATGTAAACCCATAATACAAACCTTCATTGAGTGTACCCTTAATGTACCTCAACACTCTTTGTCCTGCAATCCAATGTTCTTTCCTAGGACAATGCATAAATTGAGACAAAACCCCTACTGCATATGATAAATCAGGTCTAGTTAAAGTAGCATAGATAAGACTACCAACCAAACTCTGATATTGTCTCATGTCCTTGAATTCTTCACCTCCAAATTTACTCAATTTGTGATTCACCTCCATTGGTGTAGGTGCTACCCTGCAATCATCCATTTTAAACTTGATTAACAAGTTCTTCAAATACCTTTCTTGGGTCACAAATACTCCATGTTGGGTATATGTAATCTCCATGCCCAAGAAGTATGACAAGTCTCCCAAGTCACTTATTTTGAACTCCTTTTCCATTTGCTTCTTGAGTCTTTGTATTCCTTCTTCATCTGTACCTGTAAGGATTATATCATCAACATATATGCACATGTATATGAAACCATTCTCACTTGCTTTGACAAGCAAGCTACTATCTGCTTTAGACACCTGAAATCCAAGTTCTTTCAAGAACTTTACAAGTCTATAATTCCATGCCCTTGGAGCCTGCTTCAAGCCATACAAAGCTCTCTTGAGCTTGCACACATGATCTGGATACCTTTTATCTCTGAACCCTTGAGGTTGCTCCATGAACACATCATCTGAAATATAACCATTCAAAAAAGCATTTTTCACATCAAGTTGACATAACTTCCAACCTTTACATGCAGCAATAGCTATAAGTGTCCTGATGGTTGTCATCTTTGCCACAGGACTATAAGTCTCATCATAATCAATACCATATGTTTGTGCAAAACCTTTGACAACAAGTCTAGCTTTGTATCTAGACACACTTCCATCTGCAAACCTCTTCGTCTTGTAAACCCACTTGCATCCAATGATCTTCTGACTATTTGGTTTAGGAACCAAATCCCAAGTTTGATTTTCCAACAATGCATCATATTCTTCCTGCATAGCTTTCTCCCAATTTTCTTTACCTTTTGCCTCTTCATATGTAGAAGGGTCTTCATCTGTTTTCACCATATAAGCATAATCTTTTGTGGCCAAAAAAGAAGTATCATAACTATACCTTGTAGGTTGCCACCTATTTCTTGATGATCTTCTGAGTTCTCCACTCCTTGAGGTTTCTGGCTCTTCATACTCAGGATCAAATCTTGGCATCTCTTCAACTTCACCCTGCACTTCATTATTCTCTTCTTCATCAATTATTTGAATCTTTGCCTTACCTTTCTTTTGACTCACTTCTTCTTCATCACCTGTATTGATATTGATTGTACCTGCATACCAAGTACTTTCCTCATCAAATGTAACATCTTTAGAAACCATGAATTGTTTTGTAGATGGACTCCACAATCTATAACCCATTTGCTTATCATCATAACCAATGAAAACATACTTTTCAGCTTTAGGTTCCAATTTGTGCCTTAATTGTGATGGCACATATGCATATGCCACACATCCAAAAACTCTGCAATGATCCAAAGTAGGTCTCTTACCCCACCAAGCCTCATATGGTGTCATACCCTGCAAGGCTTTACATGGTAACCTATTGACCAAATAAGTAGTTGTATTTATAGCCTCAGCCCACAAATAATTAGGGCAATTTTTCTCCTTCATCATAGATCTTGCAAACTCAACTAGAGTTCTATTTCTCCTTTCTGCTACACCATTTTGTTGAGGAGAGTACCTACAAGTAACTTCCCTTTTTATACCTGCATTCCACAAGTAATCACTTAACTCATTAGAGAAATACTCTCCCCCTCCATCTGACCTTAGTCTTTTCAACTTATGTCCTGTAATTCTTTCTGCATATGCATGATAGTGTTTAAATGTATTAAACACTTCTGACTTATCTTTGATCACATAAATAGTGATCCATCTAGTAGCATCATCAACATAAATCACATAATACCTTGACCCATTTATACTGAAATCCTTTGATGGCCCCCACACATCTGTGTGTACCAACTCAAGCTTCTCTGAGTACATAAAACCGTGCTTGGAGTAGGAATGCTTATGAGCCTTACCTAATTGACATGCCTCACATCTGTATGTCATATGTTGACCTGCAACATTAGGCAAACCAAGCACTGAACCATTGTTAATCATGTCTTTAATACCTCTTTCATTGAAATGTCCAAGCCTCTTGTGCCAAAGATCTAACTCAGAGATCTTATGTCCTCCATATGTGAACATAGCATGACCAATATTGCCTTGAATCTTCAATGTAAATAATCTTCCTTCTTTCTTCCCTGAAACAATCTGTTTATACCCTTGACTAGGGTCTTCCACATATACTCCATCATTAGTGAACCTTACTTCATATCCTTTTCAACAATTTGTCCTACACTTATCAAATTCTTAGGAATTGTAGGAACATACAAAACCTTACTCAATAAGGTGCTCCCATCCTTGGCCTTCACTGATCCAATTGACTTCACATTGTGCTTTGTGTTGTCACCTGTTTGAACAACATGATTATATACCTTATTTTCCAAATCAGTCATCAAGGCTATATTACCACTCAGGGGATTGCTACACCCTGAATCAATGTAGAAGACTCTTTGATCTTCACTCTGCCTTTCACAAGTTGCATTCATTATCAATGTTGAATCCTCCTTTTGATCTGAAGCATAATTGTAGTAGGTATTGTTATATTGTTGACTTTGGAATCCTCTACCTGCATTTCTTCCAAAGTAACCCCTACTACCTCTGCCTCTGAAATTACCTCTTTGATTTCTGCCACCTCTTCCTCTTGCATTATAGTTTTGACTATATCCATTATTACTCTGAGTATTGTGCCAACAATCATTAGCTAAGTGATTTGTCTTACCACAAATCCAACAAGCTTTGCCTCCATCTTTGTTGTTTCTGCCTCTTCCTCTACCTTTGCCACCTCCTCTACCTCTTAGGAAGTTGGCTTGACTAGTTGTGCCTTCATCTTCATTTGCTTGTTGCCTTCCTTTGCTATTCTTCTTCTTGTCCTTTGAGTACATTGCATGACCTGCACTCTTGTCACCATCTCCTTTAACATCCTGCTCAAATGTTAGCATATGACCTAGCAACTGATTTAAATCAGGAGTGAAATGATCAAGTGATAACTCTGTAGACAAAATGAATGGCTTCCATTTGTCATCACCTCTTAAACCTGTAAGAATTTGCCTTACCAATTTATCCTCCTCAATGTCTTCATCAACAGCTCCTAAAGCATCTGCAATATCTTTCATTCTTGTCACATAGTCTGAAATGGATTGAGAAGCCTTCTTTTTAAAGGTGGTAAACTCTGCCCATAGGGATGCCTTCCTTGACTTAGTAGTATTCTGGAAATGCTCCTCCAAAGCATTCCAAATATCAGTTGCACTTTCAAGACCTCGAATATGAGGTAACAAGTAATCATTGACTGCCATATATATAATGCTCCTAGCTTGAGCATCTTTCTTCATCCAATTTTTCAAATCTGCTAACTCTTCCCTAGTTGGAACACTAGGATCTCTGAACTGTGGCTTCTCTTCTTCTCCTGTGATATAAGCTATTAAATCTTTGCTCATTAGATGAGCTTCCATCCTCATTGACCATGCAGGATAGTTTTCCCTATCCAATTTCTCTATCTGAAGAGAATCTCCCATCTTGTGTCCACCTGTGTATTGAAACCTTCAAGCTTTATGAACAATATATGTACCTTTACTTCGAATTAGACTC
>CM035444.1:29016749-29019249 GCA_020310875.1 Ceratopteris richardii
TTTCCTGTAAGTCTTTTCTTCACTTCTTCTTTCCTTCATCATATGTCTTCATATATCTTCATATATCCATGCCTAATTAGTGAGTGAAGCCCCAACAGCTCCCCCTCAATCACTAATTAGCATAATTTGACTTCTTCACATAGTCTTTTTCTCTTTTATTCCTGCCATCTCCTTGAACTTACTTGTCTTCACTCCATCCAAGCTTTTTGTCATAATATCTGCAATCTGATCTTTTGTAGAAGTGTACACCACTTCAATCTCTTTCTCCATTACCTTTTCTCTGAGAAAATGATACTGTATCTCTATGTGCTTTGTCCTTGCATGAAATACAGGATTTGCTGCAAGATATAATGAACTCATGTTATCTCCATGAATAATGGGTATACCTTGATCAATTCCCAAGCTCTTGAATAATGTCTGCATCCATATAACTTCCTTTGCTGCTTCCACAAGTCCTTTGTATTCAGCTTCTGTTGATGATAAGGCCACTGTGTGTTGTTTCTTTGAACACCAACTCACAAGTTTATCTCCAATGTATATCATATAGCCATGGGTAGATCTTCTGTCATCTTGACTTCCTGCCCAATCTGAATCACTATAGGCTCTCAATCTTATATTTGATGTAAAAGGATAATACAATCCTTCTTTCAAAGTCCCTTTGATATATCTAAGGACTCTTTGACCTGCAATCCAATGTGGATCCTTTGGACAATGCATGAATTGAGAAAGGACACCAACTGCATAACTAAGATCAGGCCTTGTTAGTGTAGCATAAATTAAACTTCCCACTAAAGATTGATACTTCCTCATGTCTTTGAACTCTGTACCATCATATCTACTGAGTTTATGATTGACCTCTAGTGGTGTTGATGCCTCTCTGCAATTCTCCATGTTAAACTTCTTTAGAAGATTCAAGAGATACCTTTCTTGTGATACATAGATGCCATGTTCTGCATAAGTGATTTCCATTCCAAGAAAATATGACAATTTCCCTAGATCACTTATCTTGAATTCCTTCTCAAGTAGCTTCTTCACTTCCTTGATTCCTTCATTTGATGTACCTGTGATTATAATGTCATCTACATATATACAAATGTAGATCATACCTTCATCTGTTCTTTTGATAAGTAAACTTGCATCTGCCTTTGAACTTTGATATCCAAGATCATTAAGATACTTTACAAGTCTATAATTCCAAGCTCTTGGAGCTTGTTTCAATCCATAAAGAGCTCTTCTCAACCTGCAAACATAATTTGGAAACTTATGATCTGCAAACCCTTGAGGTTGCTCCATGTAAACCTCATCTGATATATATCCATTCAAAAATGCATTCTTAATATCCAATTGACTCAATGTCCATCCTTTTGATGTTGCAATGGCAATGATTGTCCTTATGGTTGACATCTTTGCCACAGGACTGAATGTCTCATCATAATCTATGCCAAAAGTTTGAGCATAGCCTTTAACCACCAATCTGGCTTTGTATCTGGCTATAGTTCCATCTGCATGCTTCTTAACTTTATAAACCCATTTATTTCCAATCACTTTCTTACCATTAGGCTTTGGAACAAGTTCCCAAGTTTTGTTCTCTTCAAGTGCATCAAACTCTTCCTTCATTGCTACTTCCCATTGTCTCTTACCTTTTGCTTCATCATAGCTTTGAGGTTCTTCATCTTCCTTAACCATGTAAGCATAATTTTTTTGAGTCAAGTAAGAAGTGTCATATGAATACCTTGTAGGTTGCTTCCTCATTCTGGTTGACCTTCTTGGCTCACAATCTTCATGTATATCTGGATGTACTTCCTCATCAAATATTGGTCCATCTTCATTCCTTCTATATGATCCAACTCTTGATGTGCTTGCTTGCATATGTTCTTCATCTCCATCTATCTGCATATGTGACTTACCTCTTGCACTCCTTCTTATCTCTTCTTCAAATGTTTCAAGATCACAATCTTTATCTGCATACCAACTCTTCTGTTCATCAAAAGTCACATCTCTGGAAACAATAAAATGTTTAGTTAAAGGACTCCATAGCCTATAACCCATTTGCTTTTCATCATATCCAATAAACACATATTTTTCTGCCTTTGGTTCAAGCTTATGTCTGAGTTGTGATGGCACATAAGCATAGGCAATTGATCCAAACACTTTACAATGGTCAAGTGTTGGTTTTTTACCCCACCAAGCTTCATAAGGGGTCATACCATTTAAAGCTCCACATGGTAGCCTATTCACAAGGTATGTAGCTGTATTTACAGCCTCAGCCCAAAGATAATTAGGGCAATTCTTTTCCTTTAACATTGCTCTTGCAAATTCAACCAATGTTCTATTTCTCCTTTCTGCCACCCCATTATGTTGAGGTGTATACCTGCAAGTTATCTCTCTCTTTATACCTGCATTCCAAAGATAGTCATTAAACTCTTGAGAGAAGTATTCTCCCCCTCCATCAGACCTTAGCCTCTTGAGTTTGTGACCTGTAACTCTTTCTGCATAAGCA
>CM035444.1:29029249-29046749 GCA_020310875.1 Ceratopteris richardii
GTCCTGGCATGAAACACAGGGTTAGCAGCTAAATACAATGAACTCATGTTATCTCCATATATGATGGGTGTACTCTGTATAGTGTCAAAATTCTTCATCAGAGTCTTAACCCATATCACTTCCTTTGCAGCTTCAACCATGCCTTTGTACTCTGCTTCTGTAGATGACAAAGCAACTGTGTGTTGCTTCTTTGAACACCAAGAGATTAACTTATCTCCCACATAACACATGTATCCATAGGTTGACCTTCTATCATCAGGATTACCTGCCCAATCTGCATCATTATATATTTTGATATTTGTATCTGATGTAAAACCATAATACAAACCCTCTTTGAGTGTACCCTTAATGTACCTCAACACTCTTTGACCTGCAATCCAATGTTCTTTCCTAGGACAATGCATGAATTGGGACAAAACTCCAGCTGCATATGATAAATCAAGACTAGTTAATGTAGCATAGATAAGACTACCAACCAAACTCTGATATAGCTTCATATCCTTAAATTCTTCTCCACCATATCTGCTCAATTTGTGATTCACCTCCATTGGAGTAGGTGCTACCCTGCAATCATTCATTTTAAACTTGATTAACAAGTTCTTCAAATACCTTTCTTGAGTCACATACACTCCATGTTGAGTGTATGAAATCTCCATGCCCAAGAAATATGACAAGTCTCCCAAATCACTGATTTTGAACTCTTTCTCTATTTGCTTCTTTAGGCTTTGAATGCCTTTCTCATATGTACCTGTAAGAATTATATCATCAACATATATGCACATATAAATGAACCCACCATCACTTGCTTTAAGAAGCAAGCTACTATCTGCCTTAGATACTTGAAATCCAAGTTCTTTCAAGAACTTTACAAGTCTATAATTCCATGCCCTTGGGGCCTGCTTCAACCCATACAAAGCTCTCTTGAGCTTACATACATGATCTGGATACCTTCCATCTCTGAATCCTTGAGGTTGCTCCATGAAAACATCATCTGAAATGTAACCATTTAAAAAAGCATTCTTCACATCTAATTGACATAATTTCCAACCTTTACATGCAGCAATGGCTATGAGTGTCCTGATGGTTGTCATCTTTGCCACAGGACTATAAGTCTCATCATAATCAATACCATATGTTTGAGCAAACCCTTTCACAACAAGTCTAGCTTTGTACCGAGACACACTTCCATCTGCAAATCTCTTTGTTTTGTAGACCCACTTGCATACAATGATTTTCTGACTATTTGGTTTAGGAACCAAATCCATGTCTGATTCTCCATCAATGCATCATATTCTTCCTGCATAGCTTGCTCCCAATTTTCCTTACCTTTTGCCTCTTCATATGTAGAAGGGTCTTCATCTGCTTTTATCATGTAAACATAATCTTTGGTAGCCAAAAAAGAAGTATCATAGCTATACCTTGTAGGTTGCCACTTGTGTCTTGATGACCTTCTAAGTTCTCCACTCCTTGACGTTTCTGGTTCTTCACACTCAGGATCAAATCTTGGCATTTCTTCAACTTCAACCTGCACTTCATTATTCTCCTCTTCATCAAATATTTGAACCTTTGATTTACCCTTCTTTTGACTCACAAATTCTTCATCACCTGTATTAATATTGATTGTACCTGCATACCAAGTACCTTGCTCATCAAATGTAACATCCTTGGACACAATGAATTGCTTTGTGGATGGGCTTCACACTCTATAATGATGGAGAGTGTTAATCTCCAAAAGAACAAGTTGTACTTGAATTTAGAACTCCTCTATATCAAGAACAACTTCTAACTCCACTTAATTTAGAAAACAATCACCAAATTATCAGAATTTTGGCTAACTGTTGAAAACTGAAACTTCCTGAAAAGTCTGCTGCAGATTAATCACTCATTGACTAATCAATCCTGTAAAGTTTTTAATAAAACTTTGCACAATACTTCGCCTTGAGGTTATGCAACGTTTCCAAGTTAAATTTCTCAAAATGATTGAGTACACATTGAGAAATGTGTGAAACACTTTACCTATGTCTGAAACACTTTCTCTGCAATGGCGACTTTGATACCTGCAACTTCTTAGCTATAGTTCTCCCAATGTCGAACCCGTTTGATCAAGATCTTTTAGCCATAGATGGCTTACCTTCCAACTTAGATTTTGAGCCCTCACTTGTGTAAAACTTTACACTGTGCACTGAGCAATGTTCATTTCTCTGAACATGAAATCTGCGCCAATTTTTTGACTCTCAGAACATCTTCACATATGAATGTTCCTAAACTAAATTCTCTCAGCCTGATTGCAATTAGCTTCTCAAATTCTAGTCATAGATAGATTAGCTACTGACTTAGATACGTGCAAAAGGATTTCTCAAAAGATTAAACACAGAAGGAGAATGGGAGAGAAGATCGACGCGCCATTTCTGAACTTTTTCACTTATCTATTTTCTTCATACATCTGATGGATCATTTGTACAATGTACATCAACTAACTCATCTCAACTCTCTTCTCTATGTCTCTATGCTATATGCCCAGACTTTTCAAAAACATATATAGGCAAATATATACAAAATTATGACTAATAAAAAATGTAAGTCACCTATATCTGAACTAATGTACATATGTGTACATATCTTTGAATTTCTGAGTATGTCCTTCCTTCAAACTTCTGAATTTGTTCTCTTCTTGATTTCTTGACTTCATTTCTTCATAAACCTTCAATTGATGATTGACATGCACCAACAGCTCCCCCTCAATCATTAATTGAGGTTCTTCTCTATCTTCTTAATTCCTGTCATATCCTTGAATCTCTGTAGCTTTGGTCCATCTAGACTTTTTGTCATCATATCTGCAAGTTGATCTTTTGTAGGAGTGTGTATGACTTCAATTTCCTTATCAATGACCTTCTCTCTCAGAAAATGATATTGTATTTCAATATGCTTAGTTCTAGCATGAAACACAGGATTACCTGCCAAGTATAGAGAGCTCATATTATCTCCACAAATTATAGGAATACTCTGAACAACATCAAAACTCTTCATAAGTGTCTTTAGCCATATTACCTCCTTTGCAGCTTCCACCATACCTTTGTATTCTGCTTCTGTAGATGACAAAGCAACTGTATGTTGCTTCTTAGAACACCATGAAATCAATTTGTCTCCTACATAGCACAAATATCCATGTGTTGATCTTCTATCATCCACATTACCTGCCCAATCTGCATCACTATATATCTTCACTCTTGTATCAGAAGTAAATCCATAGTACAACCCTTCTTTGAGTGTACCCTTGATGTACCTAAGTACTCTTTGTCCTGCAATCCAATGTTCCTTTCTAGGACAATGCATAAATTGTGAAAGCACACCAACTGCATATGACAAATCAGGCCTTGTTAATGTAGCATAAATCAAGCTACCAACCAAACTTTGATAGAGCTTCATGTCTCTGAATTCTTCTCCTCCAAATCTAGACAATTTATGGTTCACTTCCAATGGTGTAGGTGCAACCCTGCAATCTGCCATTTTAAATTTGGTTAGCAAATTTTTAAGATACCTTTCTTGAGTCACATATACTCCATGTTGAGTATACAAAAATATCCATTCCCAAGAAGAATGACAAGTTCCCCAAATCACTGATTTTGAACTCTTTCTCCATCTGCTTCTTGATCATTTGTATTCCTTTATCATCTGTTCCTGTAAGTATTATGTCATCAACATAAATACAAACATAAATGAATCCATCTTCACTTGCTTTGACTAGCAAGCTACTATCTGCCTTTGATGCTTGAAATCCAAGATCATTCAAGAACTTTACAAGCCTATAATTCCATGCCCTTGGGGCCTGCTTTAATCCATACAAAGATCTCTTGAGCTTACACACATAATTTGGATTCACTTGATCTTTGAATCCATCTGGTTGCTCCATGTAAACTTCATCTGAAATGTAACCATTCAAAAAAGCATTTTTAACATCTAATTGAGATAGCTTCCAACCTTTGCAAGCAGCAATTGCTATGAGAGTTCTGATGGTTGTCATCTTTGCTACAGGACTATAAGTCTCATCATAGTCCACTCCATATGTCTGTGCATACCCTTTCACAACAAGTCTGGCTTTGTACCTAGACACACTTCCATCTGCAAACCTTTTTGTTTTGTACACCCACTTACATCCAATAATTTTCTGGCTATTAGGTTTAGGAACCAAATCCCAAGTCTGATTCTCTATCAATGCATCATACTCCTCTTGCATGGCTTCTTCCCAATTTCTCTTACCTTTGGCTTCATCATATGTAGATGGATCTTCATCTGCTTTTACCAAATAAGCATAATCTTTAGTAGTCAAGAATGAGGTGTCATAGCTATACCTTGTAGGTTGCCATTTGTGCCTAGATGACCTCCTAACTTCTGCACTTTTTTAAGTTTCTGGTTCATCACATTCTGGATCAAACCTTGGCCTCTCTTCAACTTCAACCTGTACTTCATTATTCTCACTTTCATCAAGTAATTGAATCTTTGCTTTACCTTTCCTTTGATCCACTACTTCTTCAACATCTGCATGTACATTATATTTACCTGCATACCAAGTACCTTGCTCATCAAATGTAACATCCTTGGATACAAGAAATTGCTTTGTTGATGGACTCCACAACCTGTATCCCATTTGCTTATCATCATAACCAATGAATACATACTTTTCTGCCTTAGGCTCCAACTTATGTCTCAATTGAGATGGCACATATGCATATGCCAAGCATCCAAATATTCTGCAATGATCCAAGGTAGGTCTCTTACCCCACCAAGCTTCATATGGTGTCATACCTTGCAAAGCTTTACAAGGCAATCTATTGACCAAATAAGTAGCTGTATTTACAACCTCTGCCCACAAATAATTTGGGCAATTCTTCTCTTTCATCATGGACCTTGCAAACTCAACAAGAGTCCTATTTCTTCTTTCTGCTACCCCATTTTGTTGAGGAGAGTACCTGCAAGTAACTTCTCTCTTTATACCTACATTCCACAAGTAATCATTGAATTCATTTGAAAAATACTCTCCCCCTCCATCTGACCTTAGTCTCTTCAATTTTTGACCTCTAATCCTTTCTGCATATGCATGATAGTGTTTAAATGTATTAAACACTTCTGATTTTTCTTTAATCACATAAATTGTGATCCATCTGGTAGCATCATCAACATATATGACATAATATCTTGAACCATTTATACTAAAGTCCTTTGAAGGACCCCACACATCTGTATGCACTAACTCAAGTCTTTCTGAATACATAAACCCATGCTTGGAATAGGATTGCTTATGAGCCTTACCTAATTGACATGCCTCACATCTGTATGTCATGTGTTGACCTGCAATGTTAGGCAACCCAAGCACTGAATCATTATTAATCATGTCTTTGATACCTCTTTCATTGAAGTGTCCAAGTCTTTTATGCCAAAGATCCAATTCAGACACCTTTTGCTCTCCATATGTGAACATAGCATGTCCAACATTTCCTTGTACCTTCAATGTGAAGAGCCTTCCTTCTTTCTTTCCTGTAACAACCTGTTTATACCCTTGACTAGGGTCTTCAACATAGACTCCATCATTGGTGAATCTTACCTCATATCCTTTTTCCACAATTTGACCTACACTGATCAAATTCTTTGGAATTGTGGGAACATAAAGAACCTTACTCAGAAGAGTGCTCCCATCCTTAGCTTTGACTGAACCAATTGACTTTACCTTATGCTTTGGATTATCACCTGTCTGAACTGTATGATTAATTGCATTATGATCTAGATCAGTCATCAAAGCAATATTTCCACTTAAATGATTACTACATCCTGAATCAATGTAGAACACTCTCATGTCCTCATGTGAGATTTCATATGTTGCATTCATAATGAGAGTCGAATCCTCCTTCTGATCTGATGCATAGTTGTAGTAGGTGTTATTATAGGATTGATTTTGGAAGCTTCTTCCTCCACCTCTTCCAAAAGAATTCCTACCACCTCTACCTCTGAAGTTTCCTCTCTGAAATCTACCACCTCTTGCTCTTTGATTAAAATTCTGATAATTACCATTGTTCTGATTATTGTGCCAACAATCATGAGATAAATGATTGGTCTTACCACATATCCAACAAGCTCTTGCATTATCTTTGTTGTTTCTGCCTCTTCCTCTACTTCTGCCATTTCCTTTCCCTCTTATGAAATTTTCTTGGTTTGAAGTACCTTCTTCTTCACCTGATTGTTGCTTTCCTTTGTTAGCTTTCTTCTTGTCTTTAGAGTACATTGCATGACCTGCACTCTTATCAACATCTCCTTTGACATCATTCTCAAAAGTTAGCATATGACCTAACAATTGATTCAAATCAGGAGTAAAGTGATCTAATGAAAGTTCTGTAGATAAAATAAAAGGCTTCCACTTCTCATCTCCTCTTAGCCCTGTGAGATTGTCTTACCAATTTATCTTCTTCAATATCTTCATCCACTGCACCTAAAGAGTGTGCAATGTCCTTCATCTTTGTCACATAATCAGAGATTGATTGTGAGGCCTTCTTCTTGAAAGTAGTAAATTCTGCCCATAGTGAAGCCTTCCTTGATTTAGTTGTGTTTTGGAAATGCTCTTCCAAAGCATTCCAAATGTCACTTGCACTTTCAAGTCCTCTAATGTGAGGAAGCAAATAGTCATTGACTGCCATGTAGATTATGCTCCTTGCTTGAGCATCCTTCTTCATCCAATTCTTCAAATCTGCAAGCTCCTCTCTAGTTGGAACACTAGAGTCTCTAAATGCTGGCTTTTCTTCATCTCCTGTGATGTATCCCATCAGATCTTTACTCATAAGATGAGCTTCCATCCTCATTGACCATGCAGGATAGTTCTCTCTATCCAGCTTCTCAATTTGGAGACTATCTCCCATTGTTTCTTTACTTGTATTGCCAATTCTTTAATCTTTATAAGAAATAAATGTACCTTGACTCTGAATCTACTCCTTCTGATCCTTTTGATGGCTTCAATATGTCCACCTTCAAGTTTTCTTCAACCTTTATCCTTTTGGACCTTCAAGATGTAAAGATTTGTGTTTCTGCAGTAGTCGGAGTCTTCTTCACTTCAATTTTGACACATCCTGCTCTGATACCACTGATGGAGAGTGTTAATCTCCAAAAGAACAAGTTGTACTTGAATTTAGAACTCCTCTATATCAAGAACAACTTCTGACTCCACTTAATTTAGAAAACAATCACCAAATTATCAGAATTTTGGCTAACTGTTGAAAACTGAAACTTCCTGAAAAGTCTGCTGCAGATTAATCACTCATTGACTAATCAATCTTGTAAAGTTTTTAATAAAACTTTGCACAATACTTTGCCTTGAGGTTGTGCAACTTTTCCAAGTTAAATTTCTCAAAATGATTGAGTACACATTGAGAAATGTGTGAAACACTTTACCTATGTCTGAAACACCTTCTCTGCAATGGCGACTTTGATACCTGCAACTTCTTAGCTATAGTTCTCCCAATGTCGAACCCGTTTGATCAAGATCTTTTAGCCATAGATGGCTTACCTTCCAACTTAGATTTTGAGCCCTCATTTGTGTAAAACTTTACACTGTGCACTGAGCAATGTTCATTTCTCTGAACATGAAATCTGCGCCAATTTTTCGACTCTCAGAACATCTTCACATATGAATGTTCCTAAACTAAATTCTCTCAGCCTGATTGCAATTAGCTTCTCAAATTCTAGTCATAGATAGATTAGCTACTGACTTAGATACGTGCAAAAGGATTTCTCAAAAGATTAAACACAGAAGGAGAATGGGAGAGAAGATCGACGCGCCATTTCTGAACTTTTTCACTTATCTATTTTCTTCATACATCTGATGGATGATTTGTACAATGTACATCAACTAACTCATCTCAACTCTCTTCTCTATGTCTCTATGCTATATGCCCCGACTTTTCAAAAACATATATAGGCAAATATATACAAAATTATGACTAATAAAAAATGTAAGTCACCTATATCTGAACTAATGTACATATGTGTACATATCTTTGAATTTCTGAGTATGTCCTTCCTTCAAACTTCTGAATTTGTTCTCTTCTTGATTTCTTGACTTCATTTCTTCATAAACCTTCAATTGATGATTGACATGCACCAACATATAACCCATCTGCTTGTCATCATAACCAATGAACACATACTTTTCAGCTTTAGGTTCCAATTTGTGTCTTAATTGTGATGGCATATATGCATATGCCAAACATCCAAATACTTTGCAATGATCCAAGGTAGGTCTCTTACCCCACCATGCCTCATATGGTGTCATACCCTGCAAGGCTTTACATGGTAACCTATTAACCAAATAAGTAGCTGTATTTACAGCCTCAGCCCACAAATAATTTGGGCAATTTTTCTCCTTCATCATTGACCTTGCAAACTCAACAAGAGTTCTATTTCTTCTCTCTGCTACACCATTTTGTTGAGGAGAGTACCTGCAAGTAATTTACCTTTTTATACCTGCAGTCCACAAGTAATCACTGAACTCTTTAGAAAAATACTCTCCCCCTCCATCTGACCTTAGTCTTTTCAATTTATGACCTGTAATTCTCTCTGCATACACATGATAGTGTTTGAATGTGTTGAATACTTATGACGTATCTTTGATCACATATAAAGTGATCCATTTGGTAGCATCATCAACATAAATCACATAATACCTTGAACCATTGATACTGAAATCCTTTGATGGGCCCCACACATCTGTGTGTACCAACTCAAGCTTCTCTGAATACATGAAACCATGCTTGGAGTAAGATTGCTTATGAGCCTTACCTAATTGACATGCCTCACATCTATATGCCATATGTTGACCTGCAACATTAGGCAATCCAAGCACTGAACCATTGTTAATCATATCTTTGATACCTCTTTCATTAAAGTGTCCAAGCCTCCTGTGCCAAAGATCTAACTCAGAGATCTTATGTCCTCCATAAGTGAACAAGGCATGACCAACATTACCTTGAATCTTCAATGTGAACAACCTTCCTTCTTTTTTTCCTGAAACAATTTGTTTATACCCATTGCTAGGGTCTTCCACAAACACTCCTTCATTAGTGAATCTAACTTCATAACCTTTTTCAACAATTTGTCCTACACTTATCAGATTCTTAGGAATTGTAGGAACATACAAGACCTTACTCAATAAGGTGCTACCATCCTTAGCCTTCACTGATCCAATTGACTTCACATTGTGCTTTGTTTTGTCACCTGTTTGAACAACATGATTAGATACCTTATTTTCCAAATCAGACATCAATGCTATGTTACCACTCAGGTGATTGCTACACCCTGAATCAATATAGAAGACTTCACTTTGCCTTTCACAAGTTGCATTCATTATCAATGTTGAATCCTCCTTTTGATCTGAAGCATAATTGTAGTAGGTATTATTGTATTGTTGACTTTGGAATCCTCTACCTGCATTTCTTCCAAAGTAACCCCTACTACCTCTACCTCTGAAATTACCTCTTTGATTTCTGCCACCTCTTCCTCTTGAATTAAAATTCTGATTATATCCACCATTACTCTGATTATTATGCCAACAATCATTAGCTAAATGATTTGTCTTACCACAAATCCAGCAAGCTTTGACTCCATCTTTATTATTCCTGCCTCTTCCTCTACCTTTGCCACCTCCTCTTCCTCTTAGGAAGTTGGCTTGACTAGTTGTGCCTTCATCTTCATTTGCTTGTTGCTTCCCTTTGCTATTTTTCTTCTTATCCTTTGAGTACATTGCATGACTTGTACTCTTGTCACCTTCACCTTCCACATCCTGCTCAAAGGTTAACATATGTCCTAACAACTGATTTAAGTCAGAAGTAAAATGATCAAGTGATAATTCAGTAGACAAAATGAATGGCTTCCATTTTTCATCACCTCTCAAACCTGTAAGGATTTTCCTTACCAATTTATCCTCCTCAATGTCTTCATCAACAGCTCCTAATGCATGTGCAATGTCCTTCATTCTGGTTACATAATCTGAGATGGATTGAGAGGCCTTCTTCTTGAATGTAGTAAATTATGCCTACAAGGATGCCTTCCTAGACTTTGTGGTATTTTGGAAATGCTCCTCCAAAGCATTCCATATATCACTTGCACTTTCAAGACCTCTAATGTGAGGTAGCAAGTAGTCATTGATTGCTATATAGATAATGCTCCTAGCTTGAGCATCTCTCTTCATCCAATTCTTCAAATCTGACAGTTCCTCCCTAGTTGGAACACTAGGATCTCTGAATTGTGGCTTTTCTTCTTCACCTGTTATGTAGGCTATCAAGTCTTTGCTCATTAGATGAGCTTCCATCCTCATAGACCATGCAAGATAGTTTTCTCTATCCAATTTCTCTATCTGAAGAGAATCTCCCATCTTTTCTTCACTTGTATATTGAATTCTTCAATCTTTATAAAGTATAAGGTTACCTTTACTTCGAATGACACTCCTTTTGACTTCCTTGCTGTCGTATGATCTCCTTCTCAAGCTTTATCCTCAAGCTTTCACCTTTTGAACCTTTAAATGTTGAATTCTTTTCATCTGCAGCAGTCGGGACCCTCCTTCCTTCAATTTTGATGTTTCCTACTCTGATACCACTGATGGAGAGTGTTACTCTCCAAAAGAACAACCTACTCTTGAAATTAGAACACCTCTATATCAAGAGTAAGTCAAAACCTTCTCCAATTTTAGAAGATCAATACTCAATTATCAAGATTTTGAAAAATCTGTGAGGATGATGACTCTATAGAAAGTCTGCTGCACTTATCTTTCTCATTGACCTATCAATTGTGTAAAGTTTTTTATAAAACTTTGCACAAGGTGTCGTCTATAGATTTCGCACCTTCTCCAAGTTGAATTACTCCAAAAGATTCAGTATTACTTGAGAAATGAACTCAACAAGTTACCTATGTCTAAAACTATCACCCTGTAGAGTCGACTTTGACACCTGCAACTTCTAAGACATGGTTCTCCAAGACTAGAACCCGTTTAAGCAAATGCTTTTAGCCACAAGTAGCTTACCTTCCAACTTAAAGATTTAATGCTTGCTTGCTCAAAACTTTAAGCTATAGAAGGAGAACTGATCAAAACATTGACTTTGAATTTTGTGCCTCCTGCAACCTCTCTTCTTCCATTTACACATGTAAATGTTCCTACACTCAATTCTCTCACCCTGATCACAATTAGAAGCTGAAATTTTGTAGAGAAGTAAATCACCTATAGACTTAGACTTGTACAAAAGCATTTCACAAAAGATCTAGCATAGAAGGAGAAAACTCAGAAACATCGGGCACAAATTTCTTTCATTTCTGGAGGAGTTTACAACTGAATGATGAGAGAGAGTTCAACTAACTTCTAAGATGTCTAATAACTCTTACAACTCTTGACTACTCTATTCTCATGCTCTCTCATACTTGCCCCTGTTGGGAGAGATGGTTGGATGCACTCAGAAGATTGAGTTGATGCTGTTAATCCTGCTTTGCACCAGCCCTCAGTGACTCCAGATATGATTAGTAGACTCCTTGAGCTTCCAAATGATACCAAAATATGCTATATGTACTTTGGAAAAGGTTTGAGTAATGACTTGATCAAAATAGATAAGTTTGTACTTCACAAAACTTGAAAACTTGCTATTTTGGTATTGATACCTGCTCAGTCTTTCACTCAGTATGACCAGCACACTTACAATTGGAAAAATTCCTCCTAGAGTTATTCAATTAGCTTAACAAGCTACCATTTGCAAGTGTAATGACAAAAAATGATGAACTATACTCTGAGAAATCTCTTTAGCAAAATAAAGTTTACCCCCGATATTTTAGGAGCTTTGCAGACACAGACCAGTGAGCACTTCGACTGAGATTTCTCTGCAATGGCTGAACCAATTGACTTCAAACTTTGTAGGCGTGTAGAAGACTTTGAGCTGAATCCAATGTGCTTTGAATCACTTGATTTGGTTCAGTAGATCCTGAGCTATGGCCTGTTGAAGTTGACAGACTTGGAGATGATGACTCAGAGAAAACCAGAGATAGTGAATGTAAATCTTTCTATTAGTTCACATGAATGTACAATCTCATTGGCTTGATAGATGTAGCCTAATGAGTTGGAGATGTGTAGGCTATAGTGTAGCACTCACACACTCAATGATCACAGATGTTAGCCTTGGGAATGGTGCTAGACAACCGCGACTTTTGACTTACACTTTTTATAGAAGTTGAGTTGAATTTGAGTTTGAATTCAAATTCAAATCTCCTATGATCACTCCACTAAATGTAGGGAGATATTCTCTCCATTAATCAACTACCTTTTTTCCACGAATCTATCAAGTAGGTGTGATTACATGAGATGCCAAGTCATATAGACTTTTACAATGGGTAAAGAAGTAAGAACTTATAAGCATAAGTTCATATGGTCCTTTCTTCAAGTGAATTAAGCTTCCAAGGTTTCAACACTAAATTTCCAAGGTTCCAAGCCAAGTGTGAAGGCTTGAATTGCACCAACAGCTCCCCCTCAAGCCAAGCACTTTGGCTTAAGTCTTCATCTTTAGTCTTCAATCACATCCTGCAATCCAATCATGGATTTGAATCTGCATAGCTTGTTTCCATCCAATGCTTTAGTGAGTAAATCTGCACATTGCATATTAGTAGACACATAAGTCAACTAAATCTCTTTGCTTAGTAACTTCTCTCTCACATAGTTGTAATGAACCTCTATGTGTTTTGTCCTAGCATGATATATTGGATTAGCTGCAAGGTGAAGAGAGCTTGTGTTATCTCCAAAGATGATTGGAGGTCTAGTGTATAGACCTAACTCTGTATATAAAAGCTTCAACCAGATAGCTTCTTGAGTGGCATTGGCAAGCCCTCTATACTCTGCTTCAGTGGATGACAATGCCACTGTAGGTTGCTTCTTGGCTGACCAAGAAATAGGTTTATCTCCTGCAAAACAAATGTAACCTGATGTGCTTCTCCTATCATCCTTGCATCCTGCCCAATCTGCATCTGAGTATACTTTAATGTCAATATCTGATGTATAAGGAAAGTACAAACCATGGCTTTGAGTTCCTTTGAGGTACTTCAAGATTTTCTTTGCTGCCTCTAGGTGAGGTACCCTTGGTTTGTGCATGAATTGGCTTAGCACACTAACTCCATATGCTATGTCAATTCTTGTCAGGGTAGCATAATTCAAACTACCTACCATGCTTTGATATCCTGTAATGTCTTGTATTTCATCCCCTTCATGAGCACTTAGCTTTAGGTTGACCTCCATTGGAGTAGTTGAGACTTTAGCATCCTGCAAGCCAAACTTCTTGACCATATCCTGTACATCTTTTGAGTGATATATATACCTGAGTTGGTGTAGACTAACTCAAGACCTAAGAAGTACTTCAATAATCCAAGATCATTAATCTTGAACTCTTTCATCATCTGCCCTTTGATGTGTCTAATCCCATTGACATCATTGCCTGTAATGATGATGTCATCAACATAAACACACAAGTATATTACTTCTGCACTACTTCTCTTTATGAACAGAGAAGTGTCTGCTTTGCTCATCACAAATCCTTGGTCTTGGAGGTAGGTTGTCAAACTGTAATTCCATGCTCTAGGTGCCTGTTTTAATCCATATAGAGCCTTCTTCAATTTACAAACATAGTTTACCTTCTTGGGATCTTCATAGCCAGGTGGTTGTGACATGTAAACTTCTTCAGATATCCATCCATTCAAGAAAGCATTCTTGACATCTAATTGGTACATATTCCAATTCTTGGATGCAGCTACACTCACCAATATTCTGATAGTTGGCATTTTAGCCACAGGAGAAAATGTCTCCTCATAATCAATGCCTTGGGTTTGTGCAAAACCCTTGGCAACCAACCTAGCTTTGTACCTGTTTATTGTTCCATCAGAATTCCTCTTTAGCTTGTAGATCCATCTGGATCCTATCACCTTCATAGAGTCCTTCTTGGGTACCAAGTCCGAAGTATCACTCTCCTTGAGAGCTTCCATTTCCTCATCCATAGCTCCTTTCCATTCTGATTTGGTGATTGCTTCTTCATAGGTACCTGGTTCTTCATTCAACAAATCCTTTGCAAGATATACAGAATGTTTAGTTACAAGTGATGTGTCATACCCAAATCTGATTGGTCTTTTGCTTTCTCTCTGAGATCTTCTAATAGATTGATTTGAGGATTCGGGAATATCCTCTAGTTGCTTCATCTTCATCTTCCCTTTGGACTTCCATGCTTTGAACTCCTCAATATTGATAGTGTCATCATCCTCTGAGCTTGGATCTTCTCCATTGCTTGGTTCCTCTTTGATTAGCTTTGGGAACTCTTCTTGCAAGTCATAGGGTAGACTAACCTTCCTGCATTCATTCTCATACCATGAGTCATTCTCATCAAAGATGACATCTCTGCTTACCTTGAAGCCTTTGTTTGTTGGGTTGTAGAATCTGTATCCCTTTTGGTTCAAATCATAACCAATGAAGATACATTTTTCAGCTTTAGGATCTAGCTTTCCCCTTACATGTGAGGGAATATGCACATATGCTACACAACCAAAGATTTTGCAATGATCCAGAGAAGGTCTCTTACCATGCCAAGCTTCATATGGTGTCATGCCATCAAGTGATTTGGATGGCAACCTATTTATGAGATAGGTGGCAGTGGATACACCTTCTGCCCAAAGATAATTTGGCAACTTCTTTTCATTAAGCATAGACCTAGCTGTTTCTACTATGAGTCTATTCCTTCTTTCAGCTACTCCATTTTGTTCAGGTGAGTACCTTGTGGTTATCTCCCTCTTGATGCCTCTTTCCTGCAAGAAATCTTCAAAATCATTTGAGAAGTATTCTCCTCCACCATCTGACCTTAGCCTTTTCAAGCTTCTTCCTGTTTGGTTTTCAACAAGTGCAAGATACCTCTTGAAACAATTAAACACTTCATCTTTATGCTTCATAAAGTATAAGATAGTCCACCTGCTATAGTCATCAATGAAGGACACATAATACCTTGATCCTGAAATAGAAGGGTCCTTGCTAGGTCCCCAAACATCTGTGTGTACCAAGTCTAGGTAGTCTTCATGCATGAAACCTTTCCTTGAATAGGGCAACCTGTGAGACTTACCAAACTGACATGCTCCACACTTATAAATCATGTGTTGCTTGGATACATTAGGTATCCCAAGCACACATTGATCCCTGCACATTTGCTTTAGGGTTCTTTCACCTATGTGACCTAACCTCTTGTGCCATATTTCTAACTCTGAAAGTGTTTGATCCTTGTAGTTGTATAAAGCAATATTTTTGGTGTCTTCTAGCTCAAAAGTAAACAATCTACCTGATTTTTCTCCCTTGGCTATCCTTCTGAATCCATGTCTTGGGTCCACCACATATGCTCTATGTTGAGTGAACCTGACCTGCAAACCTTTCTCCACAATCTGACCAACACTCATTAGATTCTTGGTGATGGTTGGTACATAGAGTACCCTGCTCAATAGATTCTGGTTACCATCACATGTCTTTACATTTCCAATCTTTACAACAAAGTGTTTAGTATCATCACCTGTTTGTACCTTATGTTTGCCCTTGGGTTCTTCCAAATCAGAGAGTAGTGCCACATTGCCAGCTACATGGTTAGAACATCCTGAGTCAATATAAAATAAATGATCATCATTTGTACCTGCCTTGGAGGTCATATTCATGATCAATAGGGAGTCATCTTGCTCCTCTGTGTAGTTGTTGTAATCCCTTCTATTTTTGAATCCACCTTGGTAATTACCATTGTGGTTGTTGTTGTAATTGTTGTTGTTACATTGATTGTTGTATCCATTGTAGCCTTGGTGTTGGTTGAACCTGCCTCTCCCTTGAGAGTACCCACCTCTTTGATAGCCTCTTCCTCTCTGATTCTTGTAGTTCTTGTAGCATTCATCTGTGGTATGATTGGACAATCCACAAATGTTGCATGGTGATGAGTTGTAGGGTCTCCCCCTACCTGACTTACCTCCTCTGCCTCTTCCTCTTGAGGATCTACCTCTCCCTGCATAGTTTGCTTGGGAGGTAGAACCTTCTTCATCAACCTTCTTACTTTTACCTTTATCTTTAACCTTCTTATCAGTATATAGAGCAGAGGGGTTGTTACCTTTTGATTGATCTCCTGCCTTTGTAAACTTTGCTTCATGTGTGAATAGTTGGCCCATGAGTGTTGTGAGATCTAGGGTATGCATGTCCATGTAGAGGTCCATTGCAGTGGTGAAGCTTTCCCACTTATCATCTGCCTTGAGTCCATTTGTTACTTGCCTGACTATTTGCTCCTCTTCAATATCCTCTCCAATGCTTGCTAATTGGTCTGCCACATCTTTAATCTTACTCTGAGACTGATTGCTTGGGCTGCTTCCTAAGGGTTGTGAATTCAATCCGTAGTTGATTCTTCCTCGGCCTTGTGTTGGAAGAAAAATATGTTGACAGGATTTCCCAAGTCTCTTGGGAAGTCTTACAGTTCCTTATATGAGGTAAAAGGAAATCAGATATAGAGTTAACAAGGTAAGACCTTGCCAAAGCATCCTTTGCACACCATTGGTTGAGTCTCTCTTGTTCATCCTTGGTGGGTAGTCCTCTAGTTTTGAATGAGGGCAATCCCTCATCTCCTGATATGTATCCAAATAAGCTTCTTCCTTGTAGATAGGTCTTCATCCTTAGAGACCAGGCTTGGTAGTTGTTCCTGTCCAATTTTTCAATAAATGAAGGAAATCCATCTCCCATTGTTACCTTGTTAGCTCTGATACCACTGTTGGGAGAGATGGTTGGATGCACTCAGAAGATTGAGTTGATGCTGCTAATCCTGCTTTGCACCAGCCCTCAGTGACTCCAGATATGATTAGTAGACTCCTTGAGCTTCCAAATGATACCAAAATATGCTATATGTACTTTGGAAAAGGTTTGAGTAATGACTTGATCAAAACAGATAAGTTTGTACTTCACAAAACTTGAAAACTTGCTATTTTGGTATTGATACCTGCTCAGTCTTTCACTCAGTATGACCAGCACACTTACAATTGGAAAAATTCCTCCTAGAGTTATTCAATTAGCTTAACAAGCTACCATTTGCACGTGGAACGAGAAAAAATGATGAACTATACTCTGAGAAATCTCTTTAGCAAAATAAAGTTTACCCCCGATATTTTAGGAGCTTTGCAGACACAGACCAGTGAGCACTTCGACTGAGATTTCTCTGCAATGGCTGAACCAATTGACTTCAAAATTTGTAGGCGTGTAGAAGACTTTGAGCTGAATCCAATGTGCTTTGAATCACTTGATTTGGTTCAGTAGATACTGAGCTATGACCTGTTGAAGTTGACAGACTTGGAGATGATGACTCAGAGAAAACCAGAGATAGTGAATGTAAATCTTTCTATTAGCTCACATGAATGTACAATCTCATTGGCTTGATAGATGTAGCCTAACGAGTTGGAG
>CM035444.1:29056749-29059249 GCA_020310875.1 Ceratopteris richardii
GGTGCTACCCTGCAATCATCCATTTTAAACTTGATTAACAAGTTCTTCAAATACCTTTCTTGGGTCACAAATACTCCATGTTGAGTATATGTAATCTCCATGCCCAAGAAGTATGACAAGTCTCCCAAGTCACTTATTTTGAACTCCTTTTCCATTTGCTTCTTTAGTCTTTGTATTCCTTCCTCATCTATACCTGTAAGGATTATATCATCAACATATATGCACATGTATATGAAACCATTATCACTTGCTTTGACAAGCAAGCTACTATCTGCTTTAGACACCTGAAATCCAAGTTCTTTCAAGAACTTTACAAGTCTATAATTCCATGCCCTTGGGGCCTGCTTCAAGCCATACAAAGCTCTCTTGAGCTTGCACACATGATCTGGATACCTTTTATCTCTGAACCCTTGAGGTTGCTCCATGAATACATCATCTGAAATATAACCATTCAAAAAAGCATTTTTCACATCTAATTGACATAACTTCCAACCTTTACATGCAGCAATTGCTATAAGTGTCCTGATGGTTGTCATCTTTGCCACAGGACTATAAGTCTCATCATAGTCAACACCATATGTCTGAGCAAACCCTTTGACAACAAGTCTAGCTTTGTACCTAGACACACTTCCATCTGCAAATCTTTTTGTCTTATAAACCCACTTACATCCAATGATCTTCTGGCTATTTGGTTTTGGAACCAAATCCCATGTTTGATTCTCCAACAATGCATCATATTCTTCCTGCATAGCTTTCTCCCAGTTTTCTTTACCTTTTGCCTCTTCATATGTAGAAGGGTCTTCATCTATTTTAATCATGTAAGCATAATCTTTGGTAGCCAAAAATGAAGTATCATAGCTATACCTTGTAGGTTGCCATTTGTTCCTTGTAGACCTCCTAAGTTCTCCACTTCTTGAGGTTTCTGGTTCTTCATATTTAGGATCAAACCTAGGTGTTTCTTCCACTTCAACCTGCACTTCATTATTCTCTTCTTCATCACTTATTTGTACCTTTCACTTACCTTTCCTTTGGCTCACAATCTCTTCATCATCTGTATTAATGTTGATAGTACCTGCATACCAAGTACCTTGCTCATCAAATGTAACATCTTTTGATACAAGAAAATGTTTTGTGGATGGATTCCACAACCTGTATCCCATCTGCTTATCATCATAACCAATAAACACATATTTTTCAGCTTTAGGTTCCAATTTGTGCCTTAATTGTGATGGCACATATGCATAGGCCAAACATCCAAATACTTTGCAATGGTCTAGTGTAGGTCTCTTACCCCACCATGCCTCATAAGGTGTCATTCCCTGCAAAGCTTTACAAGGTAGCCTATTGACCAAATAAGTAGCTGTATTTACAGCCTCAGCCCACAAATAATTTGGGCAATTTTTCTCCTTCATCATGGACCTTGCAAACTCAACAAGAGTTCTATTTCTCCTTTCTGCTACACCATTTTGTTGAGGAGAGTACCTGCAAGTAACCTCTCTTTTTATACCTGCATCCCACAAGTAATCACTGAACTCATTAGAAAAATACTCTCCCCCTCCATCTGACCTTAGTCTTTTCAACTTATGTCCTTTAATTCTTTCTGCATATGCAGATAATGTTTAAATGTATTAAACACTTCTGACTTATCTTTGATCACATAAATAGTGATCCATCTAGTAGCATCATCAACATAAATCACATAATACCTTGACCCATTTATACTGAAATCCTTTGATGGTCTCCACACATCTGTATGTACCAACTCAAGCTTCTCTGAGTACATAAAACCATGCTTGGAGTAGGAAAGCTTATGAGCCTTACCTAATTGACATGCCTCACATCTGTATGTCATATGTTGACCTGCAACATTAGGCAAACCAAGCACTGAACCATTGTTAATCATGTCCTTAATACCTCTTTCATTGAAATGTCCAAGCCTTTTGTGCCAAAGATCTAACTTAGAGATCTTATGTCCTCCATATGTGAACATGGCATGACCAATATTACCTTGAATCTTCAATGTGAACAATCTTCCTTCTTTCTTCCCTGAAACAATTTGTTTATACCCATTGCTAGGGTCTTCCACAAACACTCCTTCATTAGTGAATCTTACTTTTAACCTTTTTCCACAATTTGTCCTACACTTATCAAATTCTTAGGAATTGTAGGAACATACAAGACCTTACTCAATAAGGTGCTACCATCCTTGGCCTTAATTGATCCAATTGACTTCACATTGTGCTTTGTGTTGTCACCTGTTTGAACAACATGATTAGATACCTTATTCTCCAAATCAGTCATCAAGGCTATATTACCACTCAAGTGATTGCTACACCCTGAATCAATGTAGAAGACTCTTTGATCTTCACTCTACCTTTCACAAGTTGCATTCATTATCAATGTTGAATCTTCCTTTTGATCTGAAGCATAATTGTAGTAGGTGTTGTTATATTGTTGACTTTGGAAACCTCTACCTGCATTTCTTCCAAAGTAACCCCTA
>CM035444.1:29108136-29118136 GCA_020310875.1 Ceratopteris richardii
ATGATACACAGAATGACAACCATACAACATTGATGATGAATTCAATAAGTTCATCAGAGAAGGAGGATCTCAAGGTATTTTATATTGACTCTGGTTGTTCAAATCATTTGTCAGGTAATATAGAATTATTGTCAGAATTGGAGGAAGGCAATTCAAGTCATACAGTACAAACAGTCGACAATACAAAACATAGTGTGCATTCAATTGGAAAAGTGAAGTGCAGGAGTGGAGCTGATTTATTAACAAATGTTTTGTATGTTCCAACAATACCAAAGAATCTGATTAGTGTTGGACAAATAGTGGAAAAAGGTTTTCAAGTCAGATTTACAAATGAAGGGGTATTTGTTGAAGATCCAGAGGATGCATACAAATCCATTGTTTGTGGTAAGAAGGAAGGTAGACTTTTTACTCTCAAAGTACAAGGAAATGTTGGTCAAGCCTTAATCACACATGGTGATGAAGTAATTACAGAGCTAGATCTTTGGCATAAGAGATTGGGACATTTCAATGAAAGAGGAATCAAAACTATGATGGAAAACCAATCTGTATTGGGACTACCAAATGTGAAGAATCAACATATGATATACAAGTGTGAAGCTTGTCAGATGGGAAAAGCTCATAGACTACCATTTCAGAAGAAAGGTTTCAAGCATGATGGTTTACTTGAACTCATACATACAGATGTATGGGGACCAACAAAAGAAGGTTCAATAAATGGATCTAGGTATTATGTTTTGTTTATTGATGATGCTACAAGGTGGATAACCCTTTATGTTCTAAAGGAAAGATCAGAAGTGTTTGGAGCCTTCAAACATTTTCATGCTTATGCAGAAAGAGTTACAGGTCACAAACTCAAGAGGCTAAGGTCTGATGGAGGGGGAGAATACTTCTCTCAAGAGTTTAATGACTATCTTTGGAATGCAGGTATAAAGAGAGAGATAACTTGCAGGTATACACCTCAACATAATGGGGTGGCAGAAAGGAGAAATAGAACATTGGTTGAATTTGCAAGAGCAATGTTAAAGGAAAAGAATTGCCCTAATTATCTTTGGGCTGAGGCTGTAAATACAGCTACATACCTTGTGAATAGGCTACCATGTGGAGCTTTAAATGGTATGACCCCTTATGAAGCTTGGTGGGGTAAAAAACCAACACTTGACCATTGTAAAGTGTTTGGATCAATTGCCTATGCTTATGTGCCATCACAACTCAGACATAAGCTTGAACCAAAGGCAGAAAAATATGTGTTTATTGGATATGATGAAAAGCAAATGGGTTATAGGCTATGGAGTCCTTTAACTAAACATTTTATTGTTTCCAGAGATGTGACTTTTGATGAACAGAAGAGTTGGTATGCAGATAAAGATTGTGATCTTGAAACATTTGAAGAAGAGATAAGAAGGAGTGCAAGAGGTAAGTCACATATGCAGATAGATGGAGATGAAGAACATATGCAAGCAAGCACATCAAGAGTTGGATCATATAGAAGGAATGAAGATGGACCAATATTTGATGAGGAAGTACATCCAGATATACATGAAGATTGTGAGCCAAGAAGGTCAACCAGAATGAGGAAGCAACCTACAAGGTATTCATATGACACTTCTTACTTGACTCAGAAAAATTATGCTTACATGGTTAAGGAAGATGAAGAACCTCAAAGCTATGATGAAGCAAAAGGTAAGAGACAATGGGAAGTAGCAATGAAGGAAGAGTTTGATGCACTTGAAGAGAACAAAACTTGGGAACTTGTTCCAAAGCCTAATGGTAAGAAAGTGATTGGAAATAAATGGGTTTATAAAGTTAAGAAGCATGCAGATGGAACTATAGCCAGATACAAAGCCAGATTGGTGGTTAAAGGCTATGCTCAAACTTTTTGTTAGAAGTGATGGCTGGGTACAATCAGAAGATCAAGTTGGTGCTGCTAGACCTGCTTCACACCTGCCCTCTTTTCTCTTCAGATATGGTTAGGAGACTCCTTGAGCTTCCAAATGACACCAAGAAACTATATATGTGCTTTACAAAATGATTGTGTAATGATCAAATCAAAATAGATGATTTTGAACCTTCACAATTTCAAAAACTTTCTATTTCTGTATTGACACCTGCTCAGTTCTAAGCTCAGTGTGTCCAGCACACTTGCAATTAGTTTAATTCCTTCTGGGAGTATTAAATTAACTTAACAAGCTACCATCAGCAAGTTAAATCACTCCAAATAACAAACTATACACTGAGCATGATCTTTAGCAAGATCAGAGACACCCCCGATTTTTTAGGAACAACACAGAAATATACCAGTGACTACTTCGACAGCGATTTCTCCCAATTGGCTGAATAGAATGACTTGAAATTTTGTAGTGTTGTAGAATGCTTTGAGCTGATTCCAATGAGCCCTGGATCATCAAATTTGGTTCAGTAGATCTTGAGATATGCTCCTCTGAAGTTGACAGACTTGAAGAAGATAACACAGAGAACCAGAAATGATAAATGTGTATATATCTATTGATTGATAAGATTGTACAAGCTCAATAGCATGACAAGCATAGCTAATTGAGGTGTGGTGGTGTAGGCTATAGAGTAGCACTAACACACACACAGATACAGAGGTAGAATGCCTCGGGAGATGATGATTAACCCGCGACTTTTCAATGTAGTTTTTATAGAGCATGAGTTGGGATTTGAATTTGAACTCAAATTCAAATCTCCTATATTCTCTACTCTAGAATTAAGGAGATATTCTCTCCAATCATTCCACCTAAAAATCCACGACTAATCAATTAGGTGTGATACAAATAAATGATTGATAAAGGCATATAGACTTTTACAAAAAAATAATAACCAATTAAGCATTGGTTCCTATGGTTCAAGGTTCCCTGTGAATATATCTTTCAAGGGTTCAAATTCTTCCAAGGTTCCAATGTCAAGCCAATGTGTGTAGGCTTGTTTTGCACCAACAGCTCCCCCTCAAGCCAAACACTTTGGCTTAAGTCTTCACCTCTAGTCTTCAATTATTTCCTGCAATCCTATCATTGATTTAAATCTGCATAGCTTGCTTCCATCCAGAGATTTTGTAAGCAAATCTGCACATTGAATATTAGTGGACACATATGATAATTGGATTTCCTTGCTAAGGAATTTCTCCCTCACATAGTGGTAATGCACCTCTATGTGTTTTGTCCTAGCATGATACACAGGATTAGCTGCTAGGTGAAGTGAACTTGTGTTATCTCCAAATATGATAGGTGGCCTTGTATATAGACCCAATTCTGAGTATAGTAGCTTCAACCATATGGCTTCTTGAGTGGCATTGGCTAGCCCTCTGTATTCTGCCTCAGTAGATGACAAAGCTACTGTGGGTTGTTTCTTGGATGACCAAGAAATTGGTTTATCACCTGCAAAGCATATGTAACCTGATGTACTCCTCCTGTCATCCTTGCATCCTGCCCAATCTGCATCTGAGTATACCTTGATATCAATGTCTGATGAATATGGATAATACAAACCATGATTTTGTGTTCCCTTTAGGTACTTTACTATCTTCTTGGCTGCCTCCAAATGTGGTACTCTTGGTTTATGCATAAATTGGCTAAGTACACTAACACCATATGATATATCAATCCTGGTTAAGGTAGCATAATTGAGACTACCTACCAAACTTTGATAACTTGTAATGTCCTTGAGTTCTTCTCCTTCATGTGCACTGAGTTTGTGGTTGACCTCCATAGGAATGTTTGAGACTTTAGCTTCCTGCACATTAAACTTCTTGACCATGTCCTGAATGTACTTCTTCTGAGTAATGAATATACCTGAATTTGTGTAGACCAATTCAAGCCCTAGGAAGTACTTCAATAATCCAAGATCATTGATCTTGAATTCCTTCATCATTTGACCTTTGATGTGTCTAATTCCTTGAACATCATTTCCTGTAATAATGATGTCATCAACATAGACACACAAGTATATTACCTCTGAATTGTTCTTCTTTATAAACAATGAAGTATCTGCTTTACTCATCACAAATCCTTGATCCAAGAGATAGGTTGTCAACCTATAATTCCATGCTCTAGGTGCCTGCTTCAATCCATACAGAGCCTTCTTCAATTTACACACATGATTTACCTTATTGGGATTCTCATAGCCAGGTGGTTGTGACATGTAGACCTCTTAAGATATCCATCCATTCAAGAATGCATTCTTCACATCCAATTGGTACATGTTCCAATTCTTGGATGCAGCTACACTCACCATAATTCTGATAGTTGGCATCTTGGCCACAGGAGAAAATGTCTCCTCATAATCAATGCCTTGGGTTTGTGCAAAACCCTTGGCTACTAACCTAGCTTTGTACCTGCTTATTGTACCATCTGAGTTCCTTTTGAGTTTGTAGATCCATCTGGATCCTATCACCTTCATGGAGTCCTTCTTGGGTACCAAATCCCAAGTATCACTCTCCTTGAGAGCCTCCATTTCTTCATCCATTGCTTCCTTCCATTCTGGTTTAGTAATTGCTTCTTCAAATGTACCTGGTTCTTCATTCAAGATATCTTTTGCAAGATATACAGAGTGTTTGGTTACAAGTGAAGTATCATATCCATACCTAATAGGTTTCTTCTTTTCTCTTTGGGATCTCCTCATAGCTTGAGTTGAGGATTCTGGATTGTCTTCAAGTTGCTTCATCTTCATCTTCCCTTTGGATTTCCAAGCTTTGAATTCTTCAATGTTGATGGTGTCTTCATCATCTGAACTTGTGTCCTCATTCTGAGTTGGTTCTTGCCTATCAAGCTTTGGAAAGTCTTCTTCCATATCATAAGGTAGGCTAACTTTCCTGCACTCATTATCATACCATGAATCATTTTCATCAAAGATGACATCTCTGCTTATCTTGAAGCCTTTATTTGAGGGGTTATAGAACCTGTATCCTTTCTGATTCAAATCATAACCAATGAAAATACACTTTTCAGCCTTAGGGTCTAGCTTTCCCCTTACCTGTGAGGGAATATGCACATATGCAACACACCCAAAGATCTTGCAATGATCCAGAGAAGGTCTCTTACCATGCCAAGCCTCATAGGGTGTCATTCCATCAAGTGTCTTTGATGGCAACCTGTTGATTAAGTATGTGGCAGTAGATACACTCTCTGCCCAAAGGTAATTTGGTAATTTTTTCTCATTAAGCATAGATCTAGCTGTTTCCACAATGAGTCTATTCCTCCTTTCAGCTACCCCATTTTGTTCAGGTGAGTACCTTGTGGTAATCTCCCTCTTGATGCCTCTTTCCTGCAAGAACTCTTCAAAGTCATTGGAGAAGTATTCTCCACCACCATCTGACCTTAGCCTCTTCAAATGTCTACCTGTTTGATTCTCAACTAATGCAAGATATCTTTTGAAACAATTAAATACTTCATCTTTATGTTTCATGAAGTACAAGACAGTCCATCTGCTATAATCATCTATAAAAGATACATAGTACCTTGATCCAGATATGGATGGCTCCTTGCTTGGTCCCCAAACATTTGTATGCACCAATTCCAAGTAGTCTTCATGCATAAAACCTTTTTTGGTATATGGCAATCTGTGTGACTTACCAAATTGACAAGCTCCACACTTGTATATCATGTGTTGCTTGGATACATTAGGTATCCCAAGCACACATTGATCTCTGCTCATTTGTTTTATGGTCCTCTCTCCAATGTGACCCAATCTCTTGTGCCACATCTCCAATTCTGATAGAGTTTGGTCCTTGTAGTTGTATAATGCAATGCTCTTAGTATCTTCAAGTTCAAAGGTAAACAATCTACCTGATTTCTCTCCCTTGGCTATCCTTCTGAATCCATGTCTTGGATCCTCCACATATGCACCATGTTGAGTGAACCTGACCTGTAGACCTTTTTCAACAATCTGACCTACACTCATCAGATTCTTGGTGATTGTTGGAACATACAATACTCTGCTTAGCAAATTCTGATTACCATCACTTGTTTTAACATTACCTACTTTAACCACTGAATGTTTAGTGTCATCACCTGTCTGCACTTGGTGCTTGCCTTTAGGTTCTTCCAAATCAGAGAGTAAGGCAACATTCCCAGCTACATGGTTAGAGCAACCTGAGTCAATATAGAACAAATGATCATCATTGATACCTGATTTAGATGTCATGTTCATAATCAACAAGGAATCATCTTGATCCTCTGCATAATTGTTGTAATCCTTTCTGTTCCTGTATCCTCCTTGATAATTGCCATTGTGATTGTAGCTATTGTTGTAGTTATTGTTGTAATTATTGTTGTAGCCATGGTAGCCTTGAGATTGATTGAACCTGCCTCTGCCTTGGGAGTATCCTCCTCTTTGGTGACCTCTTCCTCTTTGGTTCTTATAATTTTTGTAGCATTCATCTGTAGTATGGTTAGACAAACCACAAATATTGCATGGAGATTGATTGTAGGGTCTCCCCCTACCTGACTTACCTCCTCTGCCCCTACCTCTAGATGATCTACCTCTCCCTGCATAGTTTGCTTGGGAGGTGGATCCTTCTTCATCAACCTTCTTGCTTTTACCCTTGTCTTTAGATTTCTTATCAGTATATAGGGCAGAGGGATTGTTACCTTTTGATTGCTCTCCATTCTTTGTGATCTTTGCTTCATGTGTAAAGAGTTGTCCAATCAGAGTTGTTAGATCAGGTGCTTGGATGTCCATGTACAAGTCCATTGCTGTGGTAAAGCTCTCCCACTTGTCATCTGCTTTGAGTCCATTGATCACTTGTCTGACTATTTGCTCTTCCTCAATTTCTTCTCCAACACTTGCAAGTTGATCTGCAATGTCTTTGACTTTGGTGACAAAATCTGAGACACATTGTTTTGATTGCTTCCTAAGAGTTGTAAACTCAATCCATAGCTGATTCTTTCTAGCCCTTGTGCTTGATGAGAAGTATGTTGACAAGGTTTCCCAAGTCTCTTGGGAAGTCTTACAGTTCCTTACATGAGGTAGAAGGAAATCAGAGATAGAGTTTAGAAGATATGACCTTGCCAAAGCATCTTTAGCACACCATTGGTTGAGTCTCTCATGTTCATCCTTTGTAGGTAGGCCTCTGGTTTTGAATGAGGGCAACTCCTCATCTCCTGATATGTATCCATACAAGCTTCTCCCTTGTAGATAGGTCTTCATTATCAATGACCAAGCCTGGTAGTTATTTCTATCCAATTTGTCAATGAAGGAAGGGAAACCATCACCCATGATTACCTTATTTGCTCTGATACCACTGTTAGAAGTGATGGCTGGGTACAATCAGAAGATCAAGTTGGTGCTGCTAGACCTGCTTCACACCTGCCCTCTTTTCTCTTCAGATATGGTTAGGAGACTCCTTGAGCTTCCAAATGACACCAAGAAACTATATATGTGCTTTACAAAATGATTGTGTAATGATCAAATCAAAATAGATGATTTTGAACCTTCACAATTTCAAAAACTTTCTATTTCTGTATTGACACCTGCTCAGTTCTAAGCTCAGTGTGTCCAGCACACTTGCAATTAGTTTAATTCCTTCTGGGAGTATTAAATTAACTTAACAAGCTACCATCAGCAAGTTAAATCACTCCAAATAACAAACTATACACTGAGCATGATCTTTAGCAAGATCAGAGACACCCCCGATTTTTTAGGAACAACACAGAAATATACCAGTGACTACTTCGACAGCGATTTCTCCCAATTGGCTGAATAGAATGACTTGAAATTTTGTAGTGTTGTAGAATGCTTTGAGCTGATTCCAATGAGCCCTGGATCATCAAATTTGGTTCAGTAGATCTTGAGATATGCTCCTCTGAAGTTGACAGACTTGAAGAAGATAACACAGAGAACCAGAAATGATAAATGTGTATATATCTATTGATTGATAAGATTGTACAAGCTCAATAGCATGACAAGCATAGCTAATTGAGGTGTGGTGGTGTAGGCTATAGAGTAGCACTAACACACACACAGATACAGAGGTAGAATGCCTCGGGAGATGATGATTAACCCGCGACTTTTCAATGTAGTTTTTATAGAGCATGAGTTGGGATTTGAATTTGAACTCAAATTCAAATCTCCTATATTCTCTACTCTAGAATTAAGGAGATATTCTCTCCAATCATTCCACCTAAAAATCCACGACTAATCAATTAGGTGTGATACAAATAAATGATTGATAAAGGCATATAGACTTTTACAAAAAAATAATAACCAATTAAGCATTGGTTCCTATGGTTCAAGGTTCCCTGTGAATATATCTTTCAAGGGTTCAAATTCTTCCAAGGTTCCAATGTCAAGCCAATGTGTGTAGGCTTGTTTTGCACCAACACTTTTGGCATAGATTATGATGAGACATTCAGTCCTGTGGCAAAGATGTCAACCATAAGGACAATCATTGCCATTGCAGCATCAAAAGGATGGACATTGAGTCAATTGGATATTAAGAATGCATTTTTGAATGGATATATATCAGATGAGGTTTACATGGAGCAACCTCAAGGGTTTGCAGATCATAAGTTTCCAAATTATGTTTGCAGGTTGAGAAGAGCTCTTTATGGATTGAAACAAGCTCCAAGAGCTTGGAATTATAGACTTGTAAAGTATCTTAATGATCTTGGATATCAAAGTTCAAAGGCAGATGCAAGTTTACTTATCAAAAGAACAGATGAAGGTATGATCTACATTTGTATATATGTAGATGACATTATAATCACAGGTACATCAAATGAAGGAATCAAGGAAGTGAAGAAGCTACTTGAGAAGGAATTCAAGATAAGTGATCTAGGGAAATTGTCATATTTTCTTGGAATGGAAATCACTTATGCAGAACATGGCATCTATGTATCACAAGAAAGGTATCTCTTGAATCTTCTAAAGAAGTTTAACATGGAGAATTGCAGAGAGGCATCAACACCACTAGAGGTCAATCATAAACTCAGTAGATATGATGGTACAGAGTTCAAAGACATGAGGAAGTATCAATATTTAGTGGGAAGTTTAATTTATGCTACACTAACAAGGCCTGATCTTAGTTATGCAGTTGGTGTCCTTTCTCAATTCATGCATTGTCCAAAGGATCCACATTGGATTGCAGGTCAAAGAGTCCTTAGATATATCAAAGGGACTTTGAAAGAAGGATTGTATTATCCTTTTACATCAAATATAAGATTGAGAGCCTATAGTGATTCAGATTGGGCAGGAAGTCAAGATGACAGAAGATCTACCCATGGCTATATGATATACATTGGAGATAAACTTGTGAGTTGGTGTTCAAAGAAACAACACACAGTGGCCTTATCATCAACAGAAGCTGAATACAAAGGACTTGTGGAAGCAGCAAAGGAAGTTATATGGATGCAGACATTATTCAAGAGCTTGGGAATTGATCAAGGTATACCCATTATTCATGGAGATAACATGAGTTCATTATATCTTGCAGCAAATCCTGTATTTCATGCAAGGACAAAGCACATAGAGATACAGTATCATTTTCTCAGAGAAAAGGTAATGGAGAAAGAGATTGAAGTGGTGTACACTTCTACAAAAGATCAGATTGCAGATATTATGACAAAAAGCTTGGATGGAGTGAAGACAAGTAAGTTCAAGGAGATGGCAGGAATAAAAGAGAAAAAGACTATGTGAAGAAGTCAAATTATGCTAATTAGTGATTGAGGGGGAGCTGTTGGGGCTTCACTCACTAATTAGGCATGGATATATGAAGATATATGAAGACATATGATGAAGGAAAGAAGAAGTGAAGAAAAGACTTACAGGAAATCAAGCCTAAGTGAAGGGACAATTTCACTATTGTAAATTAGTGCAAAATTAGAATCTAGATTTTTATTTGATCTTCAGAACTTACGAGTTCAAGTCTAGAAGGATGTAAACCATAGGTATATAAGTTAATTTGAGTCAAAAATATGAAAGAGAGAACTCAATTTTGTAATCTGTGTGAGTAGAGAAAAGTCGTGTAATTTCTGAGAGAGATGGTGAG
>CM035444.1:29123136-29125636 GCA_020310875.1 Ceratopteris richardii
AGGTTTAGGAACTAGATCCCAAGTCTGATTCTCTATCAATGCATCATACTCCTCTTGCATAGCTTCTTCCCAATTTCTCTTGCATTTGGCTTCATCATATGTAGATGGATCTTCATCTGCTTTTACCAAATAAGCATAATCTTTAGTAGTCAAGAATGAGGTGTCATAGCTATACCTTGTAGGTTGCCATTTGTGCCTAGATGACCTCCTAACTTCTGCACTTCTTGAAGTCTCTGGTTCATCACATTCTGGATCAAACCTTGGCCTCTCTTCAACTTCAACCTGTACTTCATTATTCTCATTTTCATCAAGTAATTGAATCTTTGCTTTACCTTTCCTTTGATCCACTACTTCTTCAACATCTGCATGTATATTATATTTACCTACATACCAAGTACCTTGCTCATCAAATGTAACATCCATGGATACAAGGAATTGCTTTGTGGATGGACTCCACAACCTGTATCCCATTTGTTTATCATCATAACCAATGAATACATACTTTTCTGCCTTAGGCTCCAACTTATGCCTCAATTGAGATGGCACATATGCATATGCCAAGCATCCAAATATTCTGCAATGATCCAAGGTAGGTTTCTTACCCCACCAAGCTTCATATGGTGTCATACCTTGCAAAGCTTTACAAGGCAATCTATTGACCCAATATGTAGCTGTATTTATAGCCTCTGCCCACAAATAATTTGGGCAATTCTTCTCTTTCATCATGGACCTTGCAAACTCAACAAGAGTCCTATTTCTTCTTTCTGCTACCCCATTTTGTTGAGGAGAGTACCTGCAAGTAACTTCTCTCTTTATACCTGCATTCCACAAGTAATCATTGAATTCATTTGAAAAATACTCTCCCCCTCCATCTGACCTTAGTCTCTTCAATTTTTGACCTGTAATCCTTTCTGCATATGCATGATAATGTTTAAATGTATTAAACACTTCTGACTTTTCTTTAATCACATAAATTGTGATCCATCTGGTAGCATCATCAACATATATGACATAATATCTTGAACCATTTATACTAAAGTCCTTTGAAGGACCCCACACATCTGTATGCACTAACTCAAGTCTTTCTGAATACATAAACCCATGCTTGGAATAGGATTGCTTATGAGCCTTACCTAATTGACATGCCTCACATCTGTATGTCATGTGTTGACCTGCAATATTAGGCAATCCAAGCACTGAATTATTGTTAATCATTTCTTTGATACCTCTTTCATTGAAGTGTCCAAGTCTTTTATGCCAAAGATCCAATTCTGACACCTTCTGCTCTCCATATGTGAACATAGCATGTCCAACATTTCCTTGTACCTTCAATGTGAAGAGCCTTCCTTCTTTCTTTCCTGTAACAACCTGTTTATACCCTTGACTAGGGTCTTCAACATATACTCCATCATTAGTGAATCTTACCTCATATCCTTTTTCCACAATTTGACCTACATTGATCAAATTCTTTGGGATTGTGGGAACATAAAGAACCTTACTCAGAAGAGTGCTCCCATCTTTAGCCTTGACTGAACCAATTGACTTTACCTTATGCTTTGTATTATCACCTGTCTGAACTGTATGATTAATTGCATTATGATCTAAATCAGTCATCAAAGCAATATTTCCACTTAAATGATTACTACATCCTGAATCAATGTAAAACACTCTCATGTCCTCATGTGAGGTTTCATATGTTGCATTCATAATGAGAGTCGAATCCTCCTTCTAATCTGATGCATAGTTATAGTAGGTGTTATTATAGGATTGATTTTGGAAGCTTCTTCCTCCACCTCTTCCAAAAGAATTCCTACCACCTCTACCTCTGAAATTTCCTCTCTGAAATCTACCACCTCTTGCTCTTTGATTAAAGTTCTGATAACTGCCATTGTTCTGATTATTATGCCAACAATCATGAGATAGATGATTGGTCTTACCACATATCCAACAAGCTCTTGTATTATCCTTGTTGTTTCTGCCTCTTCCTCTACTTCTGCCATTTCCTTTTCCTCTTATGAAGTTTGCTTGGTTTGAAGTACCTTCTTCTTCACCTGATTGTTGCTTCCCTTTGTTAGCTTTCTTCTTGTCTTTAGAGTACATTGCATGACCTGCACTCTTATCAACATCTCCTTTGATATCATTCTCAAAAGTTAGCATATGACCTAACAATTGATTCAAATCAGGAGTAAAGTGATCTAATGAAAGTTCTGTAGATAAAATGAAAGGCTTCCACTTCTCATCTCCTCTTAGCCCTGTGAGAATTTGTCTTACCAATTTGTCTTCTTCAATATCTTCATCCACTGCTCCTAGAGAATCTGCAATGTCCTTCATCTTTGTCACATAATCAGAGATTGATTGTGAGGCCTTCTTCTTGAAGGTAGTAAATTCTGCCCATAGTGAAGCCTTCCTTGATTTGGTTGTGTTTTGGAAATGCTCCTCCAAAGCATTCCAAATGTCACATGCACTTTCAAGTCCTCTAATGTGAGGAAGCAAATAGTCA
>CM035444.1:29135636-29153136 GCA_020310875.1 Ceratopteris richardii
TTTCATACATCAACAAGTGGTATCAGAGCAGAAAGATTCTCGAGAGCAGAAGACGACAAAGGTACGAGAAGTTTTGTAAAGTTTTCCATTAAAGTTTGAAAGGTGAAGCATTTGAAGACACAAGGCATCAAAATGTTACTTCAAAAGTATCCTCATACACAAAGAACTTCAAAAGGTATTATCCTTTATCCTTTAAGCTCACAGGTTGCAGCAAAAGAAAAGAACTATGGCAGATCATATCTCCATTGACAAACTGGACAGAGATAATTACCCCGCATGGGTGATGAGAATGGAAGCCTTACTTATGAGTAAGGATCTCATGGTATATGTAACAGGTGAAGAAGAGAAGCCAGTATTTGAAGATGAAAGCCGACCAAAGAAAGAGGAACTTGATGCTTTAAAGCATTGGCAGAAGAAGGATGCAAGTGCAAAAGCATACATCTACAATACAATCTCTGATCATTTGCTACCACACATCAGAGGATTGGAATCATCTGAAGATATATGGAATGCATTGGAGTATCATTTCCAAAGCACTACTAAAGCACGGAAAGCAAGTCTATGGTCAGAGTTTACAACATTCAAGAAGAAGCCAAGTCAAAGTATTAGTGATTATGTCACTAAGATGAAGGATCTAGCAGATAGTCTTGGATCCATAGATGAAGATGTTGAAGATCACAGATTGATTGCTCAGCTACTTGGAGGTTTGAGAGGGGATGAAGGGTGGAAACCTTTTGTCTTATCAACAGAACTTTCATTAAATCATTATGCTCCAGATTTGAACCAGTTGCTTGGTTTGATGCTCACATATGAGCAAGACTTGAAGGGAGATGGAGATAAAGGACAAAGTTCTGCAATGTACATGAAGAACAAGAAGAAAGGAGATAAAGGTAAAGCAAAGGATGAAGAGGAGTCTAGTTCTCAAGCTTATTATGCAAGAGGTAAAGGCACTGGCAGAGGAAGAGCAAGAGGTTTTGGAAGAGGAAGAGGTAATCAAAATAACAACAAAAAGGCTTGCTGGATCTGTGGATTGAGTAATCATTTGGCTCATGACTGTTGGCACAACCAACAAGGATCAAACCAGAATCAAAACAACAATAGCAGAGGTCGAGGTGGAAGATATCAAAGTAATTTTCAAAGAGATAGACAAAGTCAAAGAGGAGGCTATGGTAGAGGTGGAGGAAGAAGTTGGGGCCAGAATCAATCCTACAACACCACCTACTACAACTATGCAAATGACACACAGAATGAAAGTCATAGTAACATCATTGATGATGAACTCAATCAACACATCAGATAAAGATCTAAAGGTATTTTACATTGACTCTGGATGTTCTAATCATTTGTCAGGAAACATAGAATTGATGTCAGAATTGGGAAAAGGTATTTCGAGTCACACAGTTCAAACTGGTGATAATACAAGACATAGTGTACATTCAATTGGAAAAGTGAAATGCAAGAGTGGAGCAGATTTGCTAACCAATGTTTTGTATGTTCCTACAATACCTAAAAACTTGATTAGTGTGGGACAGATAGTTGAAAAAGGTTTTCAAGTCAGGTTTACAAATGAAGGAGTATTTGTGGAAGATCCAGAGAATGGATATAATCAGATTGTCTCTGGTAAGAAAGAAGGTAGACTCTTTACTTTAAGAGTGCAAGGAAACATTGGTCAAGCTTTGCTCACACATGGTGAAGTAGTGATTACAGAACTTGATCTCTGGCATAAGAGATTAGGTCATTTCAATGAAAGAGGAATTAAAGCTATGGTTGCTAATCAGTCTGTACTAGGATTACCAAATGTGCAAAGTCAACATATGGTTTATAAATGTGAAGCATGTCAAATGGGAAAAGCACACAGGTTACCATTTCAAAAGAAAGGATTCAAACATGATGGAGTACTTGAGCTCATTCATACAGATGTATGGGGACCAACAAAAGAAGGATCTATCAGTGGCTCAAGGTATTATGTTCTTTTCATTGATGATGCTACAAGATGGATAACATTATATGTTTTGAAGGAAAGATCAGAAGTGTTTGGAGCTTTCAAGCATTTTCATGCATATGTAGAGAGAGTCACAGATCAAAAGCTTAAGAGACTGAGGTGTGATGGAGGGGGAGAATACTTCTCCCAAGAGTTCAATGATTATCTTTGGAATGCAGGTATTAACAGAGAAATAACTTGCAGGTATACACCACAACAAAATGGTGTAGCAGAAAGAAGGAACAGGACTTTGGTTGAGTTTGCTAGAGCTATGCTAAAGGAGAAGAACTGTCCAAATTATCTTTGGGCTGAAGCTGTAAATACAGCTACATATCTTGTGAATAGATTACCATGTGCAGCTCTCAATGGTATGACTCCATATGAAGCTTGGTGGGGTAAGAAACCAACACTAGATCATTGTAGAGTGTTTGGATCAATTGCATATGCTTATGTGCCATCACAGCTTAGGCATAAACTTGAACCAAAGGCAGAAAAATATGTGTTCATTGGTTATGATGAAAAGCAGATGGGTTACAGGTTGTGGAATCCTCTAACCAAACAATTTCTTGTTTCTAGAGATGTTACATTTGATGAACAGAAAAGTTGGTATGCAGATCAAAGTCATACAGCTGAAGAATTTGAACAAGAGGTAAGAAGATGTGAGAAAGGAAAATCAATTGTGCAGGATAGAGATGAAGACTATATGCAAGCAAGTACATCCAGAAGTGGATTAACAAGAAGGAATGAAGAAGCTCCTATATTTGATGAAGAAGTGTATCCAGACACATATGAAGAATGTGAACCAAGAAGGTCAAGCAGGACTAGAAGACAACCAGAAAGGTATTCTTATGATACTTCTTACATAACTCAGAAGAATTATGCATATATGGTCAAAGATGATGAAGAACCTCAGAACTATGATGAAGCAAAAGGTAAGAAGCAATGGGAAGAAGCAATGAAGGAAGAATTCAATGCACTGGAGGAGAACAAGACATGGGAACTTGTTCCTAAACCAAATGATAAGAAAGTAATTGGAAATAAATGGGTTTATAAAGTGAAGAAGCTTGCAGATGGAAGTATAGCCAGATACAAAGCTAGATTGGTGGTGAAAGGCTATGCCCAGACCTATGGCATAGATTATGATGAGACATTCAGTCCCGTAGCTAAGATGTCAACTATAAGGACAATCATTGCTATTGCAGCTTCAAAAGGATGGACCCTAAGTCAATTGGATATAGAAAATGCATTTTTGAATGGATACATATCAGATGAGGTATACATGGAACAACCTCAAGGGTTTATAGGTTCCAGGTATCCAAATTTTGTTTGCAGGTTGAGAAGAGCATTGTATGGATTGAAGCAAGCTCCAAGAGCTTGGAACTATAGACTGGTGAAGTATCTCAATGATCTTGGATATCAAAGTTCAAAAGCAGATTCAAGTCTACTTATCAGAAGAACAGAGGAAGGTACAATCTACATTTGTATTTATGTAGATGACATTATAATCACAGGTACTTCAGATGAAGGAATCAAGGAGGTAAAGAGATTGCTTGAGAAAGAATTCAAGATCAGTGATCTAGGAAAGTTATCATACTTTCTTGGAATGGAAGTTACTTATACAGATCATGGCATATATGTGTCACAAGAAAGGTATCTTCTGAACTTGTTGAAGAAGTTTGATATGGAAAATTGCAGAGAAGCTTCAACTCCACTTGAAGTTAATCACAAGCTCAGTAAATATGATGGTGTAGAATACAAAGATATGAGGAAGTATCAATCTCTTGTGGGTAGTTTGATTTATGCTACACTAACAAGACCTGATCTTAGTTATGCAGTGGGAGTTTTGTCACAATTCATGCATTGTCCAAAGGACCCACATTGGATTGCAGGTCAAAGAGTTCTTAGATATATCAAAGGAACTATAAAGGAAGGATTATATTATCCTTTTACATCAGATTTGAAGTTGAGAGCCTACAGTGACTCAGGCTGGGCAGGTAATCAAGATGACAGGAGATCAACTCATGGTTACATGATATACATTGGTGATAAGCTTGTAAGTTGGTGTTCAAAGAAACAACATACAGTAGCATTATCATCAACTGAAGCAGAGTACAAAGGACTTGTGGAAGCAGCTAAGGAAGTCATATGGATGCAGACATTGTTCAAGAGCTTAGGCATTGATCAAGGTACACCTACAATACATGGAGATAATATGAGTTCACTTTATCTTGCAGCAAATCCAGTATTTCATGCAAGGACAAAGCACATAGAGATACAGTATCATTTTCTCAGAGAAAAGGTAATGGAGAAGGAGATTGAAGTGGAGCACATTTCTACTAAAGATCAGTTAGCAGACATAATGACAAAGAGCTTGGATGGTGTGAAGACCAGTAGATTCAAAAGCATGGCAGGAGTAAAAGAAAAGAAGATGATATGAAGAAACGGGGAATGTCAATTAGTGATTGAGGGGGAGTTGTTGGAGAAACAATCACTAATTGGACATATATTTGAGGGTCAAAGCTTTAGAAGAAAACCACATGCCTATGTGAAGGGACAAATTCACAAATGTATTATACTTGTAAAGTTAGTTCACTTTAGTTCTAGAAGTTTTTTAAAAAGTCACGGGAATGAGAAAATCTATATAAGTTAGTTAGTATCAACTGACGCGGTGAGAAGAAGAAGAAAGACAATGAGAAAGTGAGAAGAACTCATTTTTGTATGACCGAGTATAGTCGGGCTTCTCTGAGCGAGAAAGCACTTGTAAGCTTCTGAGTTTTCATAGTTATGACAAGAACTAGTTAAAGTTCTGTGTATAAGACTTCTTCCTCCATCTCCAGTGTTTGTCTTCTGTGTAATGATTTGAAAGGTTGAAGTTTTCCAAGCAATGATGGAGAGTGTTAATCTCCAAAAGAACAACCTACTCTTGTGATTAGAGCACCTCTATACCAAGAGTAAGTCAAAACCTTTACCAAATTAGAGATCCAATCTCCAATTTATCAAAAACTTGAAAATTCTGTGAAGAAGATGAAACACAGAAAGTCTGCTGCACAATTTCTTCTCATTGACTTATCAAACCTTTAAAGTTTTCTATGAAATTTTGTATGGAGTGTCGCCTAGAGATTGCGCACCTTTTCCAAGTTAAAGTTCTTCAAAAGGTTTAGTATAACTTGAGAAATCAACTTCACAAGTTACCTATGTCTGAATCTGTACTTCTGAGAAGTGGATTTAGACACCCCTAACTTCTTGACTTCAGTTCTCTCAGTATAAAACCCGTTTAAGCAAATGCTTCTAGCCACGAGTAGATCACCTTCCAACTTAAAGATTAAGTGCTTGCTTGCACAAAACTTTAAACTATGGAGTGAGAACTGATCAAAAGATTAAGATCGAAAATTGCGCTTGTTTCAGAGAACTGTGAACATTTAACACATATGAATGTTTCTACACTCAATTCTCCTAGCCTGTTTGCAATTAGACTGTGAAACTCAGGTCACAGACTCATTAACTACCTACTTAGATATCCTCAAAAGGATTTTACAATTGATCAAACACAGACGGAGCAGACACGAAAAGATCGGGCGCAATATTTTTTCATTTACTCAGAAAGTTACAGTTGAGTGATGAGAGAAAACTCAACTAACTTTTCACATGTCTCTTGACATCTATCTTCCTCATTCTTTTCTTCTATCTATTCATACATAAGCTCTCATATCACGCCTCGACATTTTCAAGGTATTTATAGATAAATTTGTACAGGTCTATGACTAATCAAAGATCTAAGTGAACTATGTACATATGTGTACATTCCCACATGCTCTGAATGTATCTTCCTTCCAAGCTTCAAGAATTCATCTCATCCTTCATTCTTTAGTCTTCAAACATTCAATTGGTGATTGATCTGCACCAACAGCTCCCCCTCAATCATCAATTGAAGTTTCTCCTTTCTTCTTTATACCTGCCATATCTTTAAACTTCTGTAGCTTTGGTCCATCCAAGCTCTTTGTAAGCATATCAGCTATTTGATCTTTAGTTGAAGTATGTATGACTTCAATCTCCTTGTCCATCACTTTCTCTCTTAGAAAGTGATACTGAATCTCAATGTGTTTGGTCCTGGCATGAAAAACAGGATTAGCAGCTAAATACAATGAACTCATGTTATCTCCAAATAAAATTGGTATCCCATGCACAATGTCAAGACTCTTCATTAAGGTCTTGAGCCAAATCACTTCCTTTGCAGCTTCAACCATGCCTTTGTATTCTGCTTCTGTAGAAGACAAAGCAACTGTATGTTGCTTCTTGGAACACCATGAGATAAGTTTATCTCCCACATAACACATGTATCCAAAAGTAGATCTTCTATCATCTGGATTACCTGCCCAATCTGCATCACTATAGATTTTGATATTTGTATCTGAGGTAAACCCATAATACAAACCTTCATTGAGTGTACCCTTAATGTACCTCAACACTCTTTGACCTGCAATCCAATGCTCTTTCCTAGGACAATGCATAAATTGAGACAAGACTCCAACTGCATATGATAAATCAGGTCTAGTTAAAGTAGCATAGATAAGACTACCAACCAAACTCTGATATTGTCTCATGTCCTTGAACTCTTCACCACCAAACTTACTCAATTTGTGATTCACCTCCATTGGTGTAGGTGCTACCCTGCAATCATCCATTTTAAACTTGATTAACAAGTTCTTTAAATACCTTTCTTGGGTCACAAATACTCCATGTTGAGTATATGTAATCTCCATGCCCAAGAAGTATGACAAGTCTCCCAAGTCACTTATTTTGAATTCCTTTTCCATCTGCTTCTTGAGTCTTTGTATTCCTTCTTCATCTGTACCTGTAAGGATTATATCATCAACATATATGCACATGTATATGAAACCTTTATCACTTGCTTTGATAAGCAAGCTACTATCTGCCTTAGACACCTGAAATCCAAGTTCTTTCAAGAACTTTACAAGTCTATAGTTCCATGCCCTTGGGGCTTGCTTCAAGCCATACAAAGCTCTCTTGAGCTTGCACACATGATCTGGATACCTTTTATCTTTGAACCCTTGAGGTTGCTCCATGAACACATCATCTGAAATATAACCATTCAGAAAAGCATTTTTCACATCAAGTTGACATAACTTCCAACCTTTACATGCAGCAATAGCTATAAGTGTCCTGATGGTTGTCATCTTTGCCACAGGACTATAAGTCTCATCATAGTCAACACCATAAGTCTGAGCAAACCCTTTGACAACAAGTCTAGCTTTGTATCTAGACAAACTTCCATCTGCAAACCTCTTGGTTTTGTAAACCCATTTGCATCCAATGATTTTCTGACTATTTGGTTTTGGAACCAAATCCCATGTTTGATTCTCCATCAATGCATCATATTCTTCCTGCATAGCTTTCTCCCATTTTTCCTTACCTCTTGCCTCTTCATATGTAGAAGGGTCTTCATCTGTATTCATCATATAAGCATAATCTTTTGTGGCCAAAAATGAAGTATCATAGCTATACCTTGTAGGTTGCCATCTGTTCCTTGTAGACCTCCTAAGCTCTCCACTTCTTGAGGTTTCTGGTTCTTCATATTCAGGATCAAATCTTGGTATTTCTTCCACTTCAACCTGCACTTCATTATTCTCTTGCTCATCAAATATCTGAACCTTTGATTTACCTTTCCTTTGGCTCACTTCTTCTTCATTACCTGTATTGATATTAATTGTACCTGCATACCAAGTACTTTGCTCATCAAATGTAACATCTTTAGAAACCATGAATTGTTTTGTAGATGGACTCCACAATCTATAGCCCATCTGCTTATCATCATAACCAATGAAAACATATTTTTCAGCTTTAGGTTCCAACTTGTGCCTTAATTGTGATGGCACATAAGCATATGCCACACATCCAAAAACTCTGCAATGATCCAAGGTAGGTCTCTTACCCCACCAAGCCTCATATGGTGTCATACCCTGCAAGGCTTTACATGGTAATCTATTAACCAAATAAGTAGCTGTATTCACAGCCTCAGCCCACAAATAATTAGGGCAATTTTTCTCCTTCATCATGGATCTTGCAAACTCAACAAGTGTTCTATTTCTCCTTTCTGCTACACCATTTTGTTGAGGAGAGTACCTGCAAGTAACTTCCCTTTTTATACCTGCATTCCACAAATAATCACTGAACTCATTAGAGAAATACTCTCCCCCTCCATCTGACCTTAGTCTTTTCAATTTGTGTCCTGTAATTCTTTCTGCATATGCATGATAGTGTTTAAATGTATTAAACACTTCTGACTTATCTTTGATCACATAAATAGTGATCCATCTAGTAGCATCATCAACATAAATCACATAATACCTTGACCCATTTATACTGAAATCCTTTGATGGCCCCCACACATCTGTGTGTACCAACTCAAGCTTCTCTGAGTACATAAAACCATGCTTGGAGTAGGAAGACTTATGAGCCTTACCTAATTGACATGCCTCACATCTGTATGTCATATGTTGACCTGCAACATTAGGCAAACCAAACACTGAACCATTGTTAATCATGTCTTTAATACCTCTTTCATTGAAATGTCCAAGCCTCTTATGCCAAAGATCTAACTCAGAGATCTTATGTCCTCCATATGTGAACATAGCATGACCAATATTGCCTTGAATCTTCAATGTAAATATTCTTCCTTCTTTCTTCCCTGAAACAATCTGTTTATACCCTTGACTAGGGTCTTCCACATATACTGCATCATTAGTGAACCTTACTTCATAACCTTTTTCCACAATTTGTCCTACACTTATCAAATTCTTAGGAATTGTAGGAACATACAAGACCTTACTCAATAAGGTACTACCATCCTTGGCCTTCACTGATCCAATTGACTTCACATTGTGCTTTGTGTTGTCACCTGTTTGAACAACATGATTAAAAACCTTATTCTCCAAATCAGTCATCAAAGATATATTACCACTCAAGTGGTTGCTACACCCTGAGTCAATGTAGAAGACTCTCTGATCTTCACTCTGACTTTCACAAGTAGCATTCATTATTAATGTTGAATCCTCCTTTTGATCTGAAGCATAATTGTAGTAGGTGTTGTTGTATTGTTGACTTTGGAATCCTCTACCTGCATTTCTTCCAAAGTAACTCCTACCACCTCTGCCTCTGAAATTACCTCTTTGATTTCTGCCTCCTCTTCCTCTAGAGTTATAGTTCTGATTATATCCATTATTATTCTGAGTATTATGCCAACAATCATTAGCTAAGTGATTTGTCTTACCACAAATCCAGCAAGCTTTGCCTCCATCTTTGTTATTCCTGCCTCTTCCTCTACCTTTGCCACCTCCTCTACCTCTTAGGAAGTTGGCTTGACTAGTTGTGCCTTCATCTTCATTTGCTTGTTGCTTTCCTTTGCTATTCTTCTTCTTGTCCTTTGAGTACATTGCATGACCTGCACTCTTGTCACTATCTCCTTTAACATCCTGCTCAAATGTTAGCATATGACCTAGCAACTGATTTAAATCAGGAGTGAAATGATCAAGTGATAACTCTGTAGACAAAATGAATGGCTTCCATTTGTCATCACCTCTTAAGCCTGTAAGAATTTGCCTTACCAATTTATCCTCCTCAATGTCTTCATCAACAGCTCCTAATGCATCTTCAATGTCTTTCATTCTTGTTACATAGTCTGAAATAGATTGAGAAGCCTTCTTCTTGAAGGTTGTAAACTCTGCCCATAAGGATGCCTTCCTTGACTTTGTAGTATTCTGGAAATGCTCCTCCAAAACATTCCAAATATCAGTTGCACTTTCAAGACCTCGAATATGAGGCAACAAGTAATCATTGACTGCCATATATATAATGCTCCTAGCTTGAGCATCTTTCTTCATCCAATTCTTCAAATCTGCTAACTCTTCCCTAGTTGGAACACTAGGATCTCTGAAACTTGGCTTCTCCTCTTCACCTGTGATGTAGGCTATTAAATCTTTGCTCATAAGATGAGCTTCCATCCTCATTGACCATGCAGGATAGTTTTCCCTATCCAATTTCTCTATCTGAAGAGAATCTCCCATCTTGTGTTCTCCTGTGTATTGAAAACTTCAACCTTTATGAACAATATGTGTACCTTTACTTCGAATTAGACTCCTTTTGTCCTTCTTGATGTTGTATGGTCTCCTCTTCAAGCTTTGCCTTCAAACTTTCACCTTCTAGCTCTTCAATTGTTGAAATTCTTGAATCTGCAGCAGTCGGGATCCTCCTTTTCTTGATTTTGATGTCTCCAGCTCTGATACCACTGATGGAGAGTGTTAATCTCCAAAAGAACAACCTACTCTTGTGATTAGAGCACCTCTATACCAAGAGTAAGTCAAAACCTTTACCAAATTAGAGATCCAATCTCCAATTTATCAAAAACTTGAAAATTCTGTGAAGAAGATGAAACACAGAAAGTCTGCTGCACAATTTCTTCTCATTGACTTATCAAACCTTTAAAGTTTTCTATGAAATTTTGTATGGAGTGTCGCCTAGAGATTGCGCACCTTTTCCAAGTTAAAGTTCTTCAAAAGGTTTAGTATAACTTGAGAAATCAACTTCACAAGTTACCTATGTCTGAATCTGTACTTCTGAGAAGTGGATTTAGACACCCCTAACTTCTTGACTTCAATTCTCTCAGTATAAAACCCGTTTAAGCAAATGCTTCTAGCCACGAGTAGATCACCTTCCAACTTAAAGATTAAGTGCTTGCTTGCACAAAACTTTAAACTATGGAGTGAGAACTGATCAAAAGATTAAGATCGAAAATTGCGCCTGTTTCAGAGAACTGTGAACATTTAACACATATGAATGTTCCTACACTCAATTCTCCTAGCCTGTTTGCAATTAGACTCTGAAACTCAGGTCACAGACTCATTAACTACCTACTTAGATATCCTCAAAAGGATTTTACAATTGATCAAACACAGACGGAGCAGACACGAAAAGATCGGGCGCAATATTTTTTCATTTACTCAGAAAGTTACAGTTGAGTGATGAGAGAAAACTCAACTAACTTTTCACATGTCTCTTGACATCTATCTTCCTCATTCTTTTCTTCTATCTATTCATACATAAGCTCTCATATCACGCCTCGACATTTTCAAGGTATTTATAGATAAATTTGTACAGGTCTATGACTAATCAAAGATCTAAGTGAACTATGTACATATGTGTACATTCCCACATGCTCTGAATGTATCTTCCTTCCAAGCTTCAAGAATTCATCTCATCCTTCATTCTTTAGTCTTCAAACATTCAATTGGTGATTGATCTGCACCAACAAGCAAGTCGATGCGTGGCATCGAATCTCACTTGATAAGTCCTTATCTTCATATCTGATTTTTATCTACTACCAAATCTTCTTGAAAAGATGATGTTGTTGGAGCAACTCGATGCCTGGCATCGAATTCCAGTTGATAAGTCATATTGTAAGTGTGCATGAAATCACCTATAGTTTTGGTGTCCAAAAGATCAAGACTTTATGCGGGAAGTCGATGCCCGGCATCGAATCCCTGCTGAAAAGTGGCCAAAAACATCCCAAGTCGATGCCCGGCATCGAATTCTTGTTGCAAGTCGATGCTAGGCATCGAATTCTAATTTTAAACAGGCGCTCTTACTAAAACAGGTAAAATTTCCAGTTTTGGAAGATCATACAGGGTCATCTTGTGAGAGCCATAACTTGAGTTCTAGAGATCCGTTTGATGCATATGATAGCTTGTTGGAAAGCTATGTACTTCTAGTTTCAGCCTATAAAGTTTCATGGAGAAATAATACTTGAGCTAAGAGAAATTAGCAAAATACTGAAGGTATGTCATTTCGGTGACTAGGAATTTCTGTAGAAGCATAGTACTCACTTTAGGCTATCATTTCTCAAAGTTTGGAGTGGAAATGAGTTAATGGTGACCATAGGGGTGTTCTAGTGGCACATTAATTCATTTCTTGTGGTGTTTCATACATCAACAGATAGATAGATAGATAGATAGATAGATAGATAGATACATAGATAGATAGATAGATAGATAGATAGAGAGATAGATAGATAGATAGATATATATATAGATAGATAGATAGGTAGGTAGACAGAGAGAGAAAGATAGATACATAGATAGATAGATAGATAGATAGATAGATAGATTGATAGATAGATAGACAGATTGATAGATAGATAGATAGATAGATAGATAGATAGATAGATAGATAGATAGATAGATAGATAGATAGATAGATAGATAGATAGATAGATAGATAGATAGATAAATAGATAGATAGATAGATAGATAGAGAGATAGATAGAGAGAGAGATAGAGAGATAGATGTTGATGTATGAAACACCACAAGAAATGAATTAATGTGACACTAGAACACCTCTATTGTCACCATTAACTCATTGCCACTCCAAACTTTGAGAAATGATAGCCTAAAGTGAGAACTTTGCTTCTACAGAAATTCCTAGTCACCAAAATGACATACCTTCAGTATTTTGCTAATTTCTCCTAGCTCAAGTATTATTTCTCCATGAACTTTAAAGGCTAAAACTAGAAGAGTAGAGCTTTCCAACAAGCTATTATATGCATCAAACGGATCTCTAGAACTCAAGTTATGGCCTTCACAAGATGACCCTATATGACCTTCCAAAACTGGAATTTTTTCTTGTTTTAGTAATCCTGGTGTCCAAAAATAAAAAATTCGATGCCTGGCATCGAATTTCAGTCCAAGTCGATGCCGGGCATCGACTTTGGGCTTTTTTTGGCTATTTTTCTGCACCAGAAACACTCTATTTTACACACGCATGAAGAAGATGACTTATATGCTAGAAGTCGATGCCGGGCATCCATTTTATGCTAGAACTCGATGCCAGGCATTGAGTTGCTCCACAAACTTCATATTTTTAGAAGATTCAACAAGAGTTAACACACAGAGAATGAAAAAGTGACTTATCAGCCAAGATTCGATGTCAGGCATCGAATTGCTCAGAAAACTTGAACTTTTGAATTCATCACACAGTAGGCAAGCATGGAGATGATGGAGAGAGACTCATACACAGAACTTTACTCAGTTCTTTCTCATAACTATAAAAAACTCAGAAGTTTTTACAGTTGCTTTCTCACTCAGAGAAGCACGACTATACACAGTCGTATAAATGAACTCCTTCTTCTACTTCTTCTCTCTATTCTCTCTCTCCGCGTCAGTTGATACAAACTAACTTATATAGATTTTCGTATTCTCGTGATTTTTAAAAAACTTCTAGAACTAAAGTGAACTAACTTTACAAATATGATACATTTGTGAATTTGTCCCTTCACATAGGCATGGGGTTTTCTTCCTAAGATTTGACCTTCAAATATATGTCCAATTAGTGAGTGTTTCTCCAACAGCTCCCCCTCAATCACTAATTGACATTCCCTGTTTCTTCATATCATCTTCTTTTCTTTTACTCCTGCCATGCTTTTGAATCTGCTGGTCTTCACACCATCCAAGCTCTTTGTCATTATGTCTGCTAACTGATCTTTAGTAGAAATGTACTCCACTTCAATCTCCTTCTCCATTACCTTTTCTCTGAGAAAATGATATTGTATCTCTATGTGCTTTGTCCTTGCATGAAATACTGGATTTGCTGCAAGATAAAGTGAACTCATATTATCTCCATGTATTGTAGGTGTACCTTGATCAATGCCTAAGCTCTTGAACAATGTCTGCATCCATATGACTTCCTTAGCTGCTTCCACAAGTCCTTTGTACTCTGCTTCAGTTGATGATAATGCTACTGTATGTTGTTTCTTTGAACACCAACTTACAAGCTTATCACCAATATATATCATGTAACCATGAGTTGACCTTCTGTCATCTTGATTACCTGCCCAATCTGAATCACTATAGGCTCTCAACTTCAAATCTGATGTAAAAGGATAATATAATCCTTCCTTTATAGTTCCTTTGATATATCTGAGAACTCTTTGACCTGCAATCCAATGTGGGTCCTTTGGACAATGCATGAACTGTGACAAAACTCCCACTGCATAACTAAGATCAGGTCTTGTTAGTGTAGCATAAATCAAACTACCCACAAGAGATTGATACTTCCTCATATCTTTGTAGTCTGCACCATCATATTTACTGAGCTTGTGATTAACTTCAAGTGGAGTTGAAGCTTCTCTGCAATTTTCCATATCAAACTTCTTCAACAAGTTCAGAAGATACCTTTCTTGTGACACATATATGCCATGATCTGTATAAGTAACTTCCATTCCAAGAAAGTATGATAACTTTCCTAGGTCACTGATCTTGAATTCTTTTTCAAGCAATCTCTTTACCTCCTTGATTCCTTCATCTGAAGTACCTGTGATTATAATGTCATCTACATAAATACAAATGTAGATTGTACCTTCCTCTGTTCTTTTGATAAGTAGACTTGAATCTGCTTTTGAACTTTGATATCCAAGATCATTGAGATACTTCACCAGTCTATAGTTCCAAGCTCTTGGAGCTTGCTTCAATCCATACAATGCTCTTCTCAACCTGCAAACAAAATTTGGATACCTGGAATCCATAAACCCTTGAGGTTGTTCCATGTATACCTCATCTGATATGTATCCATTCAAGAATGCATTTTTTATATCCAATTGACTTAGAGTCCATCCTTTTGAAGCTGCAATAGCAATGATTGTCCTTATAGTTGACATCTTAGCTACGGGACTGAATGTCTCATCATAATCTATACCATAGGTCTGGGCATAGCCTTTCACCACCAATCTAGCTTTGTATCTGGTTATACTTCCATCTGCAAGCTTCTTCACTTTATAAACCCATTTATTTCCAATTACTTTCTTACCATTTGGTTTAGGAACAAGTTCCCATGTCTTGTTCTCCTCCAGTGCATTGAATTCTTCCTTCATTGCTTCTTCCCATTGCTTCTTACCTTTAGCTTCATCATAGTTCTGAGGTTCTTCATCATCTTTGACCATCTATGCATAGTTCTTCTGAGTTATGTAAGAAGTATCATAAGAATACCTTTCTGGTTGTCTCCTTGTCCTGCTTGACCTTCTTGGTTCACATTCTTCATATGTGTCTGGATACACTTCTTCATCAAATATAGGAGCTTCTTCATTTCTTCTTGTTAATCCACTTGTGGATGTACTTGCTTGCATATAGTCTTCATCTCTATTTACCTGCACAATTGATTTTCCTTTCTCACATCTTCTTACCTCTTCTTCAAATTCTTCAGCTGTATGACTTTGATCTGCATACCAACTTTTCTGTTCATCAAATGTAACATCTCTAGAAACAATAAATTGTTTGGTTAGAGGATTCCACAACCTGTAACCCATCTGCTTTTCATCATAACCAATGAACACATATTTTTCTACCTTTGGTTCAAGTTTATGCCTAAGCTGTGATGGCACATAAGCATATGCAATTGATCCAAACACTCTACAATGATCTAGTGTTGGTTTCTTACCCCACCAAGCTTCATATGGAGTCATACCATTGAGAGCTGCACATGGTAATCTATTCACAAGATATGTAGCTGTATTTACAGCCTCAGCCCAAAGATAATTTGGACAATTCTTCTCCTTTAGCATAGCTCTAGCAAACTCAACCAAAGTCCTGTTCCTTCTTTCTGCTACACCATTTTGTTGTGGTGTATACCTGCAAGTTATTTCTCTGTTAATACCTGCATTCCAAAGATAATCATTGAACTCTTGGGAGAAATATTCTCCCCCTCCATCAGACCTCAGTCTTTAAAGCTTTTGACCTGTGACTCTCTCTGCATATGCATGAAAATGCTTGAAAGCTCCAAACACTTCTGATCTTTCCTTCAAAACATATAATGTTATCCATCTTGTAGCATCATCAATGAAAAGAACATAATACCTTGAGCCACTGATAGATCCTTCTTTTGTTGGTCCCCATACATCTGTATGAATGAGCTCAAGTACTCCATCATGTTTGAAACCTTTCTTTTGAAATGGTAACCTGTGTGCTTTACCCATTTGACATGCTTCACATTTATAAACCATATGTTGACTTTGCACATTTGGTAATCCTAGTACAGACTCATTAGCAACCATAGCTTTAATTCCTCTTTCATTGAAATGACCTAATCTCTTATGCCAGAGATCAAGTTCTGTAATCACTGCTTCACCATGTGTGAGCAAAGCTTGACCAATGTTTTCTTGCACTCTTAAAGTAAAGAGTCTACCTTCTTTCTTACCAGAGACAATCTGATTATATCCATTCTCTGGATCTTCAACAAATACTCCTTCATTTGTAAACCTGACTTGAAAACCTTTTTCAACTATCTGTCCCACACTAATCAAGTTTTTAGGTATTGTGGGAACATACAAAACATTGGTTAGCAAATCTGCTCCACTCTTGCATTTCACTTTTCCAATTGAATGTACACTATGTCTTGTATTATCACCAGTTTGAACTATGTGACTAGAAATGCCTTTTTCCAATTCTGACATCAATTCTATGTTTCCTGACAAATGATTAGAACATCCAGAGTCAATGTAAAATACCTTTAGATCTTCTTTATCTGATGTGCTGATTGAGTTCATCATCAATGATGTATGACTTTCATTCTGTGTGTCATTTGCATAGTTGTAGTAGGTGGTGTTGTAGGATTGATTTTGTCCCCAACTTCTTCCTCCACCTCTGCCATAGCCTCCTCTTTGACTTTGTCTACCTCTTTGAAAATTACTTTGATATCTTCCACCTCGGCCTCTGCTATTGTTTTTTTGATTCTGGTTTGATCCTTGTTGGTTGTGCCAACAGTCATGAGCCAAATGATTACTCAATCCACAGATCCAGCAAGCCTTCTTGTTGTTATTTTGATTACCTCTTCCTCTTCCAAAACCTCTTTGTCTTCCTCTGCCAGTGCCTTTACCTCTTGCATAATAAGCTTGAGAACTAGACTCCTCTTCATCCTTTGCTTTACTTTTATCTCCTTTCTTCTTGTTCTTCATGTACATTGCAGAACTTTGTCCTTTATCTCCATCTCCCTTCAAGTCTTGCTCATATGTGAGCATCAAACCAAGTAATTGATTCAAATCTGGAACATAATGATTTAATGAAAGTTTTGTTGATAAGACAAAAGGTTTCCACCTTTCATCCCCTCTCAAACCTGCAAGTAATTGAGCAATCAATCTGTGATCTTCATCTATGGATCCAAGACTATCTGCTAGATCCTTCATCTTAGTGACATAATCACTAATGGTTTGACTTGGCTTCTTCTTGAATGTTGTAAACTCTGACCATAGACTTGCTTTCCGTGCTTTAGTAGTACTTTGGAAATGATACTCCAATGCATTCCATATATCTTCAGATGATTCCAATCCTCTGATGTGTGGTAGCAAATGATCAGAGATTGTATTGTAGATGTATGCTTTTGCACTTGCATCCTTCTTCTGCCAATGCTTTAAAGCATCAAGTTCCTCTTTCTTTGGTCGGCTTTCATCTTCAAATACTGGCTTC
>CM035444.1:29158136-29168136 GCA_020310875.1 Ceratopteris richardii
TTACAATTCTTTGATGCAGCCACACTTACCAACACTCTGTTTGTTGGCATCTTGGCCACAAGAAAAATGTCTCTTCATAGTCAATGCATTGGGTTTGTGCAAAACCCTTGGCTACCAATCTGGCTTTGTACCTATTAACTGTTCCATCAGAATTTCTTTTCATCTTATAATCCTATTACCTTCATAGAATCCTTCTTGGGTACTAACTCCCATGTGTCACTCTCCTTGAGTGCTTCAATCTCCTCATCCATAGCTTCTTTCCATTCTGATTTGGTTATTGCTTCTTCGTATGATCCTGGTTCTTCATTTGACAAATCTTTGGCAAGATAAACTGAATGTTTAGTAACAAGAGATGTATCATACCCGTATCTGATAGGTTTTTGGCTTTCTCTTTGAGATCTTCTAAATGGTTGAGCTGAAGATTCAAGTATGTCTTCAAGCTTCTTCATCTTCATTTTTCCTTTGGACTTCCATGCCTTGAACTCTTCAAGGTTGATAGTGTCTTCATCATCTGAACTTGAGTCTTCATTCTGAGTAGGTTCCTCCTTTGTAAGTTTTGGAAATTCCTCTTCCAAATCATATGGTAGTTTAACCTTCCTGCATTCATTCTCATACCAAGAATCATTTTCATCAAAGATCACATCTCTGCTTACCATAAATCCCTTATTGGTAGGATTATAAAACCTGTAACCTTTTTTATTTAAATCATACCCAATAAAAATGCATTTTTCAGCCTTTGGGTCTAGCTTACCTCTTATCTAAGAAGGAATGTGCACATATGCTACACATCCAAATATTTTGCAGTGATCTAATGATGGTCTCTTACCATGCCATGCTTCATAGGGTGTCATACCATCAAGTGACTTAGATGGTAACCTGTTTATGAGGTAAGTGGTAGTAGAAACACTCTCTGCCCATAGATAGTTAGGTAACTTCTTTTCATTAAGCATAGATCTAGTTGTCTCAACAATTAATCTATTCCTTCTCTCAGCTACCCCATTCTGTTCAGGAGAATACCTTGTAGTTATCTCTCTTTTGATGCCTGTGTCCTGCAAGAAGTCTTCAAATTCATTTGAGAAGTACTCACCTCCTCCATCTGACCTTAGCCTCTTCAAATTCCTTCCTATCTGGTTTTCAACTAATGCAAGATATTTTTAAAAGCAATCAAATACCTCATCCTTGTGCTTCATGAAGTATAATACAGTCCATATGCTATAATCATCAATGAAAGACACATAGTACCTTGATCCTGAGACTGAGGGGTCTTTGCTAGGTCCCCAAACATCTGTGTGTACAAGCTCTAGGTAGTCTTCATGCATATATCCTTTCTTGGAGAAGCGTAACCTGTGAGACTTACCAAATTGACAAGCACCACACTTGCAAATCATATGTTGCTTGGATACATTAGGTATCCCAAGCACACATTGGTCCCTGCACATTTGTTTCAAGGTTCTTTCTCCTATGTGCCCTAACATTTTGTGCCAAATCTCAAGCTCTGAAACTGTTTGATCTTTATAAATGTATAGTGCAATATTCTTTGTATCTTCCAACTCAAAAGTGAAAAGTCTACCTGATTTTTCTCCTTTAGCAATCCTCTTGAACCCATGTCTTGGATCTTGCACAAATGCTCCATATTGATTGAATCTGACCTGCAAACCTTTCTCCACAATCTGACCAACACTCATCAAATTTTTGGTAATGGTTGGTACATAGAGTACCCTGCTCAACAAATTCTGATTACCATCACAAGTCTTAACATTTCCAACTTTAACTACTGAATGCTTTGTATCATCACCTGTTTGGACTTGATGTTTACCTTTTGGTTCCTCAAGATCAGAGAGTAGTGCCACATTGCCAGCCACATGATTTGAGCACCCTGAGTCAATGTAGAATAGGTGGTCATCATTTGTACCTGACTTTGAAGTCATATTCATGATTAGAAGAGAGACATCCTGCTCCTCTGTGTAGTTGTTGTAGTCCTTTCTAGTTTTGAATCCTCCTTGGTAGTTGCCATTGTAATTGTTGTTGTAATTGTTGTTGTGGCCTTGGTGATGGTTGAACCTTCCTCTTGACTGTGAGTATCCACCTCTTTGGTAGCCTCTTCCTCTCTGATTTTTATAATTCCTGAAACACTCATCTGTAGTATGATTTGATAAACCACAAATGTTGCATGGTGATGAGTTATAGGGTCTCCCCTTACCTTGCTTACCTCCTCTACCCCTTCCTCTTGAAGATCTACCTCTCCCTGCATAGTTGGCTTGGGAGGTAGAACCTTCATCTTCCATTTTTTTGCTCTTGCCTTTATCCTTAGACTTCTTATCAGTGTATAGGGCAGAAGAATTATTACCTTTGGATGTATCTCCATTTTTGGTGAGCTTTGCTTCATGTGTAAATAGTTGTCCCATGAGAGTTGTAAGATCTCGAGTGTGCATGTCCATGTAGAGATCCATTGCAGTGGTGAAGCTTTCCCATTTGTCATCAACCTTGATTCCATTGATCACTTGCCTTACAATTTGTTCTTCTTCAATCTCTTCTCCTATGCTTGCTAACTTATCTGCAACATCTTTGATCTTGGTCACAAATTCTGAAACAGCTTGCTTAGGTTGCTTCCTTAGTGTTGTGAATTCAATCCACAATTGATTTTTCCTAGCCCTTGTATTGGGGGAAAAATATGATGACAAGGTTTTCCAAGTTTCTTCGGATGTCTTACAATTTCTAATATGTGGCAAAAGAAAATCAGAGATAGAGTTGAGTAAATAAGACCTTGCCAATGCATCCTTAGCACACCATGTGTTGAGTTTTTCTTGTTCTTCCTTGGTTGGCAATCCTCTTGCTTTGAATGAGGGCAATTCCTCACCTGAGATGTATCCATAGAGACTCCTTCCTTGTAAGTAGGTCTTCATCTTTAGAGACCAAGCTTGATAGTTGTTCTTGTCCAATTTATCAATAAATGAAGGAAAACCATCTCCCATTTTACCTCTATTGCTCTGATACCACTGTTGGGATAGATGGATGGATGCTCCAAGAGAGTGAGTAGGTACTGCTAAACTTGCTTTGTACCAGCCCTCTTTTGCTTCAGAGTTGATACGTAGACCTTCTTAGATTTCCAATAACACCAAAAAAATGTCCTATGTCCTTTGTAAGTGATGTGTGTAATGATTGAATCAAAACAGATAACTTTGAAGTTCACTAACTCAAGAAAACCTTCTATTTATGTCTTGACACCTGCTGAATGTTTTGCTCAGTGTGACCAGCACAATAGAAATTGATAAAATTCCTTCTAGGGGTATTTCATTAGCTTAGTAAGCTACCATTTGCAAGTGGAATGATGTAAAAAGAGAAACTATGCTAAGAGAAATCAATTTAGCAAGTTTAGCTATACCCCCGACTTTTTAGGACTGTAGTAGAAAATGACTAGAGTTCACCTCGACGCAGATTTCTCTGAAATGGCTGAATAGAATCCCTTCAAACTTTGACAGCATGTAGATGACTTTTAGCTGAATCCAATAAGCATTGAATCACTGAATTTGGTGAAGAATTGACTGAGATATGCCCTTGACAAGTTGATAGACTTTTGAGTCGACTAACAGTGAACTCAGAGATGAATGATGTAAATGTATTTAATAAACACTTGTATAAAATCCCATTGGCATGAACAACATTGCCTATGTTGAAGAATCACTCACGAATTTGACGTACAGATAGACATAAAGAAAAAGAAAGATAAAGATAAGCGGAATCAAATATTCAGAAAATAAAAAGCCTTCAAAATCACGGCCGTTATGTACAGCGCAGAATCTTGCAGAATCAGAGTTCGTGACACTGAATCAAACTGTATATACAGAGAGAACGTGCATAAGAATAATGAGAGGGAAGTGCGAGCTAGAACGTGCGTGAGAAGAGCTCGCAGTATAAAAAGAGCACATACAGATGTCAAAAAGAGAATGAGGGAGAGAACAGAGAGATGAGGAAGTGAGAAGACGCCAAAGATTGCGTATGTACAGAGAGTGAAGAGAGAGAGTGAGAAGTTCTCAGAAGACGCCATAGATCGCGTATGTACAGATGAATAACAGAAACCCAAAATGTCAGGTGTTCATCTGAGAGAGATGGTAGAAGGAACTACTCAGTGTAGGAAAATTTCCATAGCTTGAGCAAGAAGAGGCCAAGCTAATTTGTACACATCTTCTCTAATAGAAAACACATGTTCATGTGGAAGTTTGTGCGCACTGTTCATATGTGAAGAACTCTGAGTATTTTCGTGTTACAGTAGAAAGTTTGTTAATCGTTAACAGTTACAGTTCGTAAGTAAACGTGTCCCTCGGTACTCTCTAAGTCAATGAATATTTTCGGTTAGTTATAGTTTTCTCAGAAAACAAATTGTCCGATAGAACAATGAAGTATATCTCGCAGAGTAAATTAAAGTTTTGTATGAGAGTTAGCTTATCTTATAGCTAAACATCTCTACTATCAGTTCATCAAAGATTTCGATGAAATGGATATGTACACACAGTACAAAGCCTAACCAAAAAGAGATATTCTGAATCGGAGAAGTTTTTTTTTTTTTTAACTTCAGAAAGTGTTCACTCAGTGAAGGAAGTTCATGTATCACTTCCTTACTTCTTGTATACTCACTTGAAATAATTACAAAGAGAATAGGAGTTGATTCCGGTAAGGTTCCGGTATAACTACGGTGTCAGTGTGGTGACAGTCCGGTGAAGTTCTTGTGGAATTTTCAGTAAATTCAAACCGTAGTCTTATATGTTTGAGTAACAGTAATCTTGCTAAGCTATTGCTGATTATAGAGGTGTTCTAATATCGCTCTAGCTTAGCCAACCTTTTTGGTGGCGCGGCAATTTCCGCAGGCTGACAAGGATCAAGCCTTTGCCGCGACGACCACCAACAGTGGTATCAGAGCGAAAGTATCACTAACAAGTGGTATCAGAGCCCAAAGTATTCACCATAATTGATATCAGAGCCGGTTAACCACAAGTGGAACCAGACCGAGAAAGATTCTGAAGAGCAGAAAGATTCTCATAAAGTTCACCGGAAGTAACAGAAACAAGAAGATCATGGCAGATCATGTCCAAATTCATAAATTGGACAGAGATAATTATCCCGCATGGGTAATGTGCATGGAAGCCTTACTTATGAGTAAGGACTTAATGATGTATGTGACCGGAGAAGAAAAGAAGCTGACTTTCGAAGATGATAGTCAATCGAAAAAAGAAGAAATAGAAGCCTTGAAGCTGTGGCAGAAGAAAGATGCAACGGCAAGAGCTTACATTTATAATACCGTTTCAGACCATTTCTACCGCACATTAGAGGTATGGAGAAAGCGGAGGACATATGGAGTGCGTTGGAAGATCACTTCCAAAATACTACGAAAGCTAGGAAGGCTAGCTTATGGTCCGAATTTACAATGTTCAAAAAGAAGTCGAGTCAAAGCATTAGTGACTATGTTACTAAGATGAAGGATCTAGCAGATAGTCTTGGATCCATAAATGAAGATGTCGAAGATCACATATTGATAGCGCAACTGCTAACAGGTTTGAGAGGAGATGAAAGGTGGAAACCTTTCGTACTCTCAACTGAACTTTCTTTAAATCATTTTGTACCAGATTTAAATCAGTTGCTTGGTTTGATGCTCACATATGAGCAAGACCTGAAAGGAGATGCAGATAAAGGACAAAGTTCTGCAATGTACATGAAGAACAAGAAGAAAGTAGACAAAGGTAACTCAAAAGACGAAGAAGAGTCGAGTTCTCAGGCTTATTATGCAAGAGGTAAAGGCACCGGCAGAGGAAGAGCAAGAGGTTTTGGAAGAGGAAGAAGTAGCCAGAATAACAATAAGAAGGCTTGTTGGATCTGTGGACTAAGTAATCATTTGGCTCATGATTGCTGGCATAATCAACAAGGATCAAATCAAAATCAGAACAGTAACAGCAGAGGCAAAAGCGGAAGATATCAGAATAACTTTCAAAGAGGAAGACAAAATCAAAGAGGAGGCTATGGTAGAGGTGGAGCAAGAAGTTGGTGTTGGAACAAACCAATCACAAATTGGTGATTACAAAGAATTTGAAGCAAGTTCATAATCAGATTGAAGTGAAAGAAGACACTTGAGAAAGTGAAGGAGATTTCAGAATGATAGCTTGTATACATATGTACATATAAGTGGAAATCCTTGTAATCTGAGTAGAGCTAAATCCTTAGGATAATAAGGAGTAATGTCATAGACGCGGGATAAGTCTAAAATCATGTATATATAAGTTAATGATGATAAGAAATGTGAGAGAGTCATTTGTAGATGAAAAATGTCTTAGAGATGTGTAGAGAGTTTTTTCCTAGAAAATAGCGACGGGTTTTTCTCTGAGTGCTCTCAGTCTGATCATGTGGATCAAAATTCCTTTTGTACACATCTAATTGAGAAGCTAATGAAGCTATGTTCAGAGTTTCATGATCTAATTCCTCTCCTACTGTGAGAATGATCAATAGGAACATTTGTATGTAGAATGTGAAAACAGAAGTATGAGAGTAGTGCACTTTTCCATCTCAGTGTTTTGCTTAGATCTCAGTGTATACTGTAAAGTTTTTGATGAGTGAGCACTCAAAATCTAAGTTAGGAGATAAGGAAGCTATGGCTAAAATCATTTAGCAAAACGGGATTTGTGCTGTGAGAAATCAACTTAAGAAGTTGACCATGTCGAAGGCGCTACCTCTGGAAGACAGTTATGACATATCTTTGATCTTAAGGATCATATTAAACTTTTGATGATTAGTTTTGAGAACTAATGATTGGTATGATTGCGCAAAGGTATTGCAAATACTTGTGCATCATTTATTTGAGGAAATTTGAAGTTATGTGCAGGTAATGAAGTCAATTTCTGAAGCAGACTTTCTGAAGTAGACACTTCTTCACTCAGAGAAGTGTTAATGGAAGTTTTGGTAAAGAAGAACAATATTTGTGTAAAGTTTGGTTTGTAACTGATATAGAAGTGTTCTTAAATCAGTATAGATCAAACCTTTGGAGATTAAGAGGTCTCCAACAGTTGGGGACAGAATCAATCCTACAACACCACCTACAACAACTACGCAAATGACACACAGAATGAAAGTCATACATCGTTGATGATGAACTCAATCAGCACATCAGATAATGAAGACCTAAAGGTATTTTACATTGATTCTGGATGTTCTAATCACTTGTCAGGAAATATAGAACTAATGTCAGAATTGGAAAAAGGTAGTTCCAGTCATACTGTTCAAACAGGTGACAATACGAGGCATAGTGTACATTCAATTGGAAAAGTGAAATGTAAGAGTGGAGCAGATTTGCTAACCAATGTTTTGTATGTTCCAACAATACCAAAAAATTTGATTAGCGTAGGATAGATAAGTTGAGAAAGGTTTTTAGGTCAGATTTACAAATGAAGGAGTATTTGTAGAAGATCCCGAGAATGGATATAATCAGATCATCTCTGGTAAGAAAGAAGGCAGACTCTTTACCTTAAGATTACAAGGGAACATCGGCCAAGCGTTGCTCACACATGGTGAAAAGGTGATTACAGAACTTGATCTCTAGCATAAGAGATTAGGTCATTTCAATGAAAAAGGAATTAAAGCTATGATAGCAAATTAGTCAGTACTAGGATTACCGAATGTACAGAATCAACATATGATTCACAAGTGCGAAGCATGTCAGATGGGAAAAGCCCACAGGTTACCTTTCCAGAAGAAAGGATTCAAACATGATGGAGTACTCGAACTCATTCATACAAATGTATGGGGTCCAACAAAAGAAGGATCAATTAGCGGATCGAGGTATTATGTTTTATTCATTGATGATGCTACAAGATGGATAACGTTATACGTTTTGAAAGAGAAATTAGTAGTGTTTGGAGCTTTCAGGCATTTTCATGCATATGCTAAAAGACTCACAGGTCGAAAGCTAAAGAGACTGAGGTCTGATGGAGGGGGAGAATACTTCTCCCGAGAGTTTAATGACTATCTTTGGAATGCAGGTATTAAGAGAGAAATAACCTGCAGGTATACACCACAACAAAATGGTGTAGCAGAAAGAAGAAACCAAAATCTAGTTGAGTTTGCACGAGCTATGCTAAAAGAAAAAGATTGTCCAAATTATCTTTGGGCTGAAGCCGTAAATACAGCTACATACTTGGTAAATAGATTACCATGTACGGCATTAGATGGAATGACCCCGTATGAAGCTTGGTGGGGAAAGAAGCCAACACTTGATCATTGCAAAGTGTTTGGATCAGTAGCTTATGCTTATGTACCATCACAACTCAGACATAAGCTTGAACCAAAAGCCGAGAAATATGTGTTCGTTGGATATGATGAAAAGCAAATGGGCTACAAGTTATGGAGTCCTCTAACAAAACAGTTTACTATTTCCCGAGATGTTACATTTGATGAACAGAAAAGTTGGTATACAGATCAGAATCATACACCGGAAGAATTCGAAGAAGAAGTAAGAAGGAAAGAGAAAGGAAAATCAATCATGCAGGTAAATAGAGATGAAGACTATATGCAGGCAAGTACGTCCAGGATCGGATCAGGTATGAGAAATGAAGATGAACAGGGATTTGATGAAGATGTGTATTCAGATACACATGAAGAGTTTGAACCAAGAAGGTCAAACAGAAATAGAAGACAACCAGAAATGTATTCCTATGATACCTCGTATATAACTCAGAAAAATTATGCATATATGGTCAAAGATGATGAAGAACCTCAGAACTATGATGAAGCTAAAGGTAAGAAGCAATGGGAAGAAGCAATGGAAGAAGAGTTTAGCGCACTGGAGGAGAACAAGACATGGGAACTTGTTCCGAAACCAAATGGTAAGAAAATTATCGGAAATAAATAGGTTTTCAAAATTAAGAAACTTGCAGATGGAAGGATAGCCAGATACAAAGCTAGACTGGTTATCAAGGGCTATGCTCAGACGCATGGCATAGATTCTGACGAGACGTTTAGTCCGGTGGCAAAGATGTCAACCATAAGGACAGTAATTGCTATAGCAGCATCAAAAGGATGGAAGCTAAGTCAGCTAGATATAAAGAATGCATTTCTGAATGGATACATATCAGATGAAGTCTACATGGAACAACCAGAAGGGTTTGTAAGTTCCAGATACCCAAACTTTGTTTGCAGATTAAAGAAAGCACTTTACGGACTGAAGCAAGCTCCAAGAGCTTGGAATTACAGGCTTGTGAAATATCTCAATGAACTTGGATACCAAAGTTCAAAAGCAGATGCAAGTCTACTCATTAAGAGAATAGAAGAAGATATGATCTACATTTGCATTTATGTAGATGACATCATAATCACATGTACGTCAAATGAAGGAATTAAACAAGTAAAGAGATTACTCGAAAAGGAGTTTCAGATTAGTGATCTAGGAAAGTTGTCATACTTTCTTGGAATGGAAATCACATACACAGATCATGGTGTATATGTTACACAAGAAAGGTATCTCCTAAACTTACTAAAGAAGTTTAATATGGAGAATTGCAGAGAAGCTTCAACACCGCTTGAAGCAAATCATAAACTCAGCAAATATAGTGGTGTAGAGTTTAAAGATATGAGGAAATATCAGTCGTTAGTGGGAAGCTTAATCTACGCTACACTAACACGACCGAATCTTAGCTATGCAGTGGGAGTTCTCTCACAGTTCATGCATTGTCCGAAGGATCAACATTGGGTTGCAGGACAGAGAGTTCTTAGATATATCAAAAGAACTATAAAGGAAGGATTATACTATCCTTTTACGTCAGATATAAAACTGAGAGCATACAGTGACTCAGACTGGGCAGGAAGTCAAGATGACAGAAGATCAACACATGGGTATATGATATACCTAGGAGATAAGCTAGTAAGCTGGTGTTCGAAGAAACAACACACAATGGCGTTATCGTCAACAGAAGCAGAATATAAAGGACTTGTAGAAGCAGCTAAAGAAGTGATATGGATGCAGACC
>CM035444.1:29175636-29205636 GCA_020310875.1 Ceratopteris richardii
GGAAAACAACTTGGGGAAAACCTGTTGCACAGTGATCCTGTTTGAACCCTGTCTTAACCCTAGAACCCTGAACGGTCATAACTTTTTCATACGAAATCCATTTTTTGAGCTCTAGGGCTTGTTGGAAAGCTCGTGGCATATACTGCACGCCCTCAACTGTTTTTATAAAGATAATGCGTTGATTTTCAGCTAGGGTATTTTGAAGTTGACCATACCCAGGGGGATCAAAGTCAGGGGTCTTAAGAATTGTTTTCCTAAAAATCACTATGCAAATTAGTATTTGTGCTACAGGAATGAGAATCATTGGTTCTGTCTTTGGAATTTAAATCCTAAAGCTAACTTTGGAACTCTTACAGATTTATTGAGAGCTTCGAAAGGCGTTCTAAGCAAGTGTAAGTGCAAGCTTGGGAACACACTTCCTGGGCATTCAAGGGCAACCAAGCAGGAAACAAAAGGTTGGAAACTTTCAACCCCCTCTGTCAATTCCTAGTTTAGGCTAAGAACGACTAGTGATAGGCGTAAGTCAGGGCAACGATAGGCATCAATCAAGTTGAAGACTACCTATGCACTCAAGTTCAAGATTAAACATAATCTCTTCATGATGCGATAACCTTAAAGGAAAGAATCTAATGTGGAACGATCAACTTACAGTGCAAAAAATTAACTCAAATATTCCTGACGACGTGATTTCTGACTAGAACATAAACACGATAATCGACTAAAAAAGAATCAAGTGACTGATACAAAAGAACTCAGCAACGAAGTTGAACTTGGGCAAAATTGGGCTATTCAATTAGGCTTATGAACCTTAGATTAGGGCGACATCTAGGGAGAGATAGACAAAGTCTTAGGTCTTCAGAGGCTAGTGTCAACCACACTGCTAGGTCTTGGGCCCAGCAGTTGAGCCACCACTCATACTACCCTAGCTCTGAGACTAGTGAATCAGAGATGTCTCAAGGCATGGACCGACCTACGGGAAGTTCAGGAGTGCCATACTTGCACAGGGTAGAAGGCCCGTACAAGACGCAGCTAGAATACCTTAGGACCAACCGATTAGGTGCTAGCATCTATGAGGACGGCCTAGGAAGATCTGTGGTCCAGATTAAAAACCCTGACCAATCCATAGGATTAGAGCACCCAGCTGTCAAGTTTGAAAACGGAGCATACTTGGACAAAGAAGGAACCATATACGTAGTCACCAGTCACCCAGATAGGACGGACGAATTTGGAAATGTGATCCCAGAAGCGGACTTAGGTGACCTAGAGCAAGGAAACATGGGTACAGAACCTAGAACCCCTCGAGGCAAATCGGATCTCACTAGGATTATCACACCAGAGTGGATTCCCCAGGATAATAAGAGCATAGATTTGCTCCTCAATCGAGAGACTGACGAAGCCTTTTGGAGGTATAAATCTGATCGGCCAAATGATATAGGAACAATCATAATCTATGAGTTTAAGGATCCAGATAGCCCAGGCAGAGTGACCTACTTAGATCACGCTTCAGAGAGGGTCTTTGTGGTTACAGAACATGATAGACATGCTTACACTTGGAAGGGTGAATTCGTTTTTCCCCAACCAAGATTGAATGTGTCCTATGGTCACCCTGGAGCTGGAACATCCCAAGCTCATGGAACTCAAAGAGACAAAAGTAGAGATAGGCCAGAAGTAAGCTTTGCTAACCCAGGGGGCAGAGAAAGAACGAGGATGGAAACAAATAGAGTAGAGCCTGAGGTACATAGAGCCCCAAGAAATCAAAGGAATATGGAAGACTTCCCTCTACCACGACCTAGAGAACACACCAGGATTTTGAGACCAACTCAGTTAGTCAAGTCCATGAAAAATTACTTCGATGGCACAGGAGACCCATACGATCATGTGGCAGAGTTTAGGCAAGTCTTGAGAGTAGAAGAAGTGGAGGACCTATTCACACAATATAATGCCTTTGGTCTAACCCTTAGGAACACAGCCCTCACGTGGTTCCAACCATTGAATGAGAGACAGTTCAGGAGCATAGACCAACTCCTAGAGGCTTTCATTATTGAATTCTCTAAGAGTGGCATAAGACATAATACCTCCTCACTGATTCACAGCTTCAAGCAAACCCCTCAAGAAATCGTGAGACTTGCAGGAAGAAGATTTAGGCAATACTTAGAAAGATGCCCTGTTTCGGAGCTACCCACACCAGCTAAGCAAGTGGCTTTATTCTTGGATGGATTGCTAAGTACCAAATTGAGATCTTATGTGTGCTTGAAGGACCCTAGGACCATAGAAGAGTGTGTACGCATGTGCATTGACATCGAGGATAACCTAGGGGAGGAGTTAGAGCTTTCCAAGATATACAAAGATTCAGATAGTGCCTCTAGCCTCTCTTCCACGCAATCCACATCAATTGAGGAACTTGCAGAGAAAGTAGCTCAGAAATTAGGTGTCACTAGCAAACAGATCCCAAGGTATGCCCCTGTGAAAAGATGCTATACTTGTGGAGGCGACCACATGGCGAATGTATGCCCCATTATAACTCAACCTCAGGTAAATCCTAGTAGCCAATACTGCACCATAGAACGGAAATACACAAATCACTCAGCACAAGACTGCCCATACAATAAGCAAGCGGTTAGGCAACCCTACCCTCAGCCATACCCTCAACAAGGCAGATACCAGAGTCAATACCCACCACAACAGTACACTAGGCCTCAACAAAATTATCAACCACAATATCAAGCCCAACAAAGGCCTTAGCCCGTGTTAGCACAACAACCCCCTGCCCCAGCTAATGTAATTCCGGTAAAGTATGTAGCGGCAGAAGAAAACTTGAATAGAGCTATAGTCCCCGTAACACCATTGCTTTCAGAAAGTGATCCCAGTGACCATAGCTTCGATTCTACACATGTTGATAGTCCCCAGGCTTACTACATGCAATCTCCTGAACATGGTGAGTCCTACTATAGTGAAGAGCCAAATGAACCTAGTTGGGAGTCAGATTACACAAACGTCATGTATGCAAACCCCTACCCTAGAACTCAACCTAGACAAGTAAGACCCCCATTCCCTAGAGGACCATGCTACAGATGTCAGGGGGATCACCTCCTTCGTGATTGCCCCATGCCTGCACCTACCCAAACCCAATCAGTGACGATCCAGGGCTATTGCCAGGAGTGTGGAAAGGAGCATCTCTTACGAGATTGCCCAAAGAACCCCAATAATATGCCAAAAATCACTCCTATCAACGTTATTGGGTTAGTTGTAGACTCCACAGGGAGTGTGACTTCCACTGCACCAGTACAAGTAATCACTAGAGCCCAAGCCTTGAAACAGAACCAAAGCGTAGGCCAGGAAAAGATCCCAGATGTTAGTGAAACGGAGAGCATGACAAAGAAGAGGACTAGAGCTTGGAGAGATAGTCGTGAAAGAATGAAAAGACAATGGGCAAAAAAGATGAGTGAACTCGAGGAAAGCCTGAGAGAAACAAAGGCCAGGATAACTGAACTCACAGCTCAAACTCCCTCTCACACTGCCCCACCTCCATCACCTCCACCATTCCCAACTCCATCCGAACCGCCACCTTCCAACCCGCCTCACCTAAACCCACCACCCCCAAGAGTAGGATCAGTCTTAGCAGATCCCACTCCCGAGGACCTTAATATGATGCTTAAAGCATATCAGGCCAGAATCCAAGAAGGGCCGAACGTAACTGATCATGAAAAGTGTTACCCTAGAGCAGAACTAGAGCTAGAACGAACCAAAATTTGTGCTAAGATGGTGGAATTGGCTCAAACCATGTTTGAAGCCAGTCGCCTATTTAACATCTCTAGTTCAGCGAAGGCACAGTTGCACTTTGATGGACTGTTAGAAAGAATAGAGAAGCTAATTGCACAGTCAGAAAAGGAACCCGCCTCTCAACATAAGGACAAGGCAAGTGAAGGAGCAGGTCTTTCTGCCCAGGACGCCTATGTGCCTGAAGCCTATGTGCCTAACTCTACGGAGCTAGACACATCATCTTCTATGAATCGGTTCACACCAGAATTCCTACGCGAGATTCAAGAAGACAAATGGGCTAAAGAGAGTGAAGTCCCACCTCCTATTGAACTTGTGGATGATGCACACGACCAATTCCCACAAGAAATCCCATCCATTTATGAGGAGCAAGAGAGCACCCACTCTCAGGAAAGACTAGACTTTGAGTCTAATTCTTTACAAGAATTACCCCACTTCACAGGCCCATGGGAAGCTAAGTCTACTTGTATGAGAGCACCCACGGTCATGGTACGAAATGAGGACTCAGTCTTACCTAGGAACACAGAGGTAGTGAAAAACACTAAAGTGCAGTGCAATCTCAAGTTAGAAGAGCTACTCAAGGTTAGACCTGAATTATGGAAACATGTCGCCAAACAAGTACCAGCGATAGTGAAACCTCATTCCCAGGTAGGATCACATAGGACAGTGCCAGAGATACCCTTGGATAAGATAGGAGATATGTGTGAAGGTGAAGAAGGGAACATCTATCTTCCCATTACCTACCAGGAGTACACCACCAAGGCAATTTTGGACTCAGGTGCAGGAGTTGCAATTGCCACCACTTCCCTATGGAAGCGTTGGGGCAAGCCAGCACTCAGGCCAACGAGAATGAAATTGCAGATGGCCGATGGTCATATTGAGAGGCCCTTAGGATTGCTAGAAGGAATAACTCTCACCACCTGTGGTGTCGAGTTCGAGCATACCTTTGCTATATGTGATTTTAGCAAGAACCATGCCTATGAAATGATCTTGGGACGACCCTTTATGCGACAGTTGCAAGTGGTACAGGATTGGGGAACCAACTCCTTGTACCTACAACACTTAGGTGTTACGACCAAAGTGAATCTCAAAGATTACTCTCATAGAGATGTCCCTCCCATCCAATGGAATCCCATCCATAGAGCCAAAGATGATACGGAATCGGTGCATTCCATAGGATCAGGATCCTCATGGATGCATGAAGACACCCACTTATGGATGTGCAAAGTAGCAGTAGAAGAAGAGAAGAGAGAAAAAGCCAGAGAGGTAGGTGCAAAAGAAACACATAGATCAATTCAAGACCCAGCCTATGCACCGGTAGTCTTTCCTGACGAAGAATTTGAACCCCATGGCTGGGCAGAAATCCTAGCAACAATGGATGTAGCCATCAATGAAGAACAATGGACACCCCACTGTGATGAGGATGGCTATGACATTTTAGTCTTCTCCATAGAGCCAATCATGGGAGAGGCAGTGTTAGAAGAGTGTGAACCTAGCCCTGATGCATTTGAGGATGCAAATGACTCTGATCTAGAGTCAATCATTATGGATCCACCTTTTGCATCAGATGAAGAATATTTCTATGAAGTACAATTTCAACCCCAGAGGTACGGAGAGCTTACAAAAGACGTAAGGCTAGCCACACATGTAACTCCTAAGGAAGAAGGAAAGAAAAGGAAGAAGAAAGAAGTCACACAAGAAGAGGAGGAATCTTTGTTTGAGGTCCCAGAAAATTTTAAGAAGTATGAGATAGATGACAGGAGAGTCATGATCAGAATGCCTAAACGAGAGGCACAATCAGGAGAGGCCTATGATAACAAAGAAACCACAAAGAAAATTGTGGTAGCCATGGAAGAGGGAGAAGAGAGACGCACTTACATAGGACATGACCTGACAGAAGAAGAAGAGCAAGAATTGATAGCCTTGCTAAGAGAATACAGAGACGTGTTCGCTTGGAGTTACAAGGACTTGAAAGGTGTGGACCCTGACATATGCTCACACACCATCCCCATGACCTCGGATGCCAAACCTTCTAAGCAAAAGCCATATACATACAATGATAATTACGCTGCCAAGATCAAAGAGGAGATAGATAGACTGGTTGAAGCTGGATTTATCTATGAAATTGAGCACACTGAATGGGTATCCCCCATTGTTGTGGTGCCCAAAAAGAATGGTAAATTACGTGTATGCATTAACTTGAAGAAGGTTAATGCAGCCACAATTCGAGATAATTATCCGCTTCCCATCACAGAACATCTCTTAGAAAGAGTAGCAGGCAAGGAAGTGTACAGCTTCCTGGATGGATTCTCTGGCTACAACCAAGTAGCCATAGCTCCAGAAGATCAGCATAAGACGGCATTTGCCACTGAATGGGGCATATTTGCCTTTAGAGTAATGCCATTTGGGCTTACCAATGCACCAGCTACCTTCCAGAGGCTGATGTGCCATGTATTTAAAGAGTTCCTGAGGAAGAACTTAGAAGTCTATGTTGATGATCTTTGTGCTCATTCCAACATTAGGCAAACCCATATTCCCGAACTCAGACAAATCTTTGACAAATGTAGAGAATATCAAGTCTGCCTAAACCCAGAAAAGTGCGTCTTTATGGTCAGGCAAGGCAAGATTCTAGGACACATAGTGTCAAAGAATGGCATATCCACCGATGAAGAGAAAGTGAGAGCCATAGCCGAGTTACCTAGGCCAAAGAACGTCAAGGAAGTGCAAGCCTTCATGGGGCATTGTGGTTACTACGGCCGGTTCATTCATATGTACGTTGTCATTGCAAAGCCCATGTATGGACTCTTGACTAACTTTGAGTGGACTGAGGAATGTGAGAATTCCTTCCAGGAGCTTAAACGAAGATTATGTTTAGCACCAATCTTGACCACACCAGATTGGAACAAGCCATTCCATGTTCACGTGGATGCATCCAATTATGCTATTGGATGTGTACTCGCACAACCTACGGGTGAAGGTAATATGGATCTTCCAATTGCCTATGCTAGTAGACAATTGAATGCAACTGAACAAAATTATACCACTACTGAGAGAGAAGGCTTAGGCATGGTATATGTAGTTAAAAAGTTTAGACATTATTTTCTTGCAAATAAGTTTAATTTTTTTACTGATCATCAGGCATTGTTGTACCTGGTAAACAAACCTTGCAACACAGGTAGATTAGTACGATGGTTTCTCTTACTAATGGAATACAACTTTGAGGTAGTGGTCAGGAAAGGGAAGACTCACTTGAGAGCAGATCATCTCTCTAGGCTCACATCTGGAGAGGCCCCACAAGGAGTGTCAGATGACCTTCCTGACGCTTACTTGTTTAATTTGGAAGTTGTACTGCAGTGGGCTAAGCCATTGGTACCAGTATTGACATACAGGCCTAACCATCCAATAATAAACACGCAGGATAGAGAGGTAGTAAAAGCCCAAAAGTATCACATCATGGCAGGAAGTATGTACAAACACACAGATCAAGGGATCTTGGCTTGTTGTGTGGAAGAGGATGAGTACGCTAAATGGTTGCAATTAGCACATGTAGGTGCATTAGAGCAACACTACTCAAAGCAACGAACCCTACAAACACTAAGGAGACTCGGAGTGCATTGGCCAACTATGGAAGCTGATGTCCAAAAGTTGTGCAAGGAATGCCCAATCAGCTGCACTAAACCACCTGTGGAACATGCCACTCTTTATCAAGTGTCCATAGTGTCGGATTGGAGTGAACCACTAGTATCTTTTCTGAGGATGAAAACATTCCCTCCAGACATGACTCTGGCTAGGAAAAGGAGTTTAGAACAAGAAGCCCAGGATTACTCACTTATTGGTGATAATCTATACAAACGTGGTAAAGACGGTTACCTGAGACTATGTGTCCATGAGAGTGAATATCTAAAGATTTTGGAAACTGCTCACCAAGGTGTAGCAGGAGGACACTTTGGACCAGATTGGGTGATCAAGGCAATATTATTTGCAGGCTTCTGGTGGCCAACCCTTCACATGGATGCACATACCTATGTGAAACGGTGTGATGTTTGTCAGAGAACTCAGTACCCTATACGCAAGGATGAGATGCCACTGAAACCTATGATGGGTGGACGTGCATTCTCTAAGTGGGGAATAGACTTTGTAGGTCCTATTAATCCCCCAGCCAAGGGTTCACATGCTGAATATATCATTGTGGCCACGGATTATCTCACAAAGTGGGTGGAGGTAAAAGCCACAACGAAGAACGATGCTCAAACAACAGCTAAGTTTTTGTTTGAGAATGTGTTCACTAGATACGGGCTACCTATAGAGCTAGTTAGTGATAGAGGCACTCACTTCTTGAATGAACTTATTGAAAATCTGCTCCAAGAGTTCTTGGTAGTACATAAGAAGTCTGCCCCCTATCACCCTCAAGCAAATGGCCAGGCTGAGAGCACCAATAAGATCTTATGCAATGTACTGACGAAATTAGTGAACAATAAATGCTCTGATTGGGACAAACAGCTACACCATGTTGTTTGGGCATATCGAGTGGCCTACAAAACGGTACTCCAAGCCACCCCCTTTCAGATGGTGTTTGGCCAAAATGCAGTGCTACCATTAGACTTCTTAATACCAACACTGAAAGTAGCACAAGAGCATGAATGGACGGGTCATGAACTCTCCTCAAGACTTTTTGACCTTGAACGATTAGGAGAAACAAGACTGAGAGCGGCTGCAGGGATATATGCAGCTAAGAAACGACAAAAGGCATACTTTGATGCCCACGTTAAGAATAAAGGTTTGAAGGCAGGCGATTTAGTACTAGTATACACGTTGAAACAACATGCGAGGAAACTGGAGAAGAGAGGCTACGGACCCATGATCATTAATAGAATCTCAACGAGTGGGGCAGTACAGCTAGCCACCTTAGAAGGTGATATTCTTCCGAGCTACATAAGTGGATGCAGGGTCAAGCTGTATCAGGAACCTCTCACAAAGGAAATGCTAAGTCGACTCAATACTGCTAAGAAACGCAAAGAAGAAGAAAAGCGAATTCGAGAAGAAGCCCAAGCAGAAGCCTTCGAGCGCATACGGAGAATGAAATTAAGAAGACAAGGTAGAGAGCAACCTGTGCCAGATGCATATGCAGATCAAGGATATCACGTGGCTATGTGTGAAGTTTCAGGTATCAGCTCCCATAGGATAATTGATCGACGTCCTTTTATGACCTTACATATAGGACAAGGAAAGGGTGCAAGGACTGTAAGAGCCTTGATTGACTCAGGTGCAGCCACTAGTGCTGTTAAATTGTCTTACTGTCAAAAGTTGAAATTAACCATCAATCCTATTGAAGCGTATCTCATAGGATTGGGAGGTGTGGAAACCCCTTGCATGGGCGAGGTGAAACTTCCCCTCTATATTCAAGACGAAGTAATGACAGTCAAAGTACTAGTGTGTCAAGATGAGGACCTCACTGAGCCTCTTGTCTTGGGTCAGGACTGGATCTATGATCATGCGGTCAACCTAAACTTAAGAAGTGGACTTCTTCAGGTATGGGTAAATCATAGTCGAATTACAGTTGAATTGGAAAATGAGGCACTCAAGGACTTAGGTAAGGCACGAACTCCTGGTCCTTCCAGGGGTGCACATGAAGTTGACAATGTTATTTTTGTCCAAAAATGTATGATGCAGAAAGAGGATTGTCTCAACAACGGAGTCAAGGATAAGACGGTACTCCCTTCTTTTTCAAAGGCCAGAAGGATGCAGCAGCCAAAGGCAGATCAAATACAGAAGAAGCAGAACACTACCTATACTAGAGGCCAAAAAAAGGAGCAAAGCAGATTGTTTCAGCCGATGAAACAAGTATGGAGGCGAAAAGGCGAACACCCTATTCCGACCAGGCCAACCCCACGGCCAAAACCTCTTATTAGTAATCAACAACACGACACTAATAAGAGGTCCTCCATAAATTCTTCTGCGAAAGTGAAGTCTATTTGGGTACCCAAGAAGTCAATGAAGGCCAGCCCACAATCACGACAAATCTGGGTGCCTAAGGCTTGCTTGCGGGCTCAAATAGCTACACCAAGGCCAAACCCTGTACAACATGTTTCACTCACGCGAACATCTGAGGCCCAGTCTTACACATCACGCACTAACACGTATTCTTCCATGAGCACAAGTAGAATCACTTATAAATGGGTTCCTTAAAAGCCCCATTTTTCAAGTAAACACCCTATCACACTCTCCAGAGCCTCCACAAAGTCAAAATCAAAACCTATCCATTGCATTTGGCAACCTAAAACTTGTAATAAACCCCCGGATCCCAATTGTAAATCCATGTCCACCTACTAACTACTTCACTCTCACACCACATCATTCCGCTTAGCTCTTAGGTCTACCCAATTCCTAACTACACACACAAGCTCCGAGCACTTACTAACCCCCTAACCTCTCCCAAACCTCATGTTAATGTTGTAACAGGGGACACAGTGTCATTTTTGTGTCCATTGCAATGTTAACATTTATTCATATATTCTCACAGAACCAGCTGCGAAGTTTTCAACATGGCTGAGGCGGCAGGAACTAGCTCTCAAACAGAAACAAGCCAACAAGTGGTGGACTTAGACAGTTTACCCGTTTTGCTTGAGACAAATGAAAGACCAGAAGAATTGCGGGCCATCAAAATCATACCTATTGCGGACCCTCCCAGTGGCCATACCATGCCCGTAGGAAAAACTTCCCACTGGTTTAGTGAAGTGGCAGGACCCTTGGGTGAGGGAACGTACCTATGGGAATCAGAGTTGGACTTCAATGGGAAGCAAGGCAAATACCATTTCTTTACAAGAGAATTCGAGAAGTTACAAAATGCAGAAGGTCTACATTCGATATGGGTGAAGGCAGGATTGGATGCATATTTCAGTGCACGGCTCCCAAAGCCTGACTTCATGCGATGCTACTATCTCATCAACACCTTGACTCCAAACGAGAACCCAAAAGGTGCAAGCTCATTTGTGATTCCATCTCTGACAAAGGGGAATGAGCTCAAGAGGTTCAGGCTATCAAACAACTTGGTGAGAGAGGCTCTAGATATGCGCGGAATGCATATTCCTACAGAGAAGGAAACCCTAGTACCGGATTACATGAAGAATCGAAGTCTCACCAAACTCAAGGACATGGTGTCCATGACGCCTAATATTGCAATACACCTTCGCATGTGCATGCAACACTTTGCTTTTCCTGCACAAGATAGATTCACCATGCCACCCAAAAAGATTTGGTTTAGTTTGTATCTGGCAGAGACACAGAGCCTCACCATCAACTTACCCCACTGGATAATTGATCAGATACACCTAGCTCACAAACGATGGCCGCGGAAACAGGTTTTATATGGTTGTTGTGCTCTGACGAGAATCATTTATAGGTGTTTGGCTTATGACATCCCCATTCAACGGGCCCTAATGTGGAATCGTGTAGAGCAGTTTAGAGGCAGGACATCCACTGGACCCCCTTCTAAGAAGATGAGAGGCACTGTCCAAGTCCCATGTGCTCAACCACGTGGAGCCACCCTAACACTAGACGTCACCCCTTCACCCCGAAGAGTCCGACCATTCACACTCCGACTTCCAAGACGCAGCACCGATGGTTCTACCTTGATATTCCCTCCCATCCCAACCGATCTTGAATTTCCCAGTGGTGCACCTTTGGAAGAACTCACGAATGACGATTTCGAACAATTATTACAAGATGTAGAGCTAGAGGCAGAAGAGGCACAACAAGTGGAGAATGTGCAAACATAGGCAACAACCTCCCAAGTACCTGTCACCACAGTTGAAGTGGATGAAGAGGATGAGGAAGATGAAGAACAGGAGGAAGATGAGGAGAATTATGATCAAGAGCATCAAGATGAGCAACAAGAAGTGCCAAAACTTGTAGGTGCACCAGCATATACAGCTCAACTACAAAGGTTATACGACACAATCAAAGCAGTACAAGAAAGGCATCAACTCTCTCTTGTGTCAGGTCAAGCTTTGATGCAAGAAATGCTATCAGATGATGGGGTGGATCAACATTTCATTGACACCCTCAAATTAGTGTCAGAATCTTTAGGAGTTCTGGAGGCTGTCCACACTGCAGTCCGCCAGTCTGTGAGGTATGACAAACGCAGAGTCGACACATTACCACGCGCAGGTAAGACTATCAGGATACCCGTCACAGAACAAGAAGTACCCATTGAAACCACAGCTACCCCCACCACCACCATTGACCTCTCAGCTGAAACCTTCGTTCAGACATCACCCATCTCACCCCAGCGTCCCCAATCACCACCTTCTCCACCCCCACCACCACCTCCCACCATGGAAGAAACGATAGTCATCACCTCTACCTTCACTTATAAACCATCCTCATTCACATCATTCTCATTTCGAGAACCCACCTCACAAGACACTCTCTTCTCTTTCATCACCAATCCCTTGTACACTTCAACCCTTCTACCCTCCGAACCCATAATTGGCCATCCCATAATTCCAAGTGTGGTTGGAAACCCGGCACCCACCGAAGGCACCCTGTGTTTCCCAGCCTATTCCCCAATACGGGTACCTCCATTCCATGACCCTCACTTCCCATCTGGCCCCTACACCTCTTTCAACCTGACCTCACCACCCCAATACCCGTCCTTTGTGGAGCAGTTCATCCGCTCTCCACTGTTTCAGAGGCACATTTCCCCGCTGTTCGCAACGACATCAATTTACACGAACACCACACTCACTTCACCTACCATACCCACCTACATGGTAGCCCCTGTACACACCACCTTGTCTGACCCAATGGACATTTCACCAACCACAGCACCTCTCCCCACGATTCCACCATCTCCACCTCCCTTACCCCCCACCTCACCACTCACATCATTGGCACACACAACATTCACTACCCCCTACCCAATCCCACCTCCCCTGCATTTCAAACTTTTCCCCTTGCATCTCATAATGTAAATAGCACGTTCAATACATTACTTCAGTGTGCACATCAACTACAACAAGAATACCATCAATTGGAAGAAAGCACTGCTGCCCTCCAGGCAGAATCTCAACGTCTGCAAGCTAGAGTCACCACTCTTGAAGCTGATTACCAAACGCTCCTAACCGAGCATACCACCTTACAGCAGGCTCACTCCGAATTGGAATCAAAGACATCAACAGTAGATGATCAAGCAGTCAAGGAACTAGAAACAGTGCTCCAAGCGCAAATGATATCTAATGCTACACTCAGACGCAACCTTGGGCTATTAAGGAAGCATATGGCAGCAGCACTAGAAGAGAACAAGACACTTCAACAACAAAACCAAGACAACTTTGAAGCGGCTATGGAAGGAACTGCAGGAGTAGCCATTAGCCCTACCAAGTATAGAGCAGTCCCATCGACAGACATTCGCATCTTACTTGAGGAGCATGCAAATTTCTTGGAGTCATATGAAAAGTTAGAGACTGAATGTGCAGACCTAAAGAAACAGATAGCCAGTGCCCCGACAGCTCAACAGGAGCCGGTAATCTTGCAACACTCTACAGAAGAAGTAGAGACCCTCCGGAAACAGGTGGCAGAACTCCAAGCACGCCTCTTACCATATGAAAGGCCACCCTCGCCCACTGAAGAACCAGAACTTGAAACAGTAGTGGAAATCCCCGTCGATGACAGCTATGAAGAGCCGTACGAGCCAATGCCAATACCCGGTGGTCGGACTACAGAGGAAGGACAGGACACTTTAGAAATTCAAGTTCCAGATTGGGTCAAAAGGGTCAAGAAAGTGGGTAAGACACATGATGATCGCGTTGCTGTGCAAATGCAATCTCTCACAAATCTGGAAGAAACTGTCCTTTGGTCTTCTTACTTTCAGAACCTATCCCACCAACGGTTAATCACAACATCAGAGTCGCAATACATGCCTTATTTTGTCTTGCTACATGATTATAATGCAGAAGTTAAAAGACATACAGGGAAGGAGCCCACATTTGCCACTCAATTTGAGCCAGAGGACTTACCGACAGATGCGCGTGCGGGCTCGATTTTCCAGCCTAATTGGCGTGCACGTCTACTAACCGATTACCCTGAGATGATGAGCACCTGGGCAACCATGCCACTGTATATCAAGTATAATCCATGCTATTGCCCAATGGTACGTCGCAGATCTTGGCAAGCATTTGTGATCAAGGTATGCAACAATAAAGAATGCTCGGCTTGGGTTAACTATCCATATTTTGCTCCACCTCGAGGGACCCCAACCGTAGCCTACATGATATCAACAATTCGGCACTGGTCTACACGTCTAAATAATGTACCCGACATAGCAGCAAAAATGTGTATGAAGATATTCAAGCTCATGACCATTGTCTTCAAAACCTTTCGGAATGTACAAGCTCCATACATCTCTGCCCCTGGATTCTCTCAAGGTAACAAGGATTTAGTCTACGACATGAGCCAGACTCCCTCGGTTACTATAATCTTTGCCTGGCATGCACGAATAAAGTACTTACCCGCATGCTTCAAGCAGACATTTGAGGAAATGTTCTCTACGGGATTCTGGGAATATCATTCAGAAATTTTCATTCCTAGACCCACACATTTGCTACATCTATTCGCAGTAGAACAAGCGATCCATGCAGATCAGTTACGTCTGCCACATCCGGACATTCCAGGACCAATTGATTGGGATCGTATGATGACAGACTTGGCCAGAGGACTACGCATACAAGAACATCAGCTTGCCACTCAGGTTGTGGAATATTACATCCAACACTCCCAGCAACAAGGGTCTGTCAGGGACGACAGACGCGAGAGAGGGGGGGGTGTTGAGAGCAGTATGGGCACCCAAGGATTGACTAGACAAGGAAGCCAGCGGAGAGAGTCAGAGCGAGGTGAAGGATTAAGTAGACAAAGCAGTCGACGCAAATCTGGCAGATAGGCCCTTCAAATTTTTCCAAATCAACATCTTTATAACAGAGATTCTTATCACTAACAATCATTCTAAATACCATTTCATATTTTTGTAGCTCCATTTTGTGCAAGCCAAGGAGTCCTTGAGCTTGAGGAGCCTTAGAAGTACCTACATATAAATTTTCGTATTTTTTAGACTCCGTTTAAGCCCTCAAATTGGCCCTGGAACCTAATTTTTAACTAGGCCGGACACTAGGTCTGGACAGGGCCAAAACCTAGTCAAAAACTATAAATAGAGCTAGAGAGCTCATTTTTGAGGCTAGATTGTAATTGAAATGAACTTGTAATAGCTTTTTGAAAGTAATCTAAGAACTCCATTGCTTCTCACTCTTTGTCTTGCCGTGTGTGCGCGTGTGTGTGTATGTGTGTGCATGTTTGTGTGCTTCTCACTCACGCACTTGTGCCTCCACTTGCTCGAGGTCTTCATACCATCCTCACGTCTTCCCGGATTGAAATTAAAGGAGGTGCTACTCATCACTGAGCTACAACCTCTATATCAAGAGTAACTCAAAACCTTCACCAATTTGGAGGATCAATACTCAATTATCAAAATTTTGAACAAACTATGAAGAAGATGACTACACAGAAAGTCTGCTACACATAGCTCTCTCATTGACTTATCAAATGTGTAAAGTTTTTTATAAAACTTTGCTCAAGGTGTCATCTATAGTTTTTGCACCTTCTCCAAGTTAAAGCATTTCAAAAGACTCAGTAGATCTTGAGAAATGATCTCATCAAGTCACCTATGTCTAAAACTGTTCTTCTGAGAAGTCGATTCAGACACCTGTAACTTCTAACAATTGGTTCTCTCAATCTAGAACATGTTTATGCAAATTCTTTTAGCCATAGGTAGCTTACCTTCCAACTTAAAGAATGAGTGCTTGCTTGCTCAAAACTTTACATTGTGGAAGGAGAACACACCAAAACATTAGCATCAAATTTTGTGCCTCCTGCAACTTCTCTTCTTTCCATTTACACATGTAAATGTTCCTACACTCAATTCTCTCAGCTTGATCACAATTAGAAGCTGAAAATTTGTACAAAGGTCAATCAACTATAGACTTAGATTTTTACAAAAGCATTTCACAAAAGATTCAACACAGAAGGAGAATACTCAGAAAGATCGGGTGCAACATTTCTTCATTTCTGGAAAATTTTACATCTGAGTGATGAGAGAGATCCTATTCACTTCTAAAGTGTCTAATGACATCTAAGACTCCTTATTTGCCCTGACATTTGCTTTGTATATATAGGCAAATATTTACAAGTTCATGACCATACAAAGGTATAAGATGAACTGACTCTAAATTAATGTACATATGTATACACATCTTCATCTTCTGGATATTCACTTCCTTCATACTTCATAACTTGATCGTTTCTTCAGTCCTTGACTTCCAAATCTTCATCAGAACTTCAATTGTTGATTGCCCTGCACCAACAGCTCCCCCTCAATCATCAATTGAGGTTTTCTCTATCTTCTTTATGCATGCCATATCTTTGAATCTCTATAGCTTTGGTCCATTAGAGCTTTTGGTTAGCATATCAGCTATCTGATCTTTTGTTGAAGTATGTATAACTTCAATTTCTTTATCCATCACCTTCTCTCTTAGACAGTGATACTGAATTTCAATTTGTTTGGTCCTAGCATGAAAAACAGGATTAGCAGTTAGATACAATGAACTCATGTTATCTCCATGAATAGTGGGTATACTCTGAGTGATGTCAAAACTCTTCATGAGAGTCTTTAGCCATATCACTTCCTTTGCAGCTTCCACCATACCTTTGTACTTTGCTTCTGTAGATGACAAGCAACTGTGTGTTGCTTCTTTGAACACCATGAAATTAACGTATCTCCCACATAACAAAAATATCCATAAGTTGATCTCCTATCATCAGGATTACCTGCCCAATCTGTATCACTATAAATCTTGATGGTTGTACCTGATGTAAAACCATAATACAAACCCTCTTTGAGTGTACCCTTAATGTACCTCAACACTCTTTGACCTGCAATCCAATGTTCTTTCCTAGGACAATGCATGAATTGAGGCAATACTCCAACTGCATATGACAAGTCAGGCCTTGTTAAAGTAGCATAAATCAGACTACCAACCAAACTTTGATATAGCTTCATGTCCTTGAATTCTTCTCCTCCATATCTGCTCAATTTGTGGTTCATCTCCATTGGAGTAGGTGCTACCTTGCAATCATCCATTTTAAATTTGATCAACAAGTTCTTCAAGTACCTTTCTTGAGTTACATACACTCCATGTTGAGTGTATGAGATCTCCATGCCCAAGATATATGACAAGTCTCCCAAGTCACTGATCTTGACCTCTTTCTCCATTTGCTTCTTTAGGCCTTGAATGTCTTTCTCATCTGTACCTGTAAGAATTATATCATCAACATATATGCACATGTAAATGAACCCATCATCACTTGCTTTAACAAGCAAGCTACTATCTGCTTTAGATACTTGGAAACCAAGTTCTTTCAAGAACTTCACAAGTCTATAATTCCATGCCCTTGGGGCCTGCTTCAAACCATACAAAGCTCTCTTGAGCTTACATACATGATCTGGATACCTTTCATCTCTGAATCCTTGTGGTTGCTCCATAAAAACATCAATTGAAATATAACCATTTAAAAAAGCATTCTTCACATCTAGTTGACATAACTTCCAACCTTTACATGCAGCAATAGCTATGAGTGTTCTGATGGTTGTCATCTTTACCACAGGACTATATGTCTCATCATAATCTACACCATATGTCTGAGCAAACCCTTTCACAACAAGTCTAGCTTTATACCTAGACACACTTCCATCTGCATACCTCTTTGTCTTGTAGACCCATTTGCATCCAATGGTCTTCTGACTATTTGGCTTAGGAACCAAATCCCATGTCTGATTCTCTATCAATGCATCATACTCTTCTTGCATAGCTTTCTCCCAATTTTCCTTACCTTTTGCCTCTTCATATGTAGAAGGGTCTTCATCTCCCTTTATCATATAAGCATAGTCTTTGGTGACCAAAAAAGAAGTGTCATAGCTATACCTTGTAGGTTGCCATTTGTGTTTTGATGACCTTCTGAGTTCTCCACTCCTTGGGGTTTCTGGTTCATCACATTTTGGATCAAATCTTGGCACTTCTTCAACTTCAACCTGTACTTCATTGTTCTCCTCTTCATCAAATATGTGAACCTTTGATTTACCTTTCTTTTGATTCACAACTTCTTCATCACCTGCATGAACATTAAATGTACCTGCATACCAAGTACCTTGCTCATCAAATGTAACATCCTTAGACACATGAAATTGTTTTGTGGATGGACTCCACAACCTATATCCCATCTGCTTGTCATCATATCCAATGAACACATATTTTTCAGCTTTGGGTTCCAATTTATGCCTCAATTGAGATGGCACATATGCATATGCCAAACATCCAAATACTTTGCAATGATCTAGAAGAGGTCTTTTACCCCACCATGCCTCATATGGTGTCATACCCTGCAAAGCTTTACATGGTAATCTATTGACAAAATATGTAGCTGTATTTACAGCCTCAACTCACAAATAATTTGGGCAATTTTTCTTCTTCATCATGGATCTTGCAAACTCAACAAGAGTTCTATTCCTCCTTTCTGCTACACCATTTTGTTGAGGAGAGTACCTGCAAGTAATTTCCCTTTTTATACCTACATTCCATAAGTAATCACTGAACTCATTAGAGAAATACTCTCCCCCTCCATGTGACCTTAGTCTCTTCAACTTTTGACATGTAATTCTCTCTGCATACACATGATAATGCTTACATGTATTGAATACCTCTGACTTATCTTTGATCACATAAATAGTGATTCACCTAGTAGCATCATCAACATAAATCACATAATACCCTGAACCATTGATACTAAAATCTTTTGATGGTCCCCACACAACTGTGTGTACCAACTCAAGCTTCTCTTAATACATAAAACCATGCTTGGAATAAGATTGCTTATGAGCCTTACCTAATTGACATGCCTCACATTTGTGTGTCATATGTTGACCTGCAACATTAGGCAATCCAAGCACTGAACCATCGTTAACCATATCTTTAATACCTCTTTCATTGAAATGTCCAAGCCTTTTGTGCCAAAGATCTAACTCAGAGATCTTATGTCCTCCATAGGTGAACAAAGCATGACCAACATTACCTTGAATCTTCAATGTGAACAATCTTCCTTCTTTCTTTCCTGAAACAATTTGTTTATACCCATTGCTAGGGTCTTCCACAAACACTCCTTTATTAGTGAACCTAACTTCATAACCTTTTTCAACAATTTGTCCTACACTTATCAAATTCTTAGGAATTGTAGGAACTTACAAAACCTTACTCAAAAGAGTACTACCATGCTTGGCCTTCACTGATCTGATGGAGAGTGTTAATCTCCAAAAGAACAAGCTATCCTTGATGTTAGACCAACTCTATATCAAGAATAACTTTAAACTTCAACCAATTTTGGAAGACAAGCACCAAACTTTCAAGAATTTAGCCAACTATGAAGAAAGTCATTTCACAGAAAAGTCTTCTGCACATTATTGACTCATTGATTGATCATTTGTGTAAAGTTTTTTATGAAACTTTGTAGAATGTGTTGCCTAGAGTTTCTGCACCTCCTCCAAGTTAAAATGCTTCAAAAGCTTAAGTAGATTATGAGAAATGTTTCAAACAATCTACCTATGTCTGAAACTGCATTCTTGTAGAGTCGACTTTGACACCTGCAAATTCTAACACATGGTTCTCCCAAATTAGAAACCCTTTAATCAAATGCTTTTAGCCATAGATGGCTTGCCTTCCAACTTAAATTTTGACTCCTCATTTGTGTAAAACTTTACACTCTGCACTAAGAACTGACCATTTCTTTGACCATCAGGATTGCGCCTGTTTCAGAAGACACTCAATACTTTCTCACATATAGATGTTCCTACATGAAATTCTCTCAGCCTGTTTGCAATTGGACTCTCAAACTTTAACCATAGATAGATTAACTATGGACTTAGATGTGTACAAAAGGATTTCAACTAAAATCAAACACAAAAGGAGAACTAGAGAACAGATCAACGTTTGTTAATCATGTGTATACCTTTGTCATATGTTCCTGTAAGTATTATGTCATCAACATAAATACAAACATAAATAAATCCATCCTCACTTGCTTTGACTAGAAAGCTACTATCTGCCTTTGATGCTTGAAATCCAAGTTCCTTTAAGAACTTTACAAGCTATAATTCCATGCCCTTGGGGCCTGTCTGGTTGTTCCATGTAGACTTCATCTGAAATATAACCATTCAAAAATGCATTCTTTACATCTAATTGAGATAATTTCCAACCTTTGCAAGCAGCAATTGCTATGAGAGTCCTTATGGTTGTCATTTTTGCAATAGGACTATAAGTTTCATCATAGTCCACACCATATGTCTGTGCATATCCCTTTACAACAAGCCTGGCTTTGTACCTAGATAGACTTCCATCTGCAAACCTTTTTGTTTTGTAGACCCATTTACATCCAATGATCTTCTGACTATTTGATTTAGGAACCAAATCCCGAGTCTCATTTTCCATCAATGCATCATATTCTTCCTGCATAGCTTTTTCCCATTTTTTCTTCCCTTTGGCTTCATCATATGTGGATGGATCTTCATCTGCTTTTAACATGTAAGCATAATCTTTAGTAGTCAAGAATGAAGTATCATAGCTATACCTTGTAGGTTGCCATTTGTGCCTAGATGACCTTCTCAGTTCTCCACTTCTTGAAGTTTCTGATTCATCACATTCTGGATCAAACCTTGGCACATCATCAACTTCAACTTGTACTTCATTGTTCTCCTCTTCATCAAATATCTGAACCTTTGATCTACCTTTATTTTGATTCACAATTTCTTCAACATCTGTATGAACATTAAGTGTACCTGCATACCAAGTACCTTGCTCATCAAATGTAACATCCTTAGACACAAGGAATTGCTTTGTAGATGGACTCCACAACCTATAACCCATCTTCTTGTCATCATAACCAATGAATACATACTTCTCTGCTTTAGGTTCCAATTTATGCCTCAATTGAGATGACACATATGCATATGCGAAGCATCCAAATATTTTACAATGATCCAAGGTAGGTCTCTTACCCCACCAAGCTTCATATGGTGTCATACCCTGCAAAGCTTTACATGGTAACCTATTGACCAAATATGTGGTTGTGTTTACCGGCTCAGTCCACAAATAATTAGGGCAATTTTTCTCCTTCATCATGGATCTTGCAAACTCAACAAGAGTTCTGTTTCTTCTTTCTGCTACCCCATTTTGTTGAAGAGAGTGTCTGCAAGTAACCTCTCTCTTTATACCTGCATTCCACAAATAATCACTGAACTCATTAGAGAAATACTCTCCCCCTCCATCTGACCTTAACCTCTTCAATTTTTGACCTGTAATTCTTTCTGCATATGCATGATAAACTCTACCCATAATGAATCTTTCTTTGATTTGGTTGTATTCTGAAAATGCTCTTCCAAAGCATTCCATATGTCACTTGCACTTTCAAGTCCTCTGATATGAGGAAGCAAATAATCATTTACTACCATGTAGATTATGCTCCTTGCTTGAGCATCCTTCTTCATCCAAATCTTTATATCTGCAAGCTCTTCCCTAGTTGGAACACTAGGATCTTTAAACTCTAGCTTTTCTTCCTCTTCTGTGATGTATCCCATCAGATCTTTGCTCATAAGATGAGCTTCCATTCTCATAGACCAAGCTGGTGTTGGTGCAGACCAATCACCAATTGAATGTTTGGAAGGTTAAAGAATGAAGGAAGATTCAATTCTTGAAGCTTGGAAGAAGGATACATTCAGAGGATATGAGGAATGTACACATATGTACATTAGTATAGTCATAGTTCACTTAGATCTTTGATTAGTCATAGACTTGTACAAATTTCTCTATAAATACCTTGAAAATGTCGAGCCATGATATGAGAGCATATGAAAGAATAGACGAGTAAGCATAGAAGTCAAGAAAGGAGAAGTTAGATGTCATGAGACATGTGAAAAGTTAGTTGAGTTTTTCTCTCATCACTCAACTGTAATTTTCTGAGTAATCGAAGAAATATTGCGCCCGATGTTTCTGTGTCTGCTCCGTCTGTGTTAGATCATTTGTGAAATCCTTTTGAGGATATCTAAGTTCATAGTTAATGAGTCTACGACTTAAGTTTCAGAGTCTAATTGTAAACAGGCTAGGAGAATTGTTAATAGGAACATTCATATGTGTTGAGTGTTCACAGTTCTCTGAAACAGGCGCAAATTTCGATCTTGATCTTTTGGTCTGTTCTCACTCCACAGTTTAAAGTTTTGTGCAAGCAAGCACTCAATTTCTAAGTTGAAAGGTAAGCTACTCGTAGCTAGAAGCTTTTGCTTAAACGGGTTTTATACTGAGAGAATTGAAGTTAAGAAGTTAGGGGTGTCAAATCGGCTTCTCAGAAGTACAGATTTAGACATAGGTAACTTGTGAAGTTGATTTCTCAAGTTATACTAAACCTTTTGAAGAAATTTAACTTGGAGCAGATGCGCAATGTCTAGGCTACACTCCATACAAAATTTCATAGAAAACTTTACATGTTTGATAGGTCAATGAGAAGAAATTGTGCAGTAGACTTTCTGTGTTTTATCTTCTTCACAGAATTTTTCAACTTTTGATAATTTGGAGATTGAACCTCTAATTTGGTGAAGATTTTGACTTACTCTTGGTATAGAGGTGCTCTAAATTCAAGAGTAGGTTGTTCTTTTGGAGATTAACACTCTCCATCAATGGTATCAGAGCAGGAAACATCAAAATCAAGGAAAGGAGGATCCCGACTGCTGCAGATTCAAGAAATTCAACAATTGAAGAACTAAAAGGTGAAAGCTTGAAGGCAAAGCTTGAGGAGGAGACCATACAAAATCAAGAAAGACAAAAGGAGTCTAATTCCAAGTAAAGGTACATATATTGTTCATAAAGCTTGAAGGTTTCAATACACAGGTGGACACAAGATGGGAGATTCTCTTCAGATAGAGAAATTGGATAGGGAAAACTATCCTGCATGGTCAATAAGGATGGAAGCTCATCTTATGAGCAAAGATTTAATAGCTTATATCACAGGAGAAGAAGAGAAGCCACAGTTCAGAGATCCTAGCGTTCCAACTAGGGAAGAGTTAGTAGATTTGAAAAATTGGATGAAGAAAGATGCTCAAGCTAGGAGCATTATATATATGGCAGTCAATGATTACTTGTTACCTCATATTCGAGGTCTTGAAAGTGCAACTGATATTTGGAATGCCTTGGAGGAGCATTTCCAGAATACTACTAAGTCAAGGAAGGCATCCTTATGGGCAGAGTTTACCACCTTTAAGAAGAAGGCTTCTCAATCCATTTCAGACTATGTGACAAGAATGAAAGATATTGCAAATGCTTTAGGAGCTGTTGATGAAGACATTGAGGAGGATAAATTGGTAAGGCAAATTCTTACAGGTTTAAGAGGTGATGACAAATGGAAGCCATTCATTTTGTCTACAGAGTTATCACTTGATCATTTCACTCCTGATTTAAATCAGTTGCTAGGTCATATGCTAACATTTGATCAGGATGTTAAAGGAGATGGTGACAAGAGTGCAGGTCATGCAATGTACTCAAAGGACAAGAAGAAGAATAACAAAGGAAAGCAACAAGCAAATGAAGATGAAGGAACAACTAGTCAAGCCAACTTCCTAAGAGGTAGAGGAGGTGGCAAAGGTAGAGGAAGAGGCAGGAACAACAAAGATGGATCCAAAGCTTGCTGGATTTGTGGTAAGACAAATCATTTAGCTAATGATTGTTGGCATAATAATCAGAGTAATGGTGGATACAATCAAAACTATAATTCAAGAGGAAGAGGAGGCAGAAATCAAAGAGGTAATTTCAGAGGCAGAGGTAGTAGGGGTTACTTTGGAAGAAATGCAGGTAGAGGTTTTCAAAGTCAACAATATAACAACACCTACTACAATTATGCTTCAGATCCAAAGGAGGATTCAACATTGATAATGAATGCAACTTGTGAAAGGCAGAGTGAAGATCAAAGAGTCTTCTACATTGATTCAGGGTGTAGCAATCACCTGAGTGGTAATATAGCCTTGATGACTGATTTGGAGAATAAGGTATCTAATCATGTTGTTCAAACAGGTGACAACACAAAGCACAATGTGAAGTCAATTGGATCAGTGAAGGCCAAGGATGGTAGCACCTTATTGAGTAAGGTCTTGTATGTTCCTACATTCCCTAAGAATTTGATAAGTGTAGGACAAATTGTTGAAAAGGGATATGAAGTAAGGTTCACTAATGATGGAGTATATGTGGAAGACCCTAGTCAAGGGTATAAACAGATTGTTTCAGGGAAGAAAGAAGGAAGATTATTTACATTGAAGATTCAAGGCAATATTGGTCATGCTATGTTCACATATGGAGGACATAAGATCTCTGAGTTAGATCTTTGGCACAAGAGGCTTGGACATTTCAATGAAAGAGGTATTAAAGACATGATTAACAATGGTTCAGTGCTTGGATTGCCTAATGTTGCAGGTCAACATATGACATACAGATGTGAGGCGTGTCAATTAGGTAAGGCTCATAAGCATTCCTACTCCAAGCATGGTTTTATGTACTTAGAGAAGCTTGAGTTGGTACATACAGATGTGTGGGGACCATCAAAGGATTTCAGTATAAATGGGTCAAGGTATTATGTAATTTATGTTGATGATGCTACTAGATGGATCACTATTTATGTGATCAAAGATAAGTCAGAAGTGTTTAATACATTTAAACACTATCATGCATATGCAGAAAGAATTACAGGACATAAGTTGAAGAGATTAAGGTCAGATGGAGGGGGAGAGTATTTCTCTAACGAATTTAGTGATTACTTGTGGAATGCAGGTATAAAAAGGGAAGTTACTTGCAGGTACTCTCCTCAACAAAATGGTGTAGCAGAAAGAAGAAATAGAACTCTAGTTGAGTTTGCAAGATCCATGATGAAGGAGAAAAATTGCCCTAATTATTTGTGGGCTAAGGCTGTAAACACAGCTACTTATTTGGTCAATAGGTTACCATGTAAAGCCTTGCAGGGTATGACACCATATGAGGCTTGGTGGGGTAAGAGACCTACCTTGGATCATTGCAGAGTTTTTGGATGTGTGGCATATGCATATGTGCCATCACAATTAAGGCACAAATTGGAACCTAAAGCTGAAAAGTATATTTTCATTGGTTATGATGATAAGCAGGTGGTTTATAGATTGTGGAATCCATCTACAAAACAATTCATGGTTTCTAAAGATGTTACTTTTGATGAGCAAAGTACTTGGTATGCAGGTACAATTAATATCAATACAGGTGATGAAGAAGATGTGAACCAAAGGAAAGGTAAATCAAAGGTTCAGATAATTGATGAGCAAGAGAATAATGAAGTGCAGGTTGAAGTGGAAGAAACACCAAGGTTTGATCCTGAGTATGAAGAACCAGAGACTTCAAGGAGTGGAGAACTCAGAAGATCATCAAGAAATAGGTGGCAACCTACAAGGTAAAGTTATGATACTTCTTTTTTGGCCACAAAAGATTATGCTTATATGGTGAAAACAGATGAAGACCCTTCTACATATGAAGAGGCAGAAAGAAAATTGGGAGAAAGCTATGCAGGAAGAATATGATGCATTGTTGGAGAATCAAACTTGGAATTTGGTTCCTAAACCAAATAGTCAGAAGATCATTGGATGCAAGTGGGTTTACAAGACCAAGAGGTTTGCAGATGGAAGTGTGTCTAGATACAAAGCTAGACTTGTTGTCAAAGGGTTTGCTTAGACATATATTGTTGACTATGATGAGACTTATAGTCCTGTGGCAAAGATGACAACTATCAGGACACTTATAGCTATTGCTGTATGTAAAGGTTGGAAGTTATGTCAACTTGATGTGAAAAATGCTTTTTTGAATGGTTATATTTCAGATGATGTGTTCATGGAGCAACCTCAAGGGTTCAGAGATAAAAGGTATCCAGATCATGTGTGCAAGCTCAAGAGAGCTTTGTATGGCTTGAAGCAGGCCCCAAGGGCATGGAATTATAGACTTGTAAAGTTCTTGAAAGAACTTGGATTTCAGGTGTCTAAAGCAGATAGTAGCTTGCTTGTCAAAGCAAGTGATAATGGTTTCATATACATGTGCATATATGTTGATGATATAATCCTTACAGGTACAGATGAAGAAGGAATACAAAGACTCAAGAAGCAAATGGAAAAGGAGTTCAAAATAAGTGACTTGGGAGACTTGTCATACTTCTTGGGCATGGAGATTACATATACCCAACATGGAGTATTTGTGACCCAGGAAAGGTATTTGAAGAACTTGTTAATCAAGTTTAAAATGGATGATTGCAGGGTAGCACCTACACCAATGGAGGTGAATCACAAATTGAGTAAATTTGGAGGTGAAGAATTCAAGGACATGAGACAATATCAGAGTTTGGTTGGTAGTCTTATCTATGCTACTTTAACTAGACCTGATTTATCATATGCAGTTGGAGTTTTGTCTCAATTTATGCATTGTCCTAGGAAAGAGCATTGGATTGCAGGTCAAAGAGTGTTGAGGTATATTAAGGGTACACTCAAAGAAGGTTTGTATTATGGATTTACATCAGATACAAATATCAAAATTTACAGTGATGCAAATTGGGCAGGTAATCCAGATTATAGAAGGTCAACTTATGGATACATGTGTTATGTGGGAGATAAACTTATCTCATGGTGTTCCAAGAAGCAACATACAGTTGCTTTGTCTTCTACAGAAGCTGAATATAAAGGCATGGTTGAAGCTGCAAAGGAAGTGATTTGGCTCAAGACCTTGATGAAGAGTTTTGATATTGTGCATGGGATACCAATTATATATGGAGATAACATGAGTTCATTGTATTTAGCTGCTAATCTTGTTTTCCATGCTAGGACCAAACACATTGAGATTCAGTATCACTTTCTAAGAAAGAAGGTGATGGATAAGGAGATTGAAGTCATACATACTTCAACTAAAGATCAGATAGCTGATATGCTTACAAAGAGCTTGGATGGACCAAAGCTACAGAAGTTTAAAGACATGGCAAGTATAAAGAAGATAAGAGAAACCTCAATTGATGATTGAGGGGGAGCTGTTGGTGCAGACCAATCACCAATTGAATGTTTGGAAGGTTAAAGAATGAAGGAAGATTCAATTCTTGAAGCTTGGAAGAAGGATACATTCAGAGGATATGAGGAATGTACACATATGTACATTAGTATAGTCATAGTTCACTTAGATCTTTGATTAGTCATAGACTTGTACAAATATCTCTATAAATACCTTGAAAATGTCGAGGCGTGATATGAGAGCATATGAAAGAATAGACGAGTAAGCATAGAAGTCAAGAAAGGAGAAGTTAGATGTCATGAGACATGTGAAAAGTTAGTTGAGTTTTTCTCTCATCACTCAACTGTAGATTTCTGAGTAATCGAAGAAATATTGCGCCCGATGTTTCTGTGTCTGCTCCATCTGTGTTAGATCATTTGTGAAATCCTTTTGAGGATATCTAAGTTCATAGTTAATGAGTCTACGACTTAAGTTTCAGAGTCTAATTGTAAACAGGCTAGGAGAATTGTTAATAGGAACATTCATATGTGTTGAGTGTTCACAGTTCTCTGAAACAGGCGCAAATTTTGATCTTGATCTTTTGGTCTCTTCTCACTCCACAGTTTAAAGTTTTGTGCAAGCAAGCACTCAATCTCTAAGTTTAAAGGTAAGCTACTCGTAGCTAGAAGCTTTTGCTTAAACGGGTTTTATACTGAGAGAATTGAAGTTAAGAAGTTAGGGGTGTCAAATCGGCTTCTCAAAAGTACAGATTTAGACATAGGTAACTTGTGGAGTTGATTTCTCAAGTTATACTAAACCTTTTGAAGAAATTTAACTTGGAGGAGATGCGCAATGTCTAGGCTACACTCCATACAAAATTTCATAGAAAACTTTACATGTTTGATAGGTCAATGAGAAGAAATTGTGCAGCAGACTTTCTGTGTTTTATCTTCTTCACAGAATTTTTCAACTTTTGATAATTTGGAGATTGAACCTCTAATTTGGTGAAGATTTTGACTTACTCTTGGTATAGAGGTGCTCTAAATTCAAGAGTAGGTTGTTCTTTTGGAGATTAACACTCTCCATCAGCTGGATAGTTCTCTCTATCCAACTTCTCAATCTGGAGACTATCTCATATCCTTTCTTCACCCGTACTATCAAATCTTTAATCCTTATAAAGAATGAATGTACCTTAGCTTCTAATGTTGCTCCTTCTGATCCTTTTGATAACCTTTATGTGTCTTCCTTCAGTCTCTCTTCCACACTTTATCCTTTTGAACCTTCAAGGTGTGAAATTTGTATATCTACAGCAGTCGGGCTCTTCCTTCCCTCAATTTTGATACTTCCTGCTCTGATACCACTGATGGAGAGTGTTAACCTCCAAAAGAACAAGCTATCCTTGATGTTAGACCACCTCTATATCAAGAATAACTTTAAAATTCAACCAATTTTGGAAGACAAGCACCAAACTTTCAAGAATTTAGCTAACTGTGAAGAGAGTCATTTCACAGAAAAGTCTGCTGCACATTAGTGACTCATTGATTGATCATTTGTGTAAAGTTTTTTATGAAACTTTGTGGAATGTGTCGCCTAGATATCCACACCTCCTCCAAGTTAAAACACTTCAAAAGCTTAAGTAGATTATGAGAAATGTTTCAAACAATCTACCTATGTCTGAAATTGCATTCCTATAGAGTCAACTTTGACACCTGCAACTTCTAACACATGGTTCTCCCAAATTAGAACCTGTTCAATCAAATGCTTTTAGCCATAGATGGCTTACCTTCCAACTTAAATTTTGACTCCTCATTTCTGTAAAAATTTTACATTGTGCACTGAGAACTAACCATTTCTTTGACCATCGGGATTGCACCTGTTTCAGAAGACACTCAATACTTTCTCACATATAGATGTTCCTACATGAAATTCTCTCAGCCTGTTTGCAATTGGACTCTCAAACGTTAAGCATAGATAGATTAACTATGGACTTAGATGTGTACAAAAGGATTTCTGATAAAATCAAACACAGAAGGAGAACTAGAGAAAAGATCGACGCGCAATTCTCTGAACATTCTTTCTATTCAACCCTTCATACATCTGATGGATGATACATACAATTCTCATCATCTATTCATCTATATTTCATCTCTCTCTCATAATACAACTATCTACAAGTATATATATATACATATGAGTATTGATTCGTCACTAGTTCAAGTATTTTGAAGTATTTACAAAACTAATGTACATATGTTTAGAGAATTTTTCTTCCTGAACCTTCACTTCTCTTCATGAAGTTGAACTTCAATCTTTTCTTCATATCCTTATTTCTAGGCTTCATATAATCACCAATTGTTGATTGTCCTGCTCCAACATGATCCAATTGACTTCACATTATAACTCAGTAGACAAAATGAATGGCTTCCATTTATCATCACCTCTCAAACCTGTGAGGATTTGCCTTACCAATTTATCCTCCTCAATATCTTCATCAATTGCTCCTAATGCATCTGCAATGTCCTTCATCCTTGTTACATATTGTGAGATGGATTGAGAGGCGTTCTTCTTGAATGTGGTAAACTCTACCCACAAGGATGCCTTCCTTGACTTTGTGGTGTTTTGGAAATGCTCTCCCAAAGCATTCCATATATCACTTGCACTTTCAAGACCTCTAATGTGAGGTAGCAAGTAGTCATTGATTGCCATGTAGATAATGCTCCTAGCTTGAGCATCGTTCTTCATCCAAATCTTCAAATCTGATAATTCTTCCCTAGTTGGAACACTAGGATCTCTGAAGTGAGACTTTTCTTCTTCACCTATAATATAACCTATCAAGTCTTTTCTCATAAGGTGAGATTCCATCCTCATTTACCATGCTCGATAGTTCTCTCTATCCAACTTCTCTATTTGAAGAGAATCTCCCATCCTTTCTTCACATATGTATTGAATTCTTCAAACTTTATGAGTAATAGATGTACCTTTACTTTAAATGAAGTTCCTTTTGATCTTCTTGATAACTTTTGGTCTCCTTCTCAAGCTTTGCTTTCAAGCTTTCATC
>CM035444.1:29215636-29218136 GCA_020310875.1 Ceratopteris richardii
GAGATAGTCTCCAAATAGAGAAGTTGGATAGATAGGACCATCCACAATGGTCAATGAGGATGGAAGCTCATCTTATGAGCAAAGACTTGATAAGTTATATCATAGGTGAAGAAGAAAAGCCTCAGTTCAGAGATCCTAGTGTTCGAACTAGGGAGGAATTATCAGAATTGAAGACTTGGATGAAGAAAGATGCTCAAGCTAGGAGCATTATTTACATGGCAGTTAATGACTACTTGCTACCTCACATTAGAGGTCTTGAAAGTGCAAGTGATACATGGAATGCTTTGGAGGAGCATTTCCAGAACACCACAAAGTCTAGGAAGGCATCCTTGTGGGTAGAATTTACCACATTCAAGAAAAAGGCCTCTCAATCCATCTCACATTATGTAACAAGAATGAAGGACATTGCAGATGCATTAGGAGCAGTTGATGAAGATATTGAGGAGGATAAATTGGTAAGGCAAATCCTCACAGGTTTGAGAGATGACGACAAATGGAAGCCATTCATTTTGTCTACTGAATTATCACTTGATCATTTCACTCCTGATTTAAATCAGTTGCTAGGACATATGCTAACTTATGAGCAGGATGTCAAAGGAGAAAGTGATAAAAGTACAGGTCATGCAATGTATTCAAAGGATAAGAAGAAGAATAGCAAAGGGAAGCAACAAGCAAATGAAGATGAAGGTACAACTAGCCAAGCTAACTTCCTAAGAGGAAGAGGAGGTGGCAAAGGTAGAGGAAGAGGCAGGAGTAATAAAGATGGAGTCAAAGCTTGCTGGATTTGTGGTAAGACAAATCACTTAGCTAATGATTGTTGGCATAATACTCAGAATAATGGTGAATATAATCAGAATTTTAATTCAAGAGGAAGAGGTGGAAGAAATCAAAGAGGTAATTTCAGAGGTAGAGGTAGTAGAGGTTATTTTGGAAGAAATGCAGGTAGAGGATTTCAAAGTCAACAATACAACAATACCTACTACAATTATGCTTCAGATCAAAATGAGGATTCAACATTGATAATGAATGCAACTTGTGAAAGGCAAAGTGAAGACCAAAGAATGTTCTACATTGACTCATGGTGTAGCAATCACCTGAGTGGTAACATACCTTTGATGACTGATTTGGAGAATAAGGTAACTAATCATGTAGTTCAAACAGGTGACAATACAATGCACAATGTGAAGTCAATTGGATTAGTGAAGGCCAAGGATGGTAGTACTCTCTTGAGTAAGGTTTTGTATGTTCCTACAATTCCTAAAAATCTGATAAGTGTAGGACAAATTGTTGAAAAAGGTTATGAAGTTAGGTTCACTAATGAAGGAGTGTTTGTGGAAGACCCTAGCAATGGGTATAAACAAATTGTTTCAGGGAAGAAAGAAGGAAGATTGTTCACATTGAAGATCCAAGGCAATGTTGGTCATGCCTTGTTCACTTATGGAGGACATAAGATCTCTGAGTTAGATCTTTTGCACAAGAGGCTTGGACATTTTAATGAAAGACGTATCAAAGATATGGTTAACAATGGTTCACTGCTTGGGTTGCCTAATGTTGCAGGTCAACATATGACATACAGATGTGAAGCATGTCAATTAGGTAAGGCTCATAAGAAATCTTATTCCAAGCATGGTTTTATGTATTCAGAGAAGCTTGAGTTGGTACACACAGATGTGTGGGGACCATCAAAGGATTTCAGTATCAATGGTTCAAGGTACTATGTGATTTATGTTGATGATGCTACCAGATGGATCACTATCTATGTGATCAAAGATAAATCAGAGGTATTCAATACATTCAAACATTATCCTGTGTATGCAGTGAGAATTACAGGTCATAAGTTGAAGAGACTAAGGTCAGATGGAGGGGGAGAGTATTTCTCTAATGAGTTCAGTGATTACTTGTGGAATGCAGGTATAAAAAGGGAAATTACTTGCAGGTACTCTCCTCAACAAAATGGTGTAGTAGAAAGGAGGAATAGAACTCTTGTTGAGTTTGCAAGATCCATGATGAAGGAGAAAAATTACCCAAATTACTTGTGGGTTGAGGCTGTAAACACAGCTACTTATTTGGTTAATAGATTACCATGTAAAGCTTTGTAGGGTATGACACCATATGAGGCATGGTGGGGTAAGAGACCTACTTTAGATCATTGCAAAGTATTTGGATGTTTGGCATATGCATATGTGCCATCACAATTGAGGCATAAATTGGAGCCTAAAGCTGAAAAATATGTGTTCATTGGATATGATGATAAGTAGATGGGATATAGGTTGTGGAGTCCATCCACAAAGCAATTCATTGTGTCTAAAGATGTTACATTTGATGAGCAAGGTACTTGGTATGCAGGTACAATCAATATTTATGCAGGTGATGAAGACGTTGTGACTCAGAAGAAAGGTAAATCAAAGGTTCAGATATTTGATGAAGAGGAAAATAATGAAGTACAGGTTGAAGTTGAAGAAGTGCCAAGGTTTGATCTAGAATGTGATGAACCAGAAAC
>CM035444.1:29223136-29228136 GCA_020310875.1 Ceratopteris richardii
ATTTTCCAGAATTCTTATAATTGAATGTTGATCCTCAAAATTGGTAAACGTTTTGACTTATTCTTGATATAGAGGTGCTCTAATTTCAAGAGTAGGTTGTTCTTTTGGAGATTAACACTCTCCATCAGTGGTATCACAGGAGGAAGCATCAGAATTGAATGAAGGAGGATCCCTACTGCTGCAGGTTCAAAGAATTCAACATCTGAAGGTTCAAAAGGTGAAAGCTTGAGAGAAAAGCTTGAGAAGGAGGTCATACGACACCAAGGAAGCCAGAAGGAGTATTATTCGAAGTAAAGGTACATCTGTTAGTCATAAAGTTTAAAGAATTCAATACACAGGACAAGAAAGGATGGGAGATTCTCTTTAGATAGAGAAATTGGATAGAGAGAACTATCCAGCATGGTCAATGAGGATGGAAGCTCATCTAATGAGCAAAAATTTGATAGGATATATTACAGGTGAAGAAGAAAAACCTCAATTGAGAGATCCTAGTGTTCCAACTAGGGAGGAATTGTCAGATTTGAATAATTGGATGAAGAGAGATGCTCAAGCTAGGAGCATTATCTATATGGCAGTCAATGACTACTTTCTACCTCACATTAGAGGTCTTGAAAGTGCGAGTGATATATGTAATGCTTTGGGGAGCATTTCCAAAATACCACAAAGTCAAGGAAGGCATCTTTGTGGGCAGAATTTACTACTTTCAAGAAGAAGGCCTCTCAATCCATCTCAGATTATGTAACCAGAATGAAGGACATTGCAGATGCATTAGGAGCTGTTGATGAAGACATTGAGGAGGATAAATTGGTAAGGCAAATCCTTGCAGGTTTGAGAGGTGATGACAAATGGAAGCCATTCATTTTGTCTACTGAATTATCACTTGATCATTTTACTCCTGACTTAAATCAGTTGCTAGGACATATGTTAACCTTTGAGTAGGATGTCAAAGGTGAAGGTGACAAGAGTACAGGTCATGCAATGTACTCAAAGGATAAGAAGAAAATTAGCAAAGGAAAGCAACAAGCTAATGAAGATGAAGGCACAACTAGTCAAGCCAACTTCCTAAGAGGAAGAGGAGGTGGCAAAGGTAGAGGAAGAGACACGAACAACAAAGATGGAGTCAAAGCTTGCTGGATTTGTGGTAAGACAAATCATTTACCTAATGATTGTTGGCATAATACTCAGAATAATGGTGGATATAATCAGAATTTTAATTCAAGAGGAAGAGGTGGCAGAAACCAAAGAGGTAATTTCAGAGGTAGAGGTAGTAGGGGTTATTTTGGAAGAAATGCAGGTAGAGGATTCCAAAGTCAACAAAACAACAATACCTACTACAATTATGCTTCAGATCAGAAGGAGGATTCAACATTGATAATGAATGCAACTTGTGAAAGGCAAAGTGAAGACCAAAGAGTCTTCTACATTGACTCAGGGTGTAGCAATCACCTGAGTGGTAACATAGCAATGATGACTGATTTAGAAAATAAGGTATCTAATCATGTTGTTCAAACAGGTTACAATACAAAGCATAATGTGAAGTCAATTGGATCAGTGAAGGCTAAGGATGGTAGCACCTTATTGAGTAAGGTCTTGTATATTCATACAATTCCTAAGAATCTGATAAGTGTAGGACAAATTGTTGAAAGAGGTTATGAAGTGAGATTCACTAATGAAGGAGTATTTGTGGAAGACCCTAGCAATGGGTATAAACAAATTGTTTCCGGGAAGAAAGAAGGAAGATTGTTCACATTGAAGATTCAAGGTAATGGTGGTCATGCCTTGTTCACTTATGGAGGACATAAGATCTCTGAGTTAGATCTTTGGCACAAGAGGCTTGGACACTTCAATGAAAGAGGTATCAAAGATATGATTAACAGTGGTTCAGTGCTTGGATTGCCTAATGTTACAGGTCAACATATGACATACAGATGTGAAGCATGTCAATTAGGTAAGGCTCATAAGCAATCTTACTCCAAGCATGGTTTTATGTATTCAGAGAAGCTTGAGTTGGTACACACAGATGTGTGGGGACCATCAAAGGATTTCAGTATCAATGGTTCAAGGTATTATGTGATTTATGTTGATGATGCTACCAGATGGATTACTATCTATGTGATCAAAGATATGTCAGAAGTATTTAGTACATTCAAACATTATCATGTGTATGCAGAGAGAATTACAGGTCATAAGATGAAGAGATTAAGGTCAGATGGAGGGGGAGAGTATTTCTCTAATGAGTTCAGTGATTACTTGTGGAATGCAGGTATAAAAAGGGAAATTACTTGTAGGTACTCCCCTCAACAAAATGGTGTAGCACAGAGGAGGAATAGAACTCTTGTTGAGTTTGCAAGATCCATTATGAAGGAGAAAAATTGCCCAAATTATTTGTGGGTTGAGGCTGTAAATACAGCTACTTATTTGGTCAATAGGTTGCCATGTAAAGCCTTGCAGGGTATGACACCATATGAGGCATGGTGGGGTAAGAGACCTACATTAGACCATTGAAAAGTATTTGGATGTTTGGCATATGCATATGTGCCATCACAATTAAGACACAAATAAGAACCTAAAGCTGAAAAGTATGTGTTTATTAGTTATGATGACAAGCAGATGGGTTATAGATTGTGGAGTCCATCCACAAAGCAATTCATTGTGTCTAAGGATGTAACATTTGATGAGCAAGGTACTTGGTATGCAGGTACTATCAATATTAATACAGATGATGAAGAAGGTTCGGATATTTGATAAACAGGAGAATAATGAAGTGCAGGTTGAAGTTGAAGAAATGCCAAGATTTGATCCTGAGTGTGAAGAACCAGAAACTTCAAGGAGTGGAGAACTCAGAAGGTCATCAAGACACAAGTGGCAACCTACAAGGTATAGCTATGACACTTCTTTTTTGGCTACAAAAGATTATGTTTATATGATTAAAGCAGATAAAGACCCTTCTACATATGAAGAGGCAAAAGGTAAGGAAAATTGGGAGAAAGCTATGTAGGAAGAATATGATGCATTATTAAAGAATCAGACATGGGATTTGGTTCCTAAACCAAATAGCCAAAAGATCATTGGATGCAAGTGGGTTTACAAAACAAAGAGATTTGCAGATGGAAGTGTGTCTAGGTACAAAGCTAGACTTGTTGTCAAAGGGTTTGCTCAAACATATGGCATTGATTATGATGAGACCTATAGTCCTGTGGCAAAGATGACAACCATCAAGACACTCATAGCCATTGCTGCATGTAAAGGTTGGAAATTATGTCAATTAGATGTGAAAAATGCTTTTTTAAATGGTTACATTTCAGATGATGTTTTCATGGAGCAACCTCAAGGATTCAGAGATGCGAGGTATCCAGATGATGTGTGTAAGCTCAAGAGAGCTTTGTATGGGTTGAAGCAGGCCCCAAGGGCATGGAATTATAGACTTGTGAAGTTCTTGAAAGAACTTGGATTTCAAGTATCTAAGGCAGATAGTAGCTTGCTTGTTAAAGCAAGTGATGATGGGTTCATTTACATGTACATATATGTTGATGATATAATTCTTACAGGTACACATGAGAAAGGCATTCAAAGCCTAAAGAAGCAAATAAAGAAAGAATTTAAAATCAGTGATTTGGGAGATTTGTCATATTTCTTGGGCATGGAGATTTCAAATACTCAACATGGAGTGTATGTGACTCAAGAAAGGTATTTGAAGAACTTGTTAATCAAGTTTTAAATGAATGATTGCAGGGTAGCACCTACTCCAATGGAGGTGAATCACAAATTGAGCAGATATGGTGGAGAAGAATTCAAGGATATGAAGTTATACCAGAGTTTGGTTGGCAGTCTTATCTATGCTACATTAACTAGGCCTGATTTATCATATGCAGTTGGGGTTTTGTCTCAATTCATGCATTGTCCTAGAAAAGAACATTGGATTGCAGGTCAAAGAGTGTTGAGGTACATTAAGGGTACACTCAAAGAGGGTTTGTATTATGGTTTTACATCAGATACAAATATCAAAATATATAGTGATGCAGATTGGGCAGGTAATCCTGATGATAGAAGATCAACCTATGGATACATGTGTTATGTGGGAGATAAGTTAATCTCTTGGTGTTCAAAGAAGCAACACACAGTTGCTTTATCATCTATAGAAGCTGAGTACAAAGGCATGTTTGAAGCTGCAAAGGAAGTGATATGGCTTAAGACTCTAATGAAGAGTTTTGATATCATTCAGAGTACTCCTACTATTCATGGAGATAACATGAGTTCATTGTATCTAGCTGCTAGCCCTGTTTTTCATGCCAGGACCAAACACATTGAGATTTAGTACCACTTTCTAAGAGAGAAGGTGATGGACAAAGACATTGAAGTCATACATACTTCAATTAAAGATCAGATAGCTGATATGCTTACCAAAAGCTTGGATGGACCAAAGCTACAGAGATTCAAAGACATGGCAGGCATAAAGAAAATAAAGAAAACCTCAATTGATGAATGAGGGGGAGCTGTTGGTGCAGAGCAATCAACAATTGAAGTTTTGGAAGTCAAAGAATGAAGAAAAGATCAAGTTTTGAATCATAGAAGAAGTTTACATTCAGGAGTTGAAAGAAATGTACACATGTACATTAGTTCAGATATAAGTCACTTATACTTTTGATTAGTCATAAGTTTGTAAATATTTGCCTATAAATACTATTGAAAATGTCCGGACAAGTATGAGAGAGCATGAGAATAGAGTGATCAGAAGTTGTATGAGTTTTTTAGCCATCCTAGAAGTGAGTTAAGTCTCTCTCATCACTAGATGTAAAATTCTCAGAAATGAAGAAAATGTTGCGCCCGATGTTTCTGAGTTTTGTCATTCTGTGTTAGATCTTTTGTGAAATGCTTTTGTACAAGTCTAAGTCTATAGGTGATTGACCTCTGTACAAATTTTTAGCTTCCAATTGTGATCAGGCTGAGAGAATTATGTGTAGGAACATTTGTATGTGAAGGAGTGTTTATTGGTTCCTGAA
>CM035444.1:29248136-29253136 GCA_020310875.1 Ceratopteris richardii
ACATCTATTACTCATAAAGTTTGAAGAATTCAATACACAGGTGAAGAAAGGATGGGAGATAGTCTCCAAATAGAGAAGTTGGATAGAGAGAACTATCCAGCATGGTCAATGAGGATGGAAGCTCATCTTATGAGCAAAGACTTAATAAGCTATATTATAGGTGAAGAAGAAAAGCCTCAGTTCAGAGATCCTAGTGTTCCAACTAGGGAGGAATTATCATAATTGAAGACGTGGATGAAGAAAGATGCTCAAGCTAGGAGCGTTAATTACATGGCAGTTAATGACTACTTGCTACCTCACATTAGAGGTCTTGAAAGTGCAAGTGATCTATGGAATGCTTTGGAGGAGCATTTCCAAAACACCATAAAGTCTAGGAAGGCATCCTTGTGGGCAAAATTTACCATATTCAAGAAGAAGGCCTCTCAATCCATCTCAGATTATGTAACAAGAATGAAGGACATTGCAGATGCATAAGAAGCAGTTGATGAAGATATTGAGGAGGATAAATTGGTAAGGCAAATCCTCACAGGTTTGAGAGGTGATGACAAATGGAAGCCATTCATCTTGTCTACTGAATTATCACTTGATCATTTCACTCCTGATTTGAATCAGTTGCTAGGACATATGCTAACTTTTGAGCAGGATGTCAAATGAGAAAGTGATAAAAGTACAGGTCATGCAATGTATTCACAGGATAAGAAGAAGAATAGCAAAGGGAAGCAACAAGCAAATGAAGATGAAGGTACAACTAGCCAAGCTAATTCCTAAGAGGAAGAGGAGGTGGCAAAGGTAGAGGAAGAGGCACGAGTAATAAAGATGGAGTCAAAGCTTGCTGGATTTTTGGTAAGACAAATCACTTAGCTAATGATTGTTGGCATAGTACTCAGAATAATGGTGGATATGATCAGAATTTTAATTCAAGAGGAAGAGGTGGCAGAAATCAAAGAGGTAATTTCAGAGGTAGAGGTAGTAGAGGTTATTTTGGAAGAAATGCAGGTAGAGGATTCCAAAGTCAAAAATACAACAATACCTACTACAATTATGCTTCAGATCAGAAGGAGAATTCAACATTGATAATGAATGCAACTTGTGAAAGGCAAAGTGAAGACCAAAGAGTGTTCTACATTGACTCAAGGTGTAGCAATCACCTAAGTGGTAACATAGCTTTGATGATTGATTTGGAGAATAAGGTAACTAATCATGTAGTTCAAACATGTGACAATACAAAGCACAATGTGAAGTCAATTGGATCAGTGAAGGCCAAGGATGGTAGTACTCTCTTGAGTAAGGTTTTGTATGTTCTTACAATTCCTAAAAATCTGATAAGTGTAGGACAAATTGTTGAAAAAGGTTATGAAGTTAGGTTCACTAATGAAGGAGTGTTTGTGGAAGACCCTAGCAATGGGTATAAACAAATTTTTTCAGGGAAGAAAGAAGGAAGATTGTTCACATTGAAGATCCAAGGCAATGTTGGTCATGCCTTGTTCACTTATGGAGGACATAAGATCTCTGAGTTAGATCTTTGGCACAAGAGGCTTGGACATTTTAATGAAAGAGGTATCAAAGATATGGTTAACAATGGTTCAGTGCTTGGGTTGCCTAAAGTTGTAGGTCAACATATGACATACAGATGTGAAGCATGTCAATTAGGTAAGGCTTATAAGCAATCTTATTCCAAGCATGGTTTTATGTATTTAGAGAAGCTAGAGTTGGTACACACAGATGTGTGGGGACCATCAAAGGATTTCAGTATCAATGGTTCAAGGTACTATGTGATTTATGTTGATGATGCTATTGGATGGATCAATATCTATGTGATCAAAAATAAATCAGAGGTATTCAATACATTCAAACATTATCATGTGTATGCAGAGAGAATTACAGGTCATAAGTTGAAGAGACTAAGGTCAGATGGAGGGAGAGAGTATTTCTCTAATGAGTTCAGTTATTACTTGTGGAATGCAAGTATAAAAAGGGAAATTACTTGCAGGTACTCTCCTCAAAAAAATGGTGTAGCAGAAAGGAGAAATAGAACTCTTGTTGAGTTTGCAAGATCCATGATGAAGGAGAAAAATTGCCCAAATTACTTGTGGGCTAAGGCTATAAACACAGCTAATTATTTGGTTAATAGATTACCATGTAAAGCTTTGCAGGGTATGACACCATATGAGGCATGGTGGGGTAAGAGACCTACTTTAGATCATTGCAAAGTATTTGGATGTTTGGCATATGCATATGTGCCATCACAATTGAGGCATAAATTGGAGCTTAAAGCTCAAAAATATGTGTTCATTGTATATGATGATAAGCAGATGGGATATAGGTTGTGGAGTCCATCCACAAAGCAATTCATTGTGTCTAAAGATGTTACAATTTGATGAGAAAGGTACTTGGTATGCAGGTACAATCAATATTTATGCAGGTGATGAAGAAGTTGTGACTCAAAAGAAAGGTAAATCAAAGCTTCAGATATTTGATGAAGAGGAGAATAATGAAGTACAGGTTGAAGTTAAAGATGTGCCAAGGTTTGATCCAGAGTGTGATGAACCAGAAACCTCAAGGAGTGGAGAACTCAGAAGGTCATCAAGACACAAATGGCAACCTACAAGGTATAACTATGACACTTCTTTTTTGGCTACCAAAGATTATGCTTATATGATAAAGGCAGATGAAGACCCTTCTACATATGAAGAGGCAAAAGGTAAAGAAAATTGGGAAAAAGCTATGCACGAAGAGTATGATGCATTGATGAAGAATGAGACTTGGGATTTGGTTCCTAAACCAAATAGTCAGAAGATCATTGGATGTAAATGAGTCTACAAGACAAAGAGGTTTGTAGATGGAAGTGTGTCTAGCTATAAAGCTAGACTTGTTGTGAAGGGTTTTGCTCAGACATATGGTATAGATTATGATGAGACCTATAGTCCTGTGGCAAAGATGACAACCATCAGGACACTCATAGCTATTGCTGCATGTAAAGGTTGGAAGTTATGTCAACTAGATGTGAAGAATGCTTTCTTAAATGGTTATATTTCAGATGATGTTTTCATGGAGCAACCACAAGGATTCAGAGATGGAAGGTATCCAAATCATGAGTGCAAGCTCAAGAGAGCTTTGTATGGTTTGAAGCACGCTCCAAGGGCGTGGAATTATAGACTTGTGAAGTTCTTGAAAGAACTTGGTTTCCAAGTATCTAAATCACATAGTAGTTTGCTTGTTAAAGCAAGTGATGATGGGTTCGTTTACATGTGCATATATGTTGATGATATAATTCTTATAGGTACATATGAGAAAGGCATTCAAAGCCTAAAGAAGCAAATGGAGAAAGAGTTCAAGATCAGTGACTTGGGAGACTTGTCATATTTCTTGGGCATGGAGATCTCATACACTCAACATGGAGTGTATGTAACTCAAGAAAGGTATTTGAGAAACTTGCTGATCAAGTTTAAAATGGATGATTGCAGGGTAGCACCTACTCCAATGGAGGTGAATCACAAATTGAGCAGATATGGAGGAGAAGACTTCAAGGATATGAAGTTATATCAAAGCTTGGTTGGTAGTGTGTTTTATGCTACATTAACTAGGCCTGACTTATCATATGCAATTGGAGTATTGTCTCAATTCATGCATTGTCCTAGGAAAGAACATTGGGTTGCAGGACAAAGAGTGTTGAGGTACATTAGGGGTACACTCAAGGAAGTTTTGTATTATGGTTTTACATCACATACAAACATCAAGATATATAGTGATACAGATTGGGCAGGTAATCCTGATGATAGGAGACCAACATATGGATACTTGTGTTATGTGGGAGATAAGTTAATTTCTTGGTGTCCAAAGAAGCAACACACACTTGCTTTGTCATCTACAGAAGCAGAGTACAAAGGTATGGTTGAAGCTACAAAGGAAGTAATATGGCTTAAGACTCTTATGAAGAGTTTTGATATTACTCAGAGCATACCCACTATTCATGGAGATAACATGAGTTCATTGTATTTAGCTCCTAATCCTGTTTTTCATGTGAGGACTAAACATATTGAGATTCAGTATCACTTTCTAAGAGGGAAGGTGATGGATAAAGAGATTGAAGTCATACATACTTCAACAAAAGATCAGATAGCTAATATGCTAACCAAAAGCTTGGATGGACCAAAGCTACAGAGATTCAAAGACATGGCAGGCATAAAGAAGATAGAGAAAACCTCAATTGATGATTGAGGGGGAGCTGTTGGTGCAAGGCAATCAAAAATTGAAGTTTTGGTGAAGAATTAAAGTTAAGGACTCAAGAAAAGATCAAGTTATGAAGCATGAAGGAAGTGCATATTCAGAAGATGAAGATGTGTACACATATGTACATTATTTTGAAGTTAGCTCACTTATGCCTTTGATTAGTTATGAGCTTGTAAATATTTGCCTATATATATACAAAGAAAATGTCGGGGAAAATATGAGAGATTATGTGTAAAAAAGTTTGGATGAGAATTAGATGTCATTAGACACACTAGAAGTGTGTAGAATCTCTCTCATCACTCAGATGTAAATTTTCTGAGAAATGGAAAATGTTGCGCCCGATCTTTCTGAGTATTCTCCTTCTGTGTTGAATCTTTTGCGAAATGCTTTTGTATAAGTCTAAGTCTATAGTTGATTGACCTCTATACAAATTTTTAGCTTCTAATTGTTATCAGACTAAGAGAATTGAGTATAGGAACATCTACATGTGTAATTGGAAACAAGAGAAGTTGCAAGAGGTGCAAAATTTGATACTAATGTTTTGGTCAGTTCTCCTTCCAGAGTGTAAAGTTTTGAGCAAGCAATGACTCATTCTTTTAGTTGGAAGGTAAGCTACCTGTGGCTAAAAGCATTTGCATAAACGGGTTCTAGATTGAGAGAACCAAGTGTTAGAAGTTATAGGTATCTGAATCCACTTCTCAGAAGAACAGTTTTAGACATCGGTGACTTCTTAAGTTCATTTCTCAAAATCTACTAAATCTTTTGAAGTG
>CM035444.1:29258136-29428136 GCA_020310875.1 Ceratopteris richardii
TAATGCTACTGTATGTTGTTTCTTTGAACACCAACTTACAAGCTTATCACCAATGTATATCATGTAGCCATGAGTTGATCTTCTATCATTCTGGTTACCTGCCCAGTCTGAGTCACTATAGGCTCTCAACTTCAAATCTGATGTAAAAGGATAATATAATCCTTCCTTTATAGTTCCTTTGATATATCTAAGAACTCTTTGACCTGCAATCCAATGTGGGTCCTTTGGACAATGCATGAATTGTGACAAAAACTCCCACTGCATAACTAAGATCAGGTCTTGTTAGTGTAGCATAAATCAAACTACCCACAAGAGATTGATACTTCCTCATATCTTTGTATTCTACACCATCATATTTACTGAGCTTGTGATTAACTTCAAGTGGAGTTGAAGCTTCTCTGCAATTTTCCATATCAAACTTCTTCAATAGATTCAAAAGATACCTTTCTTGTGATACATATATGCCATGATCTGTATAAGGGACTTCCATTCCAAGAAAGTATGATAACTTTCCTAGGTCACTGATCTTGAACTCTTTCTCAAGCAATCTCTTTACCTCCTTGATTTCTTCATCTGAAGTACCTTTGATTATAATGTCATCTACATAAATACAAATGTAGATTGTACCTTCCTCTGTTCTTTTGATGAGTAGACTTGGATCTGCTTTTGAACTTTGATATCCAAGTTCATTCAGATACTTCACCAGTCGATAGTTCCATGCTCTTCGAGCTTGCTTCAATCCATAGAGTGCTCTTCTCAACCTGCAAACAAAATTTGGATACCTGGAATCTATAAACCCTTGAGGTTGTTCCATGTATACCTCATCTGATATGTATCCATTCAAGAATGCATTTTTTATATCCAATTGACTCAAAGTCCATCCTTTTGAAGCTGCAATAGCAATGATTGTCCTTATAGTTGACATCTTAGCTACAGGACTGAATGTCTCATCATAATCTATGCCATAGGTTTGGGCATAGCCTTTCACCACCAGTCTAGCTTTGTACCTGGCTATACTTCCATCTGCAAGCTTCTTCACTTTATAAACCCATTTATTTCCAATTACTTTCTTACCTATTGGTTTAGAAACAAGTTCCCATGTCTTGTTCTCCTCCAGTGCATTGAACTCTTCCTTCATTGCTTCTTCCCATTGCTTCTTACCTTTTGCTTCATCATAGTTCTGAGGTTCTTCATCATCTTTGACCATATATGCATAGTTCTTTTGAGTTATGTAAGAAGTATCATAAGAATACCTTTTTGGTTGTCTTCTTGTCCTACTTGACCTCCTTGGTTCACATTCTTCAAAAGTGTCTGGATACACCTCTTCATCAAATATAGGAGCTTCTTCATTCCTTCTTGTTAATCCACTTACTTGCTTACATATAGTCTTCATCTCTATTTACCTGCACAATTGATTTTCCTTTCTCACATCTTCTTACCTCTTCTTCAAATTCTTCAGTTGTATGACTTTGATCTGCATACCAACTTTTCTGCATGTTTGAATCCATTCTTCTGAAATGGTAACCTATGTGCTTTACCCATTTGACATGCTTCACATTTATAAACCATATGTTGCCTCTGCACATTTGGTAATCCTAGTACAGACTGATTAGCAACCATAGCTTTAATTCCTCTTTCATTAAAGTGACCTAATCTCTTATGCCAGAGATCAAGTTCTGTAATCACTCCTTCACCATGTGTGAGCAAAGCTTGACCAATGTTCCCTTGTACTCTTAAAGTAAAGAGTCTACCTTCTTTCTTACCAAAGACAATCTGATTATATCCATTCTCTGGATCTTCAACAAATACTCCTTCATTTGTAAACCTGACTTGAAAACCTTTTTCAACTATCTGTCCCACACTAATCAAGTTTTTAGGTTTTGTAGGAACATACAAAACATTGGTTAGCAAATCTGCTCCACTCTTGCATTTCACTTTACCAACTGAATGTACACTATGTCTTGTATTATCACCTGTTTGAACTGTGTGACTAGAAATACCTTTTTCCAATTTTGACATCAATTCTATGTTTCTTGACAAATGATTAGAACAACTAGAGTCAATGTAAAATACCTTTAGATCTTCTTTATCTGATGTGCTGATTGAATTCATCATCAATGATGTATGAATTTCATTCTGTGTGTCATTTGCATAGTTGTAGTAGGTGGTGTTGTAGGATTGATTCTGTCCCCAACTTCTTCCTCCACCTCTACCATAGCCTCCTCTAGGATTTTGTCTACCTCTCTGAAAATTACTTTGATATCTTCCACCTCTACCTCTTTTATTGTTATTCTGATTTTGATTTGATCCTTGCTGGTTGTGCCAACAGTCATGTGCCAAATGATTGCTCAATCCACAGATCCAACAAGCCTTCTTATTGTTATTCTGGTTACCTCTTCCTCTTCCAAAACCTCTTGCTCTTCCTCTGCCTGTGCCTCTACCTCTTGCATAATAAACTTGAGAACTTAAATCTTCTTCATCCTTTGCTTTACCTTTATCTCCTTTCTTCTTGTTCTTCATGTACATTGCAGAACTTTGATCTTTATCTCCATCTCCCTTCAAGTCTTGCTCAAATGTGAGCATCAAACTAAGCAACTGGTTCAAATCTAGAACAAAATGATTCAAAGAAAGTTATGTTGACAAGACAAAAGGTTTCCACCTTTCATCCCCTCTCAAACCTGCAAGTAGTTGAGCAATCAATTTGTGATCCTCAATATCTTCATCTATGGATCCAAGACTATCTGCAAGATCCTTCATATTAGTGACATAATCACTAATACTTTGACTTGGCTTCTTCTTGAATGTTGTAAACTCTGACCATAGACTTGCTTTCCGTGCTTTAGTAGTGCTTTGGAAATGATACTCCAATGCATTCCATATATCTTCAGATGATTCCAAACCTCTGATGTGTGGTAGCAAATGATTTGAGATTGTATTGCATCCTTCTTCTGCCAATGCTTTAAAGCATCAAGTTCCTCTTTCTTTGGTCGGCTTTCATCTTCAAATATTGGCTTCTCTTCTTCACATGTAACATACATCATGAGATCCTTACTCATAAGTAAGGCTTGCATTCTCATTACCCATGCGGGGTAATTATCTCTGTCTAGTTTGTCAATGGAGATATGATCTGCCATACTCCTTTCCTTCTACTACAACTTGTGAGCTTAAAGGATAAAGAATAATACCTTTTGGAGTTCTTTGTGTATGAGGATACTTTTTAAGTAACCTTTTGATGCCTTGTGTCTTCAAATGCTTCACCTTTCAAACTTTAATGGAAAACTTTCCAAAACTTCTCGTACCTTTGCCGCCTTCTGCTCTTTAGGACCTTTTTGCTCTGATACCACTTGTTGATGTGTAAAACACCACAAGAAATGAATTAATGTGACACTAGAACACCTTTATGGTCACCATTCACTCATTGCCACTCAAAACTTTGAGAAATGATAGCCAAAAGCAAGAACTTTACTTCTTCAGATTTTTCCAATCATTGAAATGGCATACCTTCAGTATTTTGCTAATTTCTCTTAGCTCAAATATTATTTCTCAAATATAATTTGGTGGATGAAACTAGAAGAGTAGAGCTTTCCAACAAGCTATCATTTGCGAGAAACGGATCTCTAGAACTCAAGTTATGACCTTCACAAGATGACCTTGTATGACTTCCAAAAATGGAATTTTTGCCTATTTTAGTAATCCTGAGTGTCTAAAAATGAAAATTCGATGCCTAGCATTGACTTGCAACCAAAAGTCGATGCCATGCATCAACTTTCAGCTTTTTAAGCCACTTTTTCATTCTTGAAATAGGCGCTATAACCAAATATATGAATGAAGCACTTTTATGCTAGAAGTCGATGCCAGGCATCGACTTTATGCTGAAACTCGATGCCAGGCATCGAGTTGCTTCACAAACTTCATGTTTTTAGAAGATTCAACAACAGGTAACACTCAGAGAATGAAAACAATGACTTATCAGCCAAGATTCGATGCCAGGCATCCACTTCCCACATAAAACTCAACCTTTTAACATACATTTGATGCCAGGCATCGACTTGCTTGAAAAACTTCAATTCTTCAAAACATTACACAGAAGACAAACACTGGAGATGGAGGAAGAAGACTTATACACAGAACTTTAACTAGTTCTTGTCATAGCTATGAAAACTCAGAAATACACAAGTGCTTTCTCACATAGAGAAGCCCAACTATTCTCAGCCATACAAAATGAGTACTAACTCACTTTCTCATTGTCTTTCTCTTTGCGTCAGTTGATACTAACTAACTTATATAGATTTTCTTATTCTCGTGATTTTTAAAAAACTTCTAGAACTAAAGTGAACTAACTTTACAAATATAATAGACTTGTGAATTTGTCCCTTCACATAGGCATCTGGTTTTCTTCATCCCAAAAATGTGGGGACACTCCTATGATTTGCTAAACATCATACTCAGCGTGTACTTCTTCATTTTTATTGAAATCACTCATGGTTGGTTGCTGCCTAAGTTAATTAGACAATAGAAAAAGGAATTAGGCTAAATCCTATTGTGCTCAGAGCACTGTTTAATATACTAGATAGGTGTAAAGACAAAAATAGCAGTCTTGGCTGGTATGAAGCATGTTAAAGCAGCACCACTTCATCTTTGAAGACTATCCACCATCTCCTCCAACATTGATCACTTAAGGTTTCATAGAAATTATGCTAATCATCCAAGTATGTGGGCTTGGATTCTCTTTCACTAACAATTACTACCAACCTAACTTAGGGTATCCCTCGAGCTTGGGACCTTGGCTAGCTAGCCTTTGTCCCTCACACACATGGAGTGATCCCTATGGATAAAATGGACTGATCCTTGTGGATCAATGATCCCTATGGATCAAATGGAATGATCCTTGTGGATCAAAGTGTAACACTCTCCCCCTTCTAAAGATCATTGTCCTCAATGATCAATGAGGGAAAGTACTTGGGAACCAGTGCTTTTGATTCCCACGTAGAGTCAGTAAGTGGTAATCCTCTTCAGGCTACTAGATACTCCTTGATGACATGATTCCTCAACTGCTTCTATCTCCGATCTACTACCTTGTCTAGAGAATGAGCTGTGCTATCACTTTCTTGCAAAGAAACAATACTTTCTTTCAAATTATCCTCACTAGAAATATGCTTCCAAAGTTTACTGACATGAAACACTGGATGAAATCTGCAATCTAGAGAAAGCTCTAATTGGTATGCAACTTTACTTAGCTTTTTAAATATCTTCCAAGGTCCACAAAACCTTGGTGATAGCTTACTACTAGAGAGTGAAGTAGATCTAGCTAGTACCTAAAGAAAAACTATGTCTCCCTCCTCAAAGGATCTAGGAGATCTCTTCCTATAAGCATACTCTTTAGCCCTATGAGGTGCTTGCTACATCTTGGCTTTAGCTATTTCTAAATTTGCTTGAATGTTCACTAATGTTGGTGCAATTAAACCCAAGCCCACATACTTGGTTGCTTAACTTATGCTTGATTTATTGGCATAACCTATGCAAGGCTACATATGAATAGTCTCTTGAAAAACTCCTTCATATTTATCCTTGTAAAAGTGGGTTACACCCACGTGGAGTCAAGAAGCTCTAAAAACACGAATCAATGAGTTGTTGAGTGATGAGGGAATCTATCCTACATTTTAGGATTCACCTTTTAGGTAGAAGTTTGAATTTGAATCCAAACCTTGGCTCCAAAAATGATTATAAAAAGGGGATCAAAAGACCCAAGTATTATCTCAAGCCCATGAGATCACTAAGTGAGTTTTATTGTGAAGTGAGAGCTCCTCTCATAGATCATTCACCTCTCACACATTGAGCAATGTATGGTTGCAATGACATTGTATTTGTACATGTTTTAATACATATATGATCATTATATTCTCATTTTACTTCTCTATTAATACTCCATCATAATAGTGATTTTTTTAGATCTTGTTCTCAGTGTGTATATGATCATTTTCCATGATTTAAAGCATGATAGAATTAGTGTACTATCTATTATAATCCTAGGATATTTCATTAGCATTGCTTCTGAGGATCCTGAGATATTAGCATATCTTCACTCACAAGTCTGATGATTGTTGCAGCCCGTGAATGTCGGGATGGAGCTGTGACTTGCTAAACTCCTTTCTCTGCATGTAGTCCATCATTTTTTATGAAATCACTCATGATTGTCAGCTTAATAAGTTAATTACCATTCCCCAAAAGGAATTAGGCCAATTGCTATTGTGCTCAGAGAACTATTCAAAACGCTAAACAAGTGTAGAAACACAAATAGCAAGTTTTTTACTCTTGGATCAACTCTTACCTATGTATTTTGATTCATCTTTTTGAGAGTGATCTTCCAAGGTACATAGGGTGTTTAATACCTCCTTTGGCAAGCTAAAAGGGCCCACCACATATCTCTAGAGTTCATTTGGCCAGTGTAGTGCAAAGTTTTTGCAGCACCACTTCATCTTCATCAAGTACCAATCCATGTTGGACAACATGGCAGATGGATTTCCTTCATCAATTGACAAATTGGATAAAGGTAATTACTCAACCTAGTCATTAAGGATGGAAGCTTATCATCAAGGTAGGAATCTATATGGTTATATAGCTAGAGATGATGTTATGCCAAGTTTTAGGAATAAAGGTCAACCTACACAAGAAGAGCAAGAAAGATTGAGCACATGGTGCTCCAAGGATGAACTTGCAAGGTCTCATCTCCTCGAGTCTATCTCAGATTTTCTGTTGCCTCACATTAGAGGTTGTAAAACATCCCAAGAAGTTTGGAATGAACTCGAGGCCTTCTTCTCTTCAAGCACAAATGCCAAAAGGGAGCAACTATGGTTGGACTTCACAACCCTCAAGAAATCTTCCAAGCAAAATGTGACTGATTTTGTCACAAAGATCAAAGATATTACTGATCAGTTGGGAAGCGTTGGAGAGGTAGTAGAAGAAGAGAAAATTCTAAGGAAGTTCATCAATGGCTTAAAAGCAGATGACAAGTGGGAAGCATTCACCACAGCAATGGACCTATACATGGATATGCATGTACCAGATTTCAACACAGTTATGGGAAAACTACTTAGTCAAGAGGCCAAGCTCATGAAGAGTGCACAAGGTTCCAAAGGTAATCAATCTTCTGCCTTCTATACTGATAAAAGTAAAGCCAAAGATAACAAAGGAAGAGGAAAGAAAGTGGATGATGAATTAGGTACACACCAAGTTAACTATGCAAGTAGAGAAAGACATGGTAGAGGTAGAGGCAGAGGAGGAAGACAAGGTAGATGGAGATCCCAAGACTCTACTCCTTGTTCTATTTGTGAATTAACTAATCATACAACTGAGAATTGCTTTAGGAATTCCAAGAATCAAGGAGGCACATGCTACAATAGAGGAGGTTACGACTACTCAAGAGGAAGGTTCAAGAATTTCTATGGCAACCACAACAACTACAACAATTCAACCTACCAAGGAGGATACAACGAGAGAAGAGATTAAAAAATTACACAGAAGACTCAAATCAAGAGGACTCTCTACTTCTCATGAATATGACAATGTCACAAGGTAAATCTGATGAGCATGTTTTCTACATAGATTCAGGTTGCTCAAATCATGTGGCAGGAAATGTGGCCCTCCTATCAGACTTAGAAGATCCAAGGAACAAGCATGAAGTGTAAAGAGGTGATGATACAAGGCATATGGTGGAGAAGAGAGGAAATGTAAAAGCACCTGATGGAAACATCAACCTACTTATCAAGGTACTCTATGTCCCTACCATCACAAAAGAACTTGATAAGTGTAGGACAGATTGTGGAGAAATGCCTACAAGTAAGGTTCACAAAAGGAGGAGCATTTGTTGAAGATCCAAGTTAGGGATTCAGGAGAATTGCAAAGGGTCAAAAGACAGGTAGATTATTCACATTTGAATTACAAGACACTAGGAACATTGCTCTCTTTAATTATGGTAGTCAGTCACAAAATTGGAAATATGGCACAAAAGGTTAGCACATACTGGTGAAAGATCATTAAAGCAAATTTGCAGGGACCAAAGTGTACTTGGACTCCCTAATCTGTCAAAGCAACACATGATTTATAAGTGTAGTGCATGTCAATTTGGAAAGTATCACATGTTACCATTCATGAAGAAAGGATATATGCATGGAGATCTCTTGGATTTGGTTCATACAGGTGTATGGGGACCTAGCAAGGATGCTTCAATATCTAGATCAAAGTATTATGTCTCCTTCATTGATGATTGCAATAGATGGACTATACTACACAAAGATGAAGTCTTTTCATGCTTCAAAAGATATTTAGCTCTTGTGGAGAATCAAACAGGTAAAACACTAAAAAGGCTAAAGTTAGATGGAGGGGGAGAGTACTTCTCCCATGAATTTGACTCCTTTCTTCAAGAGTGGGGAATCAAAAGAGAGATAACTACAAGGTACACTCCTGAGCAAAATGGAGTGGTAGAGAGAAGGAATAGGAAAATTGTTGAAGTCACAAGGTCTATGCTAAATGAAAAACACTTACCTAATTATTTATGGGTTCAGGTTGTATCCACAGCCATTTATTTGATTAAGAGGTTACCTTCAAAGTCACTTGATGTCATAACACCATATGAGGCTTGGAATGGAAGAAGACCAAGCTTGGATCATTGTAAGATCTTTGGATGTATTGTTTATGCTCATGTTCCTTCATAGGTTAGAGGAAAGATGGAACCAAAAGCTGAAAGATGTGTGTTCATTGGATATGACAACATCCAAAAAGGCTATAGGCTATACAACCCAACAACCAAAGGATTCTTGGTGAGTAGAGATGTAGTATTTGATGAGAATAGTTCTAGGTATGAAGACTCATGCAGTAAGATCAACTTACCTTATGATCTTGAAGAAGATTTTCCAAAACTTGTCAAGGATAACCCCTCTAAAATTGAAGAATAGGATACCTCAGAAGATGAAGCAACTCAAATTGAATAACTCAAAATGTGGAAGCCTAAAGGTAAAGCTAAAATGCAAGAACTTGGACAAGAGGCAGAATCATCACATCATGGCCTAAGAAGGTCCATAAGGGAGAAAAGAAAACCAGATAGGTATGGGTTTGATACTTCTCTAGTTACTAAACATTCAATCTATCTAGCATATGACATAAATCAAGAGGAACCCTCAACATTTGAGGAAGCAAAGAAGAAATCAGAATGGAGGCATGCAATGGAAGAGGAAATGGAAGCTCTTGAGGAAAATAACACTTGGGAATTAGTTCCCAAATCTTCATCAATGAAAGTGATAGGTTCAAGATGGATTTACAAATTGAAGAAGAACTCAGATGGCTCCATTAATAGGTATAAGGCAAGGCTTGTGGCAAAAGGCTTTGTGAAAACTCAAGGAATTGATTATGAGGAGACCTTCTCTCTTGTGGCGAAGATGCCTACAATTAGAGTCCTGCTTAGTATTGCTTCTTCCAAGAATTGGAAGATACTTTGATTGAATGTAAAAAATGCATTTCTTAATGGATGGATAATAAAAGAGGTGTATATGGCACAACCACCTGGTTTTGAGAATCAAATACATCTGATTATGTGTGTAAACTTAATAAAGCTCTAAATAGACTGAAACAAGCCCCAAGGGCTTGGAATCACAAGCTTGTTTCATTCTTGCAGGATAAAGGATTTCAACCTAGCAAGGTGGATCCATCACTCTTCATCAAAAAGAGTAATTCTGAAGTCATCTATTTGTGTGTGTATGCAAATGATATTATACTTACAAGAAATGAAACAAATGGGATAAAGAAGATCAAGGAGCAGATGAAAGAAGAGTTCATTCATCCAAGATTGGTCACTTAACTCCACACTATGGATTTACACATCATCTTCTTCTTTATCCATAGGGTTCCATTGTCAAGGTGGTACATCTCTACATGCAAAAGTATGTAGGCTGATTTTTGTAGTGGGACCTTGATGTTGGAGATACTATGCATCTCGTCCCCAATCTTGTACTACCTTTAGCTGTCTCATGAATGGTCGTCCTAAGATCATTTCATAATTACTTTCTTTTCCAAACAGAGAGATGGCTATCACGTGTTCAAATTCTACTCCGTAGGTAGTCAAGATTACCTTTTTGAGGATTCCTAAGGGTCTTTCAACATGACCATCCACCAATTGTAATTTCATTGGAGTGGCTCATAGGGTTGGTTCTCCCCATTTTTCCCATATCTCTTTGGTCGTTATTCCTACTCCCGCTCCTGTTTCTAGAATGGCTTTTCCCATGTTTCCTCAAAATGTGATTGGGAGGCATGTATTTCCTTCATCTCCCTCACTAAATTCTCCCACTTTGTCGATAGGAACTTTAATTGTAGGTGTTGTCTCTGCTTTATCCCTTCTTATTGATTGGTTTGTCTTGTCCAAATTTAAATAATTTACTCCACAACTTAGGTTTAACTTGTAGCAACTTCTCTAGAGTTAAAGAACATTGAACATTGGTTCTTTTTAACTCGGATGAAATGTTTGACGTTCAATCTTGCGATTTCTTTTCTTTTCCCCATATTGTGGGTGCATGGAAAAATTTGGATCTTTGTTCGTATTCTCCCTTGTAGTTGGGAAGCTTCATCATTCTCATTCCTTCCTCTCTGCTATGATCCACATTCAACAATTCTTCATAGTTCACTTCTGGTTTCACTATTGGTTGATTCTTAGAGGCATCTAACTCTTTGAAAGGAGGGATTTCATTTTCATTCTTCTTCCATCTGTCTTCCTAGACTTTGGCCCAAAGGTCATGTGGCCAGTTAGCCTCTACTTCGAGAGTTAAAGAATTTTTTTCATCATTTTCATAACTTAAATCTTCTTTCCACTCCTTGGCTAGATCATTCTTCTTTGGTCATGGATTGAAGGTTTCTACACATCTATGGCATTTTTCTTCAGATATTCTGGTCTTAGGGAGGGTTGATATAGATTTTTCTAGCCCACACTGAGGAATCTCGATTGGTTTTTTGCATATTTCAAGTTATTTGTTTTCAAGATCTCCTTTTGGATAGGCTTTTTCGTGTTTCTCTAGACTAGTTCCTATCTCTATCCTAGATTGATAGGCTTTCAACCACGTGCTCAAATCTTCAAGCATAGGATCCCCGAGAATCGATCCTGCTTGCTCCTTCATTAGTTTTCTTGTGACTACATTTGCTTTCCTATTTGCTAAATTTCTTTCTCTAAGCTCAGTCTCTTCTAGTGCTTATTCTTTCTCTTCAGTTCTTTTTTCAATCCATTTGATTTTATTTTTTTCTCACCTGGCCTTTCATCTTTGAGCTTTTTTAAGTTTTGAGGTGTCTTTGAGCTCCTCAAAGTTTTTTTGCCCTAGTAATAGCTTTTCGAGGAACATTGTATTCCTTGTAACTTTCGGGGGATTCTATCACCTTGATTACATTGATTTGTGTAGTGGAAGAGACTTTGTTAGGGTTCGTATGTCAATCTATAAACAAATCTTCCTTGCCACAATCATTATAGTATCCTTCCCAGACACATGGGGACAATGGTTGGTATGATAGGGTACAATCCCTAATGAAATGGCCTCCACCACATCTATAACACGGTCCTCTCAGTGTAGGGGGTCTTGCAATAGGTCTGTTTGGAACTAGGGCCCTTAGAGTTGTGTACATAAGACTAGCATATTCAGGTCCATGTGAGCTCTCATAACCGTCATATCCATGATAATGTTGCTCATAGGCTTGATCATATTCTACAAGATTAGTGTTGTTTTGGTTTGATCAAATCCTTGATTGAGGTTATCTAAGTTCATCAATAGGGTGGTGGGCACGAAAATTCTCTCAAGATTTTCTTTTGATTGTGCATACTTCATAGATACTACATTTTGAGGATGTGGGGGTTGTTGCCATAGTAGGGGTGAGGTTGATTGTAGACTATGTATTCATAGGGTCTTGATGCCATGGGTGGTTCTTGGTATGGGCCATATCTCAGAACCTCTCTGCCTTGATCTTTGGAGGGGTATCCATATGGTTGATATTGTGGTCGTGTAGCATGTCTAGGTTGTCTATTGAAGGGGCAATTTTCAATGCCATGATTAGTATATTTCTGTTTGATGTGACAATACAAGTTGGATCCCTAGGCTTGTTTCCTATTCTATTGATAAGGTTGTAGGGGAACTAGTCCTGATCTTACGCAAGTATGCAATGGATGGTCCCCACCACAATGCATACATCTTTGTAACATGGGTACCCTCAAGGGAGGATTCTAGTAGCTTTTCTATCTAACAGAGATATCATCTCCTATTGAGAGGGTCTCTCTATCATGGGACACCTATCTATATATTACTTGAATTGTTGGGTTGTAGATTTGATGGACTCATTAGGAGTCTGTTTGAAACTATGGATCAATGAAGATGAGTTATGCTTGATACCTCTCTTGGTGAACTCCCCAATGAGTTCATGAGAGAATTGCACAATATTCACAAAACGTTTTGGATCCAATGGTTGGAACCAAGCCAGGGTTGTTCCAATAAGGGTGAGGCCAAAAGATTTGTATTAGACAAAGAAGTCATCCACTTATTCTACACATAGCACTTTCTCGAATTCAGCAATGTGATCACATGGCTCTCCAAAAACATCATAATGATTCCTCATGTATTTGGCCACTTGAATAGGCCTTAGTCTTCTACCTGGATTTGGTGGTCAATGGACTATAGGGACAAGAGGACATACTTGTTGTATTCTTGGTTCTCCTCCTTGTGGTGGTATCATTGGGAAGAGTGGCCTATTAGCATTTCCCCTTCTTGGGTTTGCCTTATAGTTGGGGTTGATTCTTTGCATAGAGAAGTGCATTTGTGGCCTGACTGGCATACTTTGTTGATTGGTTTGCCCTAAGGCAAGGTTGTCAGTACTCTATTGTGTCCTAGGAGGATTCTAAGACGTGGTCTCTTGATCTCTAGGAGGGAACACTCGCAATTCCAAATATCTCAATCTAGACTTGTCACAGTCATCCACATGCCAATATCTCCTTTTATTCTAGTCTAGGTAGGTAACTCTTGATGAGTCTTCCGGATATTGTCATGATAACAAAGGTCACAATTCTCAATCTTTTGATACACGATACCTAGATATCGTGATACACCAAGAGTATAAGGTATCCGTGATACACGATACCATCCACGTGTTGTGACACACAGGAATTTTGATATCATGATACCAAAACTCGATCGCTCAGAATTCTTGGACTTTTTGAAGTCCAAATTCAAAAATTTTTGTCGATATGTGCACCTTGTGCCCTCGTTGTCACCCTTATGTGTTGTAGATGTAAAATCTCCATGATACCACACTCATGATACCTATCGGGTGTCATTTCATGTCTAGTGAGTCGTCAATAAAAATTTTAGTTCATTGAGAGTGTAAAGCTCACCTTCAAGATTATCTCTTCAAAATTTCAGAGCTAAATTCTCTCTCTAGGATCCACACTCTATGTGATACTTGCTCGGCAATATAGATTGTACTTGATATCCTCGCACTTACACATAAAAAATGACTCAAATGTAGTGATTTTTTGGTTTTTAGTCTTTGGCTATGAGGAGTGACTCAAAGAAAACTTGAAAGAATTTTTCATTGCCAGGTGAATTTTTGGAATCAAAAAATCTACTAATCTTCGACACTATCTTTCCTACTTCTTACCCAAACTCCTATCACTCTCACACCTAAACCTAAAAACTAGTCACACACACAACAAGTGTATGGAGTAACAAGTGCAAGAAAAGTTTTGACTTGCCAAGCAACCGAAATCACTTCTTCATGCTCACTACCTTCATACCCAATCTATAACCATCATGAAGGCACCTTGATTGGACTTGTCCCCGACAACAGTGCCAAAAACATGTGTACCTAAGCTCGCAATGTCTTAGCGACTTGTGATGAAGGAAACTATACCTCAATCATCAACAAGTGCATATAGTGGTGGATTGATACACCTGTTAAATTATCAATCCATGGACTTAGACCACATCAAGTGTATGAGGAAAGTTTCTCTTTTGATGGTTAAGGGAGTGAATATTGCAAACAATGTATGCAAATTAGGTCTAACTACCTCTCTCACTAGAAATGTGTATCGTGATACTTGTAATAGTATTAGGCACAAATTAAGCCATATCTCTCAGCTATGATACCCAAATATGGCTAATACTATTTTTTTTTTCAAAGGAAACACCAATTCTTGCTCCACAGCTAACCAAGCTTCACACAAACACAACAATGGTGAAAACCATAGGGGAAGGAGTAGACATTACCTCTAGACACATATTTCATGCAACACACACACATACACACTCATGCAAAAGAAAATACATAGGCAAGAAGAAGCAAATTCAAAATTTTCAGCTTGTTTCTTCACAATGGAAAAATGTTTTTTACAAAGTGTCACCAAGTGAATTATATACATGTGCCCTAAAAATTGGTCCTTTCACATAAGTGACTGGCACTTTCTCTAAAAACCACTAAATTCCTACTATTGTACAAGGATAGTATTACATTCTTCAGGGATCATGCAACTAAAGGACTCCTCTAGAGCATTTACATGGCTTTCTAAAGTCTCATAAGGGATTTTTGAAAAGAAAATGGGCTAAAGAATGAAAATTTTGGGGCTCGCTTTTTTGCACTTCTCCTACAAGAAAGACAAAATAGGGAGTTTTTGGCTTTACACATTAAGTGATTCTTGGGATATGAAAGTGAGCATGAAGATACACTAGTAGTTGAAGTGATGTATGTAAGATTGGCATTCTTGGAGTTAGACTAAGAAACCAAGAGCATATTCTACAAAAGGAGTAAGAGTGAGAAAGATTGGGAGGAGACCTTAATAGTGAGTATGTAGAGAGCAAGTAAGAGAGCACCTAAGGTGAAACAAGTACTATCAAGGAGGATCTATGTTGGAGGAGATGGTGATTAGTCTTCAGAGATGAAGTGGTGTTTGCTTGCCAAGAATGATTGCTAGAGAGTCTACTGGGTCACTTTGGCTAGCTAATGATAATAAATGATCACATATGTTGCTCCGAACATGATCCACTAATCAATGGATCAAAATAGATAGGTAGGAATTGATCCAAGATCAAGAAACTTGCTATTCTTGTCTCTACACATGTTCAATGTTTTGAACAATTCTCTGAGCACAGTAGCAATTAGCTTAATTCCTTTTGGGAAACTCTAATTATCTTAGAAAGCTACCAATCATGAGTTATTTCATAAAAAATGATAGACTACACACAAAGAATGATGTTTAGCAAATTACACTATAGTCTCAACATTTTTAGGGTGCAACAGTCAACAAACCAGAGATTCATGACGCATTCATATCTCATGATTCAGAGAAGCAATGCTAATGAAACTCTGCAGTCATGTACTAGACAGTGTGATGAATCTACCGTGCTTTAAATCATGACAAATGATCAGTCATGCATTGAGAAGAAGCTCTGAGAAGATCACTATTTTGATATGGTCATGACAAAGAGGTAAGGTGAAAATATGATAGAAAATATATATTAAAACATGTACAAATACAATGTCATTGGAAATGATACATTGCACAATGTGAGAGGTATGAGTGAGCTATAGATTAAGCTCCTCAAATCATAGTACTTAAGAATGCATTCTTGACATCTAACTGATATAGATTCCAATCCTTAGAGGCAGCAGTGCTTACCAAAACCCTAATTGTTGGCATCTTTGCCACAGGTGAAAAGGTTTCTTCATATTCCACTCCATGAGTTTGGGCAAATCCCTTTGCCACTAGTCTTGCTTGTACTTGTTTATAGAACCATCTGAATTCTTTTTAATTTTATATATCCATCTTGATCCTATTACCTTCATGCTTGGCTTCTTGGGAACTAGGTCCCAAGTATGGTTTTCCTGAAGTGCTTCTACTTCTTCCTACATGGCTTCTCTCCATTCTTTCCTCTTACTAGCCTCTTCAAATGAAGAAGGTTCTTCTGTCATAGAATCTTTAGTGATATACACAAAAATGCTTAATGACTAATGATGTATCATGGCCAGTGTGTACAAGTTCCGAATAGTCTTCATGCATGTATCCCTTCTTGTTGAAAGGTTGCCTGTGAGCTTTGCCAAATTGACACGTTCCACATTTGTTTATCATATGGTGCTTGGTCACATTGGGAATGTCAAGCACACTTTGATCCTTGCATATTTGCTTTAGAGTTCTTTCTCTTATGTGTTCTAGCCTTTGGTGCCATATCTCTAGCTCAGATAAGGTTTTATCCTTGTAATTGAAAAGTGCTATGTTCCTGGTGTCTTCAATCTCAAATGTGAATAATCTACCAAATTTATCACCTTTGGCAATCCTTTTGAATCCTTGTTCAGGGTCTTCCACATATGCTCCATGCTTAGTGAATCTGACCTCTAAGCCTTTTTCAACAATCTATCCAACACTAATTAGGTTTTTGGTTATATTTGGCACATACAAAACTTTGCTCAAGAGATTCATGTTACCATCAGATGTCTTGATATTTCCAATTTCCTTGATTGAGTGTTTAGTATCATCACCTATCTATACCTCATGCTTCCCTTTGGGTTCTTCAAGGTCAGATAATAATGCTACATTTCTAGCCACATGATTGGAACAACCTGAATCAATATAGAAAAGATGTTCATCATATTTACCTTGCTTAGATGTCATATTCATGATGAGTAGAGAATCTTCTTGGTCTTCTATATGGTTGTTATAATCTCTTCTTCCTTTGAAATCTCCTTGATAATTTTTTTTGTTGTATCTTTCATTGTAGTTATGATTGTAGTTGCTTCCTCCATTGTTGTACATGCCTTTGGATTGTCAATAGCTACCTCCATGGAAGCCTCTTCCCCTTTGATTCCTTGTGTTCTTGAAGCATTCTTATGTGGTGTGATTGGTAAGACCACAAATGTTGCAAGGTGGATTGTTGTAGGATCTCCCCCTGCCTCGATTTTCTCCTCTGCCCCTTCCTCTAGCACCTCTTCCTCTACCTGTATAATTATCTTGAGAGGTACGAGTCTCTTCATTCTCCTTGCTTTTACCTTTATCCTTACTTTTATTCTTATTTGTATAGAGGGCAAAAGATTGGTTACCTCTAGAGTTGTCACCATTCTGGTTAAGCTTTGTCTCATGGGTGAAAAGTTGCCCCATCAAGGTGTTGAGGTCAGTGTGTACTCAAGTCAAGAAGACTCAAGGACTCGTGCCAATGAGACTGTACCTCTATTGCAACACAAGTGCGTATAGTGGGAAATTAACACACATTTAATTGTCAATCCGATCGAACCACCTAACCAAGTGTATGAGGACATGTGCACACATGATGGAAAATGAAGTGGTTTAGTTGATATGCATGAGAAAAGACTAATCCACCTCTCAAGCTCACTAATGACTGAAAGTGTCTGCCGTGATACCTCTTACAGAAGTTTTCAGTAAATCAAGGATTTCTCCCAGCTTCAAGCTCCGAATATAGTCAATAGGGTACTCATTTCAAAGCTCTTGACAAGACGCATCTATTGGAAGTGGTTTCACTTGATTCTGACAACTTTGCTTCAAGTTATGACCAAAATAGTGAATGGAGAAAAACACCCACACTCACGCCACAACTCCTACAAACTCACACACACACCACAGTAGCTCAAAAACAGTGGGGAGGGGTAGACAACAGTCCTACACACACATTCCAAGCATTACACACCTATACAAGATCAAAGAGAAGATGGAAACTGCAAGAAAGAGGCAAATTCGAAATTTTGGAGAGCTCTTTCTTCACAATGGCAAAAAGTCTCTACAAAGAGTCACAAAGTGACTTATATACATGTGCCCTAAGTTTGGTCTTTTCACACAAGAGACCGGCACTTTATTCCAAAAAAGTGAATTTCCTACTAATTTACAAGGGATATTTTACAACAAATTGGGATTATGCAACTAGAGGACTCCTCTAGTGCATTTACATGGCTTGAGGGAATTCTCTAGGACTTTGAAGAAGAAAAATATGCCCATCAATTTGAAAATTTTGGGGCTCTTCTTTTGTGCTTCTCTGCTCTGCAACACTCTCCCCCTCTTTGTCTCTGTCGTCCCTTGACACGCTTTAGCTTCTCGTCGGCTGCTTGCTTAAGTCTTCTGAATACACGCACCCAGTGGTCGAAGAAATGCTAAGGACTGTCAGACAATTGGTTATCTTATCTGAGGTATGTCCTTTGCTTCTGTTTTGCCCCTTGGTATTCCTTATATCACATATCTGGGTTGCTGTATTCAGTCGGGCTGCCATGCATGCCACTAGTGACTAGGAATGTGATGTTCTTAGTCACCTCTTTCTAGCTTTTGGTCTTCTGATTTGTCCTGGTTGCACACATCTGACCCTGTTGTATTGTTTTGAGCCTGTTTACTTTGTTGACCACGCACGCTATCAACGGAAGGATTACTACCTACCAATTATTATCTTGCACTTCTTCATGTATAGTTCCTGGCCCTAGTCCGTCCTTCCCATGAAATTTCCTGGTTCTGATTGATCTTTAATTCCAATTCTCAGGACCTGGATGATTCGCATTGTTGCCTGATGCGTGCCCCTGCGAGGCTTTGGGCAGAGGGTGGGTTTCCGGTGTTATGATCTTCATTCTTTATTGAGCCGTTTTTTACTTTGATCTTCTTCTTCTTCTTTTCTTGCTTGATTCCCCTTCCACACGTCCCTCCTCCTGAACTCTGTTGTCCCTGACAGGCTTTTTGTGGCGACATGTATAGGTCTGTATGGTTGCTTGCTCTCAATGGTTCAGAAGATTAGCGTGACATATCATAAATTCCTTCCATTTTGTTGACTTTACCCCATCCTTTGGTGCTTGCCGATGATCCGCAAAAAGACTCGTCTCATAAGCGACCAGACGTGCATTAAGGTTCGAAGTCATTTTTACAAAAATTTTTGAATCTATTTCGAAGAAGCCGGTGAAAAATGCTTCTTCAAAAGTTTTCATATACGTTGATGGCAAAAACATAATTCGAGAATAATATGCCATAAGTGTTAGGTGGCTTGGAATAGTAGATAGATCAAAAATGAGTGCTTCGGATCCCTGCGTAATGCCGATGAAATTTAAAAAAGTATATTTTGCGTGCTGGAAGACTTTGATTACGGTAAGTAGCATGCTGAATATCTTATTTATCATTTTAACTGCTAAACGAGGTCCATATCCGCGTTTTTGTAACTTCTTGGCATGTTGCTTTAAGGTGTATACCAAGACTAAGTCTCCCTCTTTAAGTCCTTTGTCTTTTATATGTGCATCATAATATGCCTTTTGACTTCTTTTGGCTGCGTAAATTTCTGCTACTACTTGTAACCTAGTTTCATGTAACTTCTCGATTTGGTCTAGTTGTTGGGATAATTTATGTCCGTTCCACTCATACTATTGGGCTACTCTCAAGGTTGGGATTAGATAATCAATCGGCAAAATTGCATTCTGCCCATACACTAAATTGAATGGGGTAGTTCCAATGGCAGTCTTGTATGCTACTCGGAAGGCCCAAATTGCATGATGCAATTGTTTGTCCCAATCCGACCTCCCATTATTGACAATCTTTGTCAATACAGTACATAACACCTTGTTGGAACTTTCCGCTTGACCATTGGCTTGGGGATGGTATGGGGCTGATTTTTTGTGAATCACTAAAAATTTATTCATTAGGGATTCTATTACTTCATTAAGGAAGTGCGTTCCTCGGTCACTCACAATCTCAATTGGTAATCCGAAACGAGTGAATATATTCTCAAAAAGGAATTTAGCAGTGGTTTGAGCATCGTTTATTCTCGTAGCTTTTGCTTCTACCCATTTGGTTAAATAATCTGTGGCTACTATGATGTACTCAGCATGTGATCCTTTGGCTGGTGGGTTGATGGGTCCTATGAAGTCAATACCCCATTTGGAAAATGCTCTCGCACACACCATAGGTCTTAATGGCATGTCATCTCTCCGAATTGGGTATTTATCCCTTTGGCACGTTTCACAGCTTCGTACATAAGTCTCCGCATCCATATGTAGAGTTGGCCACCACAAGCCGGCGAAGAGGATCATTTTGACAGTTCTCTCAGCTGAAAAATGACCTCCCGCAGCACCTGCATGTGCCATCTCTAATATGGGTAGATACTCTCCTTCATGCATGCATAATCGCAATTGGTTATCCTTTCCTCTCTTAAACAATTATTTTCCCATAAGTACGTAATCCTTGCTCATTTCTTCTAGGGATCGTCTTCGAGTTAAACTTATTCCTTCCTCATGCTCTCTGTTCTTTAGGAATTTAACCAATGTTTTACTCCAATTGGGTGTTATAGTTGAAAATGGTATGGACATATGATCCTCCGGGATTGTCTCCTGGCATTCTGCACAATTACTCACGTAGTCATGGACATCCTTGGGCACGTCAGGCCAGTACACTCCTAATATTTTTAACTCCCGAATGGTTCCATAAGTCCCTTGGTGTGTTCTCCATTTGTTCACATGTGCTTGCTCAATTAGTTTCTTTTGTTCATCCTTCTCGACACATCTTAGCAACACTCCATTGGGTTCCTTATAGTACACACTTCCAGCAATAATGTGCAAATTTCTTGATTGAAGAATTTCCTTTTTGCTATTCTTATTGATTGAGTGTTGTGGGCCATGGGTGAGTATAGGAATTAATTTCTCTGCCCACTTTGGACATACTTCCAGATTGAACAAGTAAGTATCTGGCAGATCATCGGGTACTCCACTTGGCGGTTCTCCGTGGGTTAACCTAGAAAGGTGATCTGCTCTTACATGCGTATTTCCTTTTTTTACTACCACTTCGAAGTCGAACTCCATTAACAGCAAGAACCATCTTACTAATCTGCCCGCGTTACAAGGTTTATTAACTAAGTACAGTAGGGCCTGATGGTCTATAAAGAACTTAAATTTGTTGGCTAACAAATAGTGTCTAAATTTCTTAACTGCATAGACCATTCCTAATCCTTCTCGCTCGGTAGTGGTATGATCCTTTCAGCTTGATTCAGTTGTCTACTTGCATAGGCAATTGGGTGATCTAGCTTTCCTTCATCAGCCGGTTGGGCTAAGATACATCCGATTGCATAATTAGAAGCATCAACGTGAATATGAAATGGCTTGTTCCAATTGGGCGTTTTTAGAATTGGGGCCGTGCTAAGCCTCTTTTTTAATTCATTGAATGCTTTCTCGCACTCTTCCGTCCAAGTGAATTGAGTTAAGAGGCCATACAGGGGTTTGGCGATTATGGCATACATGTGAATAAACCGACGGTAATATCCACAATGTCCCATAAAGGCTTGTACCTCTTCGCATTCTTTGGTCTAGGAAGCTCTAAGATGACCTTGATCTTGTCCTCATCCGTGGATATTCCCTTTCTTGAGACTATGTGTCCTAAGATCTTCCCTTGTCTCACCATGAAGACACACTTTTCTAGGTTTAAGCAGACTCGATACTGGCGGCATTTATTGAATATTTTTCTCAACTCGGGAATGTGATCTCGTCTTTGATTCGAGTATGTACATAGATCATCTACATCCACTTCCATGCTCTTTTTCAGGAATTCCTTGAAAACATGACACATCAATCGTTGGAATGTAGCAGGTGCATTAGTGAGTCCAAAAGGCATCACTCTGAAAGCATAGACTCCCCATTCGATCACAAAGGCGGTCTTATGTTGATCCTCAGTAGCAATAGCTATTTGGTTGTATCCGGAGAATCCATCTAAGAAGCTATAGACTTCATTTCCTGCTACCCTTTCCAATAGATGGTCCGTAATGGTTAATGGGTAGCTATCACGTATGGTGGCTGCATTGACCTTTTTCAAGTTAATGCACACCCTCAATTTTCCATTTTTCTTAGGCACAACTACTAAAGGCGATACCCACTCGGTGTGTTCTATCTCATATATGAATCCTGTAGCTAGTAACTTATCAATTTCTTCCTTAATTTTTGCTGCATACACCTCATTATACGTATAAGGGCATTGTTTCGAGGGTTTTGCATCTGTAGTCATTGGTATTTGATGAGAACAAATATTGGGTTCTACACCCTTAAGATCCTTATATGTCCATGCGAACATGTCTCGATATTCTTGGATCAGCTGTATGAGTTCTTCTTCCTCCTCCTCAGATACATCTTTGCCTATGTAGGTGCATCGCTCTTCTCCGTCTTCCACTGTTACTACAATTTTTTTTGTTTGTTCTTTGTTGTCGTATGCTTCTCCATCTCTAGCCTCTCGTTTAGGCATTTGAATGGCTACCTTTCTTTCTTCTACCTCATATCTTTTAAAATGTTCAGGAACTTCAAACGAATCTGGATCAGGTCCTATTTTACTCATGTCTTCTGCTTGCTTTGGTACCATGGGAGTAGTTCCGATTGCTAAGATCTTGGTAGGTTCCTGTTTCTCTCTGTTTCGAATGGTTTCCAGGTAGCTTTCATCGGAATCGAATTCTAGCTCCATTTCTATACTCTCATATTCCTCTTTCCATTCTTTTTCCACGGCTTTCCCTTCATCTACTTCTTGAAGGACAACCATATAAAGATTTACATCGTAACCTTCCTCATCTATGCACTCGTTCATTGTCAAAACTTCCTCATTCACGCACACATCTAAGGTTGCTAGAATTTCCATCCATCCATGCGGTTCAAAGGTCTCATCTGGAAAGATTTGAGGCATGTACCCTGGGTCCTTCACTGGTCGGTAGTTAGGATGTCCTATTGGCCACATTTGTCTTTTATTCTCCTCCTTCTTGGCCTCTTTGCACATCCATAACTGAGCATCCTCGTGCATCCAAGATTGATCGCTCAATCCAGCACTATGCATGGATAGGTCGTCTTCCTCCTTGTGTATGGGATTCCACTGCAGTGGAGGGACATCTCGATAAGAAAACGTATGCAAGTTTATCTTGTTTGTATTTCCTTGATGTTGTAGGTACAATGAATCGAGTCTTCCCCAGTCTTGCACTACCCGCATTTGTCTCATAAAGGGTCGCCCTAATATCATTTCGTAGTTGTTGGCTTTTTCGAACTTACAAATGGATAATGTGTGTTCAAATTCTACTCCACAGGTGGTTAATTTGATTCTTTCCAATATTCCTAAGGGTTTCTCCACATGACCGTCTGCTAATTGGAGCTTCATGCGTGTGGGTCATAAGGACGGTTTTCCCCATTTCTCTCAAATTTCCTTGGTGGCGATTCCTACCCCGGCTCCCGTGTCTAGTATAGCCTTGGTCATGTACCCATTGTAAGTGACAGGCAGACATGTATTGCCTTCGTCTCCTTCACTAAACTCTCCCACTTTATCAACTGGGATTTGTATTTTAGATGTGTTCTCTTTTCCCTTTCCTTCCTTTTCTTCTTTCTCTTGCCCTAATTCTAATTGGCTCGCTAATTGTCTCCATAATTGTGGTTTAAGTTGAAGTAACTCTTCCACAGTCAATTTGCATTGTACTTTTGTTTTCTTTAGTTCCGTTAGATTGTGCAAATTTTTTTCTGAGTTTCTTTTTTCTTTCCCATGTACTGTGGGTGCTCGTATTATTATAGACTCCTTTTCGTATTCTCCCATGTAATTAGGAAATGTTGAAATGCTTAGGGTTTCCTCTCTATTTCTATCGAGTCTTGATACTTCTTCATAGACTTCCTCTAGGTTGGTATTTGGTTGATAAACTTCCACATCTATTTCCTCAAAAGGAGGCTTCGATACCCCATTTTTCTTCCATTGTTCTTCTCGAAGTCTATTCCATAATTCCTTCGGCCATTCTGCCTCTAAGTCCGGTATTATTGACACAGGTTCATCTTGAATTTTCATTTGTTCATCTATGTCTTCCTTCCTTCTAAGTTCTTGACCTTTGGATTGCACACATTCTTCGTATTGATCATCTGTTATCCTTGTCTCTGGCAGAGCTGGGATAGTCTTTTCTAGGGTTGCTTGTGCTACCTCTATAAGTTTCCTACATATCGCTAGTCTTTCCTTTTCCAGCTCCCCTTGTGGATAAAGTTTTTCATGTTGCTCTACATTCGGCCCAATCTTAATTCTAGCTTGGTAAGCTTTCAGCCACATGTCTAAGTCGTCTGGTTTTGGGTCAGCTAGAATTGATCCTAGTTTCTCTTTCTCTTGGATAAGTGGTGACACCGGAATCTCCTCCCGAATCCTTTGTTCTTTATGTTCCCTTTTGTTTCGGATTTGTTTTTTATTTTTTGACTCTCATTTTTCGCCCACTTATTTTTTAGTTTTTCTCTTCTTTCCTTCCATTTTTTTGTGCTTTGGTGTTCTGGGTACTCTCGCGTGGATCCTCAGAATCTTCCACTACCTGAACTTTAGGACTTACGGCTTTATCGCTCTCTTGTTCCTGTTCTAGTTGTTTCCCTTTTTGTTGCCTTATCTGAGCTCTAGTAATGGCTTTCAGTGGCACCGTGTATTCCTTATCACTTCCAGATCCTTCTATCACTTCAATTACATTGATTGGTGCAGTATCTTGGACTTTGGTTGGATTCTTAGGGTAGTCCCTGAAAAGATGTTCCTTTTTGCAATCGTTGCAATATCCTTCCCAAGTCCTAGGTGGTGGTGGATTGTAAGGTCGAGGGCATTCTCTAATAAAATGGTCTCCTCCGCACCTATAACAAGGTCCTCTTGGTACAGGTGGTCTAATGGTTGGTCTCATGGATGGTTGTGATTTAGGAGAGGTATACATTAGAGTTGCGACCTCAGTGCCATAGCTTGGGTCATAGTTTCCATATCCATAATAAGCTGAATCATAGGTTGGTTCGTAATCTAACATATTGGCTTCATATGGGTAGTAATCTCCTGGTGGCAGCTCATATCCAGGGTTCGCTGATTCCTCATTGATTGTAGATGATGCTGGCACTATGGCTCTCTCCAAATTCTCTTCGGGCTGGGCATACTTCACAGGTACTACCTGTTGAGGTTGAGACAGTTGTGGCCCTAGCACTGGTTGTGGTGGTGGATACGGTGCCTGTTCATATGGTCTTGATACTCCTGTTGGTGTTGGATAGGGATTGTATCTGGGCATCTCTCTGCCTTGCTCTCTAGGTGGATATCCATATGGTCGATACTGTGGTGGTTGGAATGGTCGTGCCTATCTATTGAATGGATAATTTTCAGTGGTGTGATTAGTGTACTTTTGTTCTATGTGGCAGTACAAAGCAGTTCCTGGTTGGTGCTGTCTGCTGTATGGGTATGTCTGATGTGCACCGGTCCCTCCTCGCACACACATGTGTGTGGGGTGATCTCCTCCACATAGGCTACATCTTCATAGCATAGGCACTCTTTGGGCTGGGTGTTGGTAAGTTCTTTGTCCCTGGACTCCTAGTTTTTTTGCTAATAGTTCCACCAATTCCTCCATATTACTGGAGTTGGAAGTAATGGTACTTCGCAAGTCTTCTGATTTAGTGGAGCTGGGTGTACTCTTGAGGTCCTCAGCTAGGTTATCTTCCAGATCAATGCATTCCTGAAGACATTCACTCAGGGTTTGTAACCTCTTCAGGTAAACTAAGGTTCTTAGGGTTCCATTCGTGAGTCCATCCAAAAATAATGAAATCATTTTTTACTAAGTGGGTCTCTCAGCCATTGGGCATCTATCCACATACTGATTGAATCTTCTGGCCGCTGTTTTTACTGTTTCATTAGGGTTCTGTTTAAAACTATGGATTAAAGACGCAGAATTGTGTTTAATCCCTCTCTTCATGAATTCCCCAATGAATTCTTGAAAGAATTGTTCCATGTTTCCAAATTGATTAGGATCTAACGGATGGAACCAAGTTAGAGCCATTCCTGTGAGGGTGACTCCAAAAGACTCATACTGCACAAAGAAGTCGTCTACTTGTTCTGCCCTTAGAACTTGTTTAAACTCAGCAATGTGATCGTAGGGTTCTCCCAATCCATCATAATGATTTCTTACACACTTAGCCACTTGGATAGGTCTCAGTCTTCTCATCGGTTCTGGTTGTCTATGCATTACAGGGAAGACAGGAACTACTGGTCTAACTGGGGGCATTCCCGGTTATCCTCCTACTGGTGGTCGTGGTCTTACTGGTGGTCGGTACTGATTACCTACCCCTGCATGGGCCTGATTGTGTGTTTTTACTCTTGGAGTTGCAAATTGCACATGAGTACGGTTTGGCACACTTCGTTGGCTGGTCTGTCCTGACGTGGTGTGTTCTGTCTCTTGTTGATTTCCAAAAGGGTTCTGCGAAGTAGTTGCCTCATCTCTCTGAGGCAATACAGGCACACCCATGTATCTCAGCCGAGCCCTGTCCAAGGCACTAACTGGCCAATATCTCCTCCGATTTTTGTCCAAGTATGTGAGTCTAGTTTCATCTTCTGGATCCTTCAGCTCATAAAATGTCATGGGGCTTTCTTCTCTCCCTGGAGCAGGTAAGTCTGTTTGAAGCAATAAGTCTAATCCATGGATCATATAGACTTCCAACAAATAGTCGTCTTGAGGTATCAAGTCTCCTCTCAAGACTGGAGTTACTTGGGATCTCCCTCTAGGGGTAGTCACTAGCTCCTCAGGGTTTGTTCTTCCGGAGTTTCTGGTTCCACTAACTCTCCCCTTTCATTGATCATCTCAGGAAATTCAGTTACGATGTAGATGTGACCAATTTTGTCTATGTATGCTCCTCCCTCATACTTGACAACAAGTCGAGGCACGATCGTGGCATTCATGGAAGTTACCATCCTAGCCACAGATCTGTTTAAACCATCCAGGTAGATGGGGATCTCCTAGGCATTGGTAGACACATACTGCAAGGAAGTACGGTAATCTCCCTCAACAGTAGTCATGAAATTTCTACTTGGAGTTGGACCCTGCATGTCTTCTGAAGCCATGGGTATTTCCTCCTCTGAGTCACTAGAGGTATCTGAATAGGCAGAGTGGTGACTAACCTGGGCAGCACTTCCCACAGAAGATATGACACTTCTTCGGCTACTTAGCACTCTCCCTGACCTCAAGTTCATTCACCCTCCTAAGACTCTCTAAGTCTCTGAGACTCTCCTTGAGTGGCTCTTCCAATGCCTCAAGTTACCTGACAAAATGCTTCAACCACTCTGGACAATACCACTTCCAGGCGATATTGCACTGGGCGATACCGATCTGGCCACGATACGATACTTGTAGTGTAGACGATACGATACTGCTGTTGGCTGCGATACAATACGAGCTATCTTGACGATACGATACTTGCTGAATAGACGATACGATACCTAGGACTCTCGATACGATACCAAGCCTCTAGACGATACCAGGCACTCCGCCGATACGATACTAGAATATACACCGATACGATACCAACTTGGTATCGCGATACGACTCCCGACAATGAGACGATACGATACCACGACAAGGGGCGATACGATACCACCGACTTGCACGATACGATACTAGTATGATATCGCGATACTACACTAGGAACTGGGCGATATGATACTTCAGGGATTAGCGATACGATACCAAGTTCAGTGGACGATACGATACCAAGGTCCTCGCGATATGATACCTGAGAACCGAGGCGATATGATACTGAAAATGGTATCGCGATACGAAACTGGCCTGTGGACGATACGATACCACAGTAGGCAACGATACGATACTACTAGGTAAAGTGTGATCGCGATACCAACTTGGCGATACGATACCAAAGTGGTATCGTGATACCAAGACTGGTACCCGACGATACGATACTTCGGTGAGTATCGCGATACAAGGGAATTTTGGTATCGCGATACCAAAACTCAATCGATCGCGATACTCAAGCCAAAATACCTCACAAATCAAAAAATTTAGCACCCCTTGGCTCTTTTCACACACCTCTTCACTCCTAACCCACTGTCCCTCTCACTGAAGCTCAAAAATCAACTGTCTTCCCCCCCTGCGATACCGCGCATGCATTTAATCACGCGTTTGTGCACTTTTAGTGTGTTTTTGTTCAAAATACTTTGTGGAATCTTACCTTAGTACTGTCTAGCTTGCACCTTGAGCTCAAGTTCTAGTTTTAAAGGCCTGAATTGCACGATACTTCACACGCGATACCGGTCGCTGCTCGCAGGCAATACCAGAACACAGTGAAGTGTCAAATGAGTCAAATTCTTTTGGTTTTTATACTTTTTGTGACAGAAACTGAACATTACTAATTTTGGGCAAATTTTTGGGCTTGTTTAGTGGTCTTGGCCTACTCCTACTTCACTTCTCTTCACTTCTCCTCTCCTTCTCACCTAACCCTAACTCCCTCTCTCCCTTCCTACTAACCCTAAACCTAAAAACTCATTACACACACCTTGGGGATGTGAAGTAACAAGTGCTGAAGTGATTGACTACTTGCCACGGAACGAGTTCACTTCTACAAGTACGATTCTATCACACTCGATCTATAACCATCACGAAGGCACCTTGGCTGAGTGCTCCCCGGCAACGGTGCCAAAAAAGTGTGTACTCAAGTCAAGAAGACTCAAGGACTCGTGCCAATGAGACTGTACCTCTATTGCAACACAAGTGCGTATAGTGGGAAATTAACACACATTTAATTGTCAATCCGATCGAACGACCTAACCAAGTGTATGAGGACATGTGCACACATGATGGAAAATGAATTGGTTTAGTTGATATGCATGAGAAAAGACTAATCCACCTCTCAAGCTCACTAATGACTGAAAGTGTCTGCCGCGATACCTCTTACAGCAGTGTTTAGTAAATCAAGGATTTCTCCCAGCTCCAAGCTCCGAATATAGTCAATAGGGTACTCCTTTCGAAGCTCTCAACAAGACGCATCTATTGGAAGTGGTTTCACTTGATTCTGACAACTTTGCTTCAAGTTATGATCAAAATAGTGAATGGCAGAAAACACCCATACTCACGCCATAACTCCTACAAGCTCACACACACACACACCACAGTAGCTCAAAAACAGTGGGGAGGGGTAGACAGCAGTCCTACACACACATTCCAAGCATTACACACACATACAAGATCAAAGAGAAGATGGAAATCTGCAAAAAAGAGGCAAATTCGAAATTTTGGAGAGCTCCTTCTTCACAATGGCAAAAAGTATCTACAAAGAGTCACAAAGTGACTTATATACATGTGCCCTAAGTTTGGTCTTTTCACACAAGAGACCGGAACTTTATTCCAAAAAAGTGAATTTCCTACTAATTTACAAGGGATATTTTACAACAAATTGGGATTATGCAACTAGAGGACTCCTCTAGTGCATTTACATGGCTTGAGGGAATTCTCTAGGACTTTGAAGAAGAAAAATATGCCCATCAATTTGAAAATTTTGGGGCTCTTCTTTTGTGCTTCTCTGCTCTGCAACAGTCAGGTATTTTCATATCCATGTAGAGGTCCATTGTTGTGGTGAAGGACTCCCACTTATCATCAGCTTTGATGCCATTCATGATCTTCCATACTATGTGTTCTTCTTCTATCTCCTCTCCAATGCTTGCAAGCTATTCAGTCACATCTTTCGTCTTGGTTACATAATCAGTTACTCCTTGCTTTGGTTGCTTCTTTAGATTTGTAAAATCCATCCATAACTGATTCTTTCTAGCTCTTGTATTCAATGAGAAATATGATGAGAGTACTTCCCAAGTCTCTTGGTTCTCACAATTCCGAATGTGAGACAACAAGAAATTAGAGATTGAGTTTAGTAGATAAGACCTGGCAAGAGCATCCTTTGCACACCATGTGGTCAACCTTTCTTGCTCTTCCCTTGTAGGCTGATGCTTGCTCCTAAAGGTTGGCATCTCTTCATCTCCTAAGATGTATCCATATAGACCTCCCTTGAAGGTAGGCTTGCGTCCTTAGGGACCATGTTGAGTAGTTGTTTCTGTCCAATTTGTCAATCAAGGATGGAAATCCATCTCCCATCTTGCTTCTTGTTGCTCTGATACGACTATTGGAGGCGATGGTGGATAGGCTTTAGAGATGAAGTGGTGTTGCTTGATGTTGCTTCACACCTACCAAGAATGATTGTTGGAGAGTGTAGTGGGCCTCTTTAGCTAGCTAATGATCATAAATAATCACATATGTTTCTTGGAACATGATCCACTAATCAATGGATCAAAATAGATAGGTAGGAATTGATCCAAGATCAAGAAACTTGTTATTCTTGTCTCTACACCTATTCAATGATTTGAACAATTCTTTGAGCACAACACCAATTAGCTTAATTCCTTTTGGGAAACTCCAATTATCTTAGAAAGCTACCAATCATGTGTGATTTCATAAAATAAGATACACTACATGCAGAGAATGATGTTTAGCAAATTACACTATAGTCCCGATATTTTCGGGTGCAACAGTCAACAGATCAAAGAGTCATGATGTGTTCATATCTCACAATTCAGAGAAACAATGATAATGAAACTTTTAATCATGTACAAGATAGTTGTTGAATCTACCCTGCTTTAAATCATGACAAATGATCAATCATGCACTGAGAACAAGCTCTAAGAAGATCACTGTTCTGATATGGTCATGACAGAGAGGTGAGGTGAAAATATGATAGAAAATATATATTAAAACATGTACAAATACAATGTCATTGGCAACGATACATTGTACAATGTGAGAGGTATGAATGAACTATAGAGTAAGCTCCTCAAATCATAGTATGTATTCTCTAATGATCTCCAAGAGTCGAGATATCCCACAGGTCATGTCATCCTCTTTTTAAAGCTGTAATTGGAGCCCATATTTGAATTCAAATTCAAAGATGTCTATGTAAAAGTGAATCCTCAAGTATAGGATATATTCTCTCATTACTCAACAACCAAAAACTTTGAGATTTGATGCTTCCTAACTTCTTCATGGTTGTAGGACACTTTTACAAAAATAATTGTGAATGATTTTTACAAGAGATTGATCACATGGGGTTCCATAAGAGATGTGCTAAGTAACCAAGCAGGTGGGCTTGGTTTTAATTGCATAAACAATCTACACATCAATAATAGAGAGTGATCCTTCCTTCACCATCATTAGAAGCTTGAGTGCAACGTGTGCACAAGGCCAAGCTACTAGAAAAGGTGGAGCATTGACACATAAGAGGCTGACTGCACAAGAAATTATGGTACTTTTGTATACTTGTGTATGCTCTTCGGCTTATGTGCTATGCATAGGGAATAATAATGTCTCTTTTTAGACAAGGATATTGTATTTCTTATTGTTAATCAAGACAGAGAGGCTTCTAGTGCATTTGTATCTCTTCTTCTTCTCCACTCTTCTCCTACAAACACTCAAGTCCCTTTCAACTAAAGAATCCCCCAACAATGGAGATGGCATAAACCATGCCTCATAAGAAGGCTTTACCTTTCATATTTTGATCTGAAGTTGTACACATTTTTGTATACATCATCAATAGAGTCTTTCAACTACACTTGATATTCTAAAACCATTTGTAGCCTCATTTAGAAGAAAAGAAAATTTTAACTACTTTTGAGTATTTGCAATTGATGCATTTATCCATGTGATTAAGGAAAAATGACAGAAGCTATCATCCAAGCCCAAGAATCATATTTTTATTGGGTAAAGTGAACAATGTAAAGCATATAGATCGTATGATATGGAAAGTCAATCCATTAATATCTCCTAAGATGTATTCTTTGATGAATCTTCTAAGTACTCAAGTAAAGATCCAAGCTCAAGTTCTACTCCATTCCAAGCATAGTTTAGAAGCAAGTACTTCCCAATAGGCTAGAAGGTCTCAAAGGCTGATTGAGAAGCAACAAAGAGAACAAATTCATCATGTAGACTATGGACTTATGCAACAGATCCAACAAGTTCCAAGGCCTTCTTACTTTCAAGAAGCTCAAGGCCAACGAGAATGGGAAGAAGCAACTAAGATGAGATGGATACAATTTACGAGAAGAGTACTTAGGTGCTTGTACCTAAGCCAATTCATAGGATTTAAGAGGATTTATACAATCAAGTAAGATGGAACTTTGGACATACGCAAAGCATGACTAGTTGCGGATACAAGCAAGAGTAGGAATTGACTACGAGAAAACCTTTGACCCTACTACAAGGTTAACAACCATTTGAGTAATCCTTGCCTTAAGTGCTCATTTCAGAATGGTCCATCTATCAACTAGGTGTAAAACATTATGTCCTTAATGCTGAACTTCAAGAAGAAGTATATGTGAAACAACCTAGATGTTTCAAAATCAAAGATAAAGAAGATTATGTATGTAGAATATAAAGAAGTTTATGGACTAATGCAAACCCCATGGGCTTGCTATGAGAAAGTACACAAGTTCCTTGAAGAAAAAGGATTCCATCAAAGTACTACCAATGCAAATATATACATAATATATAAAAAAGAGTCCTTGGCAGCCATGATCATTCTTTATGTAGTTTTCTTCATCTTGGTAGGCTTAGTTGATGCTCACATCCAGCTCATAATTGATTAGATTCATCTTCAGCATTTGATAATAGATCTTGGCTTGCTTTCCTACCTCTTAGGTATGGAAGTTTTGCAATTGAAAGAAGGCATATTCCTACTTGAGAAGAAGTATTGCTTTGATATGCTTTTGAGATATAATATGGATCAATGTTAATCACTCTCTACACCTCTTGATCCAAAGATCAAGCTTACACTAGAGGACTGTTGGTGCAGATCAATCACCAATTGAAGATTTGAAGACAAAGAATGGAGTATAAAACAAGTCTTGAAGCAAAGAAGGTGTATACATTCACAGAGTGAAGGACATGTACACATATGTACATTAATGAAGACATAGGTCACTTAGATCTTTGATTAGTCATAAGCTTGTATATATTTGCCTATAAATACTTTTGAAATATGTCGGGGCAATGAGAGTGAGACATGAGAAGACAATAGGAGATCACGAGAATAGTTGTAAGTGTCATTAGACACATGAGAAGTGAGTTGAAATGTTGATCCTCACTTAATTGTAAACTTCTGAGAAATAGAAGAATTCTTGCGCCCGATATTTCTGTGTCTGCTCCGTCTGTGGTAAATCTTTTGTGAAATCTTCTTGAGGATATCTAAGTCCATAGTTAATCAATCTATGGCTAAAGTTTTAGAGTTTAATTGTAATCAGGTAAGGAGAATTGTTAGTAGGAACATTCATATGTGTTGAGTGTTCACAGTCTTCTGAAACAGGCGCAGTTTTTGAGTTCAGTCAAATGAGTAGTGCTCAGTGCGTAGTGTAAAGTTTTACACATATGATAGCTCAAAATCTAAGTTGAGAGATAAGCTATCTACAGCCAAAAGGATTTGGTCAAACGGGTTCGACATTTGGAGAACCAAAGTTAAGAAGTTAGGGGTGTCAAATCGACTTCTCAGAAGTGCAGATTTAGACATAGCTGACTTGGTAAGTAGATTTCTCAACATCTACTAAACCTTTTGAAATAATTTAACTTGGAGAAGGTGCGCAATCTTTAGGCAACACCTTGTGCAAAGTTTCATCAAAAACTTTACACATTTACTCAGTCAATGAGCAAAATCTCTGCAGCAGACTTTCTGAGGAATTCACTTGTTCACAGTTTAGTCAAGAATTTGAAAATTGGTCATTGATAGTTTAAATTGGTGAAGGTTTTGACTTACTCTTGATATAGAGGTGTTCTAAATTCAAGAGTAGGTTGTTCTTTTGGAGATTAAAACTCTCCATCAGTGGTATCAGAGCAGGAAACATCAAAATCAAGGAAAGGAGGATCCCGACTGCTGCAGATTCAAGAAATTCAACAACTGAAGAACTAAAAGGTGAAAGCTTGAAGGCAAAGCTTGAGGAGAAGACCATACAACATCAAGAAAGACAAAAGGACTCTTATTTGAAGTAAAGGTACATATATTATTCATAAAGCTTGAAGATTTCAATACACAGGTGGACACAAGATGGGAGATTCTCTACAGATAGAGAAATTGGATAGGGAAAACTATCCTGCATGGTCAATGAGGATGGAAGCTCATCTTATGAGCAAAGATTTAATAGCTTACATCACAGCAGAAGAAGAGAAGCCACAGTTCAGAGATCCTAGTGTTCCAACTAGGAAAGAGTTAGCAGATTTGAAAAATTGGATGAAGAAAGATGCTCAAGCTAGGAGCATTATATATATGGCAGTCAATGATTACTTGTTACCTCATATTCGAGGTCTTGAAAGTGCAAGTGAGATATGGAATGCTTTGGAGGAGCATTTCCAAAACACTACAAAGTCAAGGAAAGCATCCCTATGGGCAGAATTTACAACTTTCAAGAAGAAGGCCTCTCAATCTATTTCAGACTATGTGACAAGAATGAAAGATATTGCAGATGCTTTAGGAGCTGTTGATGAAGACATTGAGGAGGATAAATTGGTAAGGCAAATCCTTACAGGATTGAGAGGTGATGACAAATGGAAGCCATTCATTTTGTCTACAGAACTATCACTTGATCATTTCACTCCTGATTTAAATCAGTTGCTAGGTCATATGCTAACATTTGAGCAGGATGTTAAAGGAGATGGTGACAAAAGTACAGGTCATGCAATGTACTCAAAGGACAAGAAGAAAGCTAATAAAGGAAAGCAACAATCAGGTGAAGATGAAGGCACAACTAGTCAAGCCAACTTCCTAAGAGGTAGAGGAGGTGGCAAAGGTAGAGGAAGAGGCAGAAACAATAAAGATGGAGGCAAAGCTTGTTGGATTTGTGGTAAGACAAATCATTTAGCTAATGATTGTTGGTATAATAATCAGAGTAATGGTGGATATAATCAGAACTATAATACAAGAGGAAGAGGTGGCAGAAATCAAAGAGGTAATTTCAGAGGCAGAGGTAGTAGGGGCTACTTTGGAAGAAATGCAGGTAGAGGTTTCCAAAGTCAACAATATAACAACACCTACTACAATTATGCTTTAGATCAAAAGGAAGATTCAACATTGATAATGAATGCAACTTGTGAAAGGCAGAGTGAAGATCAAAGAGTCTTCTACATTGACTCAGGGTGTAGCAATCACCTGAGTGGTAATATAGCCTTGATGACTGATTTGGAAAATAAGGTATCTAATCATGTTGTTCAGACAGGTGACAACACAAAGCACAATGTGAAGTCAATTGGATCAGTGAAGGCCAAGGATGGTAGCACCTTATTGAGTAAGGTCTTGTATGTACCTACAATTCCTAAGAATTTGATAAGTGTAGGACAAATTGTGGAAAAAGGTTATGAAGTAAGGTTCACTAATGAAGGAGTGTTTGTGGAAGACCCTAGCAATGGGTATAAACAAATTGTTTCAGGGAAGAAAGAAGGAAGATTTTTCACATTGAAGATTCAAGGTAATATTGGTCATGCCATGTTCACATATGCAGGACATGAAATTTCTGAGTTAGATCTTTGGCACAAGAGGCTTGGACATTTCAATGAAAGAGGTATTAAAGACATGATTAACAATGGTTCAGTGCTTGGTTTGCCTAATGTTGCAGGTCAACATATGACATACAGGTGTGAGGCATGTCAATTAGGTAAGGCTCATAAGCTTTCCTATTCCAAGCATGGTTTTATGTACTCAGAGAAGCTTGAGTTGGTACACACAGATGTGTGGGGGCCATCAAAGGATTTCAGTATAAATGGGCCAAGGTATTATGTGATTTATGTTGATGATGCTACCAGATGGATCACTATTTATGTGATCAAAGATAAGTCAGAAGTGTTCAATACTTTCAAACATTATCATATGTATGCAGAGAGAATTACAGGACATAAGTTGAAGAGGCTAAGGTCAGATGGAGGGGGAGAGTATTTCTCTAATGAATTCAGTGATTACTTATGGAATGCAGGTATAAAAAGGGAAGTTACTTGCAAGTACTCTCCTCAACAGAATGGTGTAGCAGAAAGGAGAAATAGAACTCTTGTTGAGTTTGCAAGGTCCATGATGAAGGAGAAAAATTGCCCTAATTATTTGTGGGCTGAGGCTGTAAATACAGCTACTTATTTGGTCAATAGGCTACCTTGTAAAGCTTTGCAGGGAATGACACCTTATGAGGCATGGTGGGGTAAGAGACCTACACTAGATCATTGCAAAGTATTTGGATGTTTGGCCTATGCATATGTGCCATCACAATTAAGGCACAAATTGGAACCTAAAGCTGAAAAATATGTGTTTATTGGTTATGATGATAAGCAGATGGGATACAGGTTGTGGAATCCATCCACAAAACATTTTCTTGTATCAAAAGATGTTACATTTGATGAGCAAGGTACTTGGTATGCAGGTACTATCAATATTAATACAGATGATGAAGAAATTGTGAGCCAAAGAAAAGGTAAATCAAAGGTTCAGATATTTGATGAGCAAGAGAATAATGAAGTGCAGGTTGAAGTGGAAGATACACCAAGATTGGATCCTGAACATGAAGAACCAGAAACCTCAAGAAGTGGAGAACTTAGGAGGTCTACAAGGAACAAATGGCAACCCACAAGGTATAGCTATGATACTTCATTTCTAGCTACCAAAGATTATGCTTACATGATTAAAGCAGATGAAGACCCTTCTACATATGAAGAGGCAAAAGGTAAAGAAAATTGGGAGAAAGCTATGCAGGAAGAATATGATGCATTATTGGAGAATCAAACATGGGATTTGGTTCCAAAACCAAATAGCCAGAAGATCATTGGATGTAAGTGGGTTTATAAGACAAAAAGATTCGCAGATGGAAGTGTGTCTAGGTACAAAGCTAGACTTGTTGTCAAAGGGTTTGCTCAGACATATGGTGTTGATTATGATGAGACTTATAGTCCTGTGGCAAAGATGACAACCATCAGGACACTTATAGCAATTGCTGCATGTAAAGGTTGGAAATTGTGTCAATTAGATGTGAAAAATGCTTTTTTGAATGGTTATATTTCAGATGATGTATTCATGGAGCAACCTCAAGGGTTCAGAGATAAAAGGTATCCAGATCATGTGTGCAAGCTCAAGAGAGCTTTGTATGGCTTGAAGCAGGCCCCAAGGGCATGGAATTATAGACTTGTAAAGTTCTTGAAAGAACTTGGATTTCAGGTGTCTAAAGCAGATAGTAGCTTGCTTGTCAAAGCAAGTGATAATGGTTTCATATACATGTGCATATATGTTGATGATATAATCCTTACAGGTACAGATGAAGAAGGAATACAAAGACTAAAGAAGCAAATGGAAAAGGAGTTCAAAATAAGTGACTTGGGAGACTTGTCATACTTCTTGGGCATGGAGATTACATATACTCAACATGGAGTATTTGTGACCCAAGAAAGGTATTTGAAGAACTTGTTAATCAAGTTTAAAATGGATGATTGCAGGGTAGCACCTACACCAATGGAGGTGAATCACAAATTGAGTAAATTTGGAGGTGAAGAATTCAAGGACATGAGACAATATCAGAGTTTGGTTGGTAGTCTTATCTATGCTACTTTAACTAGACCTGATTTATCATATGCAGTAGGGGTTTTGTCTCAATTCATGCATTGTCCTAGGAAAGAGCATTGGATTGCAGGTCAAAGAGTTTGAGGTACATTAAAGGTACACTCAAAGAAGGTTTGTGTTATGGATTCACATCAGATACAAACATCAAGATCTATAGTGATGCAGATTGGGCAGGTAATCCAGATGACAGAAGGTCAACCTATGGATACATGTGTTATGTGGGAGATAAGTTAATCTCTTGGTGCTCAAAGAAGCAACATACAGTTGCTTTGTCATCCACAGAAGCAGAGTACAAAGGCATGGTTGAAGCTGCAAAAGAAGTGATATGGCTCAAGACTCTAATGAAGAGTTTTGACACTATACAGAGCATACCTATCATTTATGGTGATAACATGAGTTCATTATATCTAGCTGCTAATCCTGTTTTTCATGCCAGGACTAAACACATTGAGATACAGTATCACTTTCTAAGAGAGAAGGTGATGGATAAGGAGATTGAAGTCATACATACTTCAACAAAAGATCAGATAGCTGATATGCTTACAAAGAGCCTGGATGGACCAAAGCTACAAAAGTTTAAAGACATGGCAGGTATAAAGAAGATAAGAGAAACCTCAATTGATGATTGAGGGGGAGCTGTTGGTGCAGATCAATCACCAATTGAAGATTTGAAGACAAAGAATGGAGTATAGAACAAGTCTTGAAGCAAAGAAGGTGTATACATTCACAGAGTGAAGGACATGTACACATATGTACATTAATGAAGACATAGGTCACTTAGATCTTTGATTAGTCATAAGCTTGTATATATTTGCCTATAAATACTTTTGAAATATGTCGGGGCAATGAGAGTGAGACATGAGAAGACAATAGGAGATCACGAGAATAGTTGTAAGTGTCATTAGACACATGAGAAGTGAGTTGAAATGTTGATCCTCACTTAATTGTAAACTTCTGAGAAATAGAAGAATTCTTGCGCCCGATATTTCTGTGTCTGCTCCGTCTGTGGTAAATCTTTTGTGAAATCTTCTTGAGGATATCTAAGTCCATAGTTAATCAATCTATGGCTAAAGTTTCAGAGTTTAATTGTAATCAGGTAAGGAGAATTGTTAGTAGGAACATTCATATGTGTTGAGTGTTCACAGTCTTCTGAAACAGGCGCAGTTTTCGAGTTCAGTCAAATGAGTAGTGCCAGTGCATAGTGTAAAGTTTTACACATATGATAGCTCAAAATCTAAGTTGAGAGATAAGCTATCTACAGCCAAAAGGATTTGGTCAAACGGTTCGACATTTGGAGAACCAAAGTTAAGAAATTAGGGGTGTCAAATCGACTTCTCAGAAGTGCAGATTTAGACATAGCTGACTTGGTAAGTAGATTTCTCAACATCTACTAAACCTTTTGAAGTAATTTAACTTGGAGAAGGTGCGCAATCTTTAGGCGACACCTTGTGCAAAGTTTCATCAAAAACTTTACACATTTACTCAGTCAATGAGCAAAATCTCTGCAGCAGACTTTCTGAGGAATTCTCTTGTTCACAGTTTAGTCAAGAATTTGAAAATTGGTCATTGATAGTTTAAATTGGTGAAGGTTTTGACTTACTCTTGATATAGAGGTGTTCTAAATTCAAGAGTAGGTTGTTCTTTTGGAGATTAAAACTCTCCATCAAGGACATATCACCGATTGTAGACGTGCATGATTATTGGTAGTAAGTTGGCTCTTTGCTTTACCTAACCAACACAAGAACAAACATAACTGATGCATTTGGTATTCTTAGCTAGTTTTCCCATCAACCTCATCAAACACATTGCGAAGGTGCTCGGAGATATTTTATTACCTTGCCCTCACCTGACATCATGGTATTTGGTATAGATGGGGCATTCATCCTATAGGATATTCTCATTTAGATTGGGTGCATGATCTTTATTCTAGATGATCTACTTCTTCATACATATTCTTGCTTGGCTTAGGTCCTATCTCACAACAAGTAAGAAGTAACATACAATTGCTCTTTTTTCCATAGAGGCAAAGTACCAAGCATCACATTTTGCAGACGTAGAGCCATATGGCTTCATTGTTTATTATTTGACATTGGTATTTTGTAGGATACTCCTACATGCATATGCACCGATAGTTAGTTAGCCTTGGCCATCACCAAGAACCTAGCCTTCTACACTCATACCAAACAGATTGAGATCCAATACCGCTTCATCCACAAGAAGATCTTATCTTAGGAGATTACTAACGAGGATTTTACCTCTCAAGAGAACTTGGTATAAATGTTTATGAAGACTCTACCTCTAGTTCTACTCTAGTGCTTGGTGGATCTCTGCAACATTCACTGGCTTTAAAATGGTGCTCTAGAGGGGATGTTAACGACATGATTTCATCCATTTTATTTGGTGTTGTATTATTTTGAGTGCATCTCCTTTTTTTTTTGAGGAGACACTCCATCTCATTTTTAGTTGGTTGTATCTTATTCTATTTGGTATCTTGTCATTTGCTTCTACCTTGTAGTCATTCTCCTTCAAGGAGAATATTTCCACATATGAACTACTTTCAAGAGCCTACTCTAACTTTATATAAGAAGGGGCTCTCCCCCACTTTATCCTTGGTTAGAAGCTCGAAAGTCATACTTCATGTTTTTGTCAAGCTCACTCTAATCCATTTGAGTTTTCCCATTTCATGGTCTACTCATTTTGAGTTTCATACTATTTTCATATTTTGAGTATATTCTTCTTTGATTTACTTTCTTGTGTATACTCTCTACAAGAGATGCTAGAAAATCCTCTCTTAGGAGTGATGTGATGAGCATCAATATTTGGAATTCATGTATAAGGAAGTTCCATGCAATGCATATCGAATAAGATTTGTAGGTGTTGAGGAATCTTGTACAATGTAGATGATGCATCCAAGTCTCTAACTGAAAAGTTTAACAAAGCTTTCAATACTGTTGCAGCATATTTTAATGATTCACGTAGGACTGACATAAAGCATGCTGCTTGTTGAATTGCCTCCTTGCAATGCTTCCCGTAAACAATGATCCCACAACCAATTTTTTAGCTTATGAATTTGAAAAGAAAGCCAATGAAGCAATATTGGTGTTTGATTTGGGTGGAGGAACCTCTAATATCTCTAGTAGGATGGCTATAGCTTCTGTATTTAGGCTTCATTAGATCTATTCCACTCTTATGTTCTTTCTTCTACTTTGTAAATTTGAAGGTTAGAGATGGTGTTTTTGAGGTGTTTTCTACATCAGGAGACACTCATCTTGGTGGTGATGATTTTGATATGGTGGTTGGCATTAGATTTTAAACATAAAAGTTTCATAAACTTTATGACTGTGAATTACTGATGTGTTGTTCCATGCGGAAACTTCTTCATTCTAGCACATTCGTGATTGGTTGGAAGAGAATGTTCAAAGAGAGAGATGAAGGTATTGATTTGATTAAGGACGATCAAGCTCTACAATGACTATTTGAGATTGTAACAAAGGCAAAGACGGAGCTATCATCCTCAACACAAAGCTTTACAACCCATAACGTGATAAAATGAAGCATTGAAATGAACATGATAAAACACTCACTGATTTATGCGACTTCTAACCATTTTTCTTCCATGAGCATAATGAGGTAATTTATATCCCCTTGTACAAAATATTATTATGAGGTAGAGAATGAGGAATACGAGGTAATTTATATTATATTATGAGGATAATGAGGTAATTTATATTATGATTTGAACCTTTTTTAGCACATTGTTTTATTGTATATGTCCAATAACAACAAGAAAATTACTACTTACTCTCTTTTACGAAGATCTCCATATTTCATGGCGTTTGTAAGAATATCCCTTAAAGATGCTATCATGAACCTTGAATATTTCATGGGCTTCATCATCAATTTGAAAGAAAATCTATTTTTCTTTAATTTTTTTTATAAAATAGGCGTGATTATTCGAGAACTTAGGGTAATACCTAAATTTATAAGATCCTTTGGTTAAAGCCATCTTCAAGAAGATGTAGTTTACCTACTTTCTTAGTCACCATTGTGATTTAACAACCACATTTTATTGTATGCTTTGTAGTTCCATGTTTGATACCCCTAGTGCAATAGTCGAGCATTAGTTGCCCTAGTGCATTAGTCGAGCGAGTTGGGCCCTTTGACTCTCAAGATTGGGGATAGGGGATCAACCCCTACAAGCTATGATTGGATACCCCTCACCATCTACGTGGTGATATGACCAATTACTAGCACATTTTTTTGGACAATCGGTGTGACATAGAAACTAGTTGTAGATTCATACATTGTTTGCCCCAATGGTTGGAATTCGATTGTCCCTAAGGATAAGGGATCTTTATTAGAAGTAATAATATCTCTTCATCCTTGGTTAAGCCTTCTAACACATACATAGTTTTTGCTATCTGTGGGATAGTGTGACACTCACACGGAGCTAAGTTATGTAGAGCAACAATATGAGCTAAGTTATCTAGAGCAACAATGTGTCATAAATGATTATACTTGAATGTCAATTGATGGGATGACTACTCTTGTAGCACTTTAGCTTGTTTCAACCACAGATTTCCAAATAGTAGGTTATAACCAGTATTGAATTTGAGTACTTCAAGTAGGATGAAGGTAACAACAGTTTTTGCTTCTTGTATGGAAATCCATATATCTCTAGTCAAGCCCACTATATATATGCACTATTGAAGCAATAGCCATATGTAGAAAACTACTATCTACACCCCCTCCACTTACATAATACATGTATAGAAATATTGAATCTTGATACACTATCAATCAAATCTTTAGAGATCCGCTTATTTTTATACCACACTATCATTAGCAATGGTATCTAAGTATCGTCACACTAGTACTAAAAGTTGTAGCATACTCTTGGATAGTCTATTGTGGCTTCTCTTTATTACGATACAAGAAATAAAATATTTGGGTTGTGGTTTTTATTTTCCTAAATCAGTGAAGGAATGCCCCTTTTACCGCATCATAAGTGGTGAAATGTTTAAGCTCCTATTTAATTATTTATCTAGTAGCTTCATTAAATAAAGTTGCTTGAAACACCTTAGCTTTGTAATGTGAGTTGGTTGTGGCATTGTCTCCTTCTTCTAGAACATCATAGTTTGCCTCAAATGCCCATACATGGGCATCAACATCGTCCTCTAGGAAGCCTACAAACTTTGTGAAAGTCACTTCCAATGGGATCAATAGTCTACCAAGATCCTCATCATCAAAAGCCATTTCGGAGCTTTCTTTGGGCTCAACAAGAACATTAGAGATTAATGGATAACTTTCAATGTTGGTAAAAGATGGGTTAAATCCAGAGGTCCAAAATCTCTTAAAACTTTCTTTGTTTCTCCTTCTCTTTGCTTCAAATCTCGCCTTTGTTAATACAATTTAAATTGCTATAAAAATAGGAATGAGCTAGAATGGTTTATGTAGATCCCCATCTTTGGCTTTAGAAAAGTTATGAAAAATCTTCCAAAAAAACCAAAAAATTGGTCCAAAGGCTTTTGTGAGTGGAAGCACTATGGAGATAGAGTAAATAAAATTGGATAAGGCTTGAAGTATAGATTAGAGGCTCAAAATGGACTCTGTAATTGGTGCCTTTTAAGGCAGAGAATAGGCATGTCGAGAGATTTAGAGAACCACCTTCTCCTTGTTCAAGAAGATCCCCATCCTTAGGGGCTAAAGTGGAGCAATGGTAATAAAACTGGGGGTGTTCCAAGTGTCAAGAAATCTCTCGACTTTCCTGAAACAAGCAATACAAAATGCTGGACAAATAGTCTCGAATCTGTAGGGATCTTGAGTTCAAAGAGGCTTTGCACTCACTTTTAGAGCTCAAGAAAGCAACCCTTATTTGGCAACTTCTTTATCCCAAGATCTCAACTAATGTGAAAAATTCCAAAATATGGGTTGCCCTAATGTAAAAGATTTCAAATGGGGATTTATGACGTTGCTCATCTCTTGTTCGCCTATCTAAAGAATGCCCAAATTTAGAAAAGCATGAGGGATCACCTCAAGCATGATCCCAAATTTAGAAAAGCATGAGGGATCTTTCAAAATTAGGCATGATCCCAATTATATATCAAAGTCCATGAGCCCAAGATTGAATGGATTTGTATATTCAAGGTTCTTGAAATAAGGAGATCTTCGTAAAAGTCAAATAAGTAGCAATTTTATTGAGGTTATTGGACATATACGATAAAACAATGTGGTACAAAAGGTTCGAGACAACTCCATGAATCACCTAAAAAATTGTATCAAATAAGCTTTAAGGGACCAAAAAAAAGAAATTCAAAGAATCAAAGAAATTCAAGGCAATCAATATGTCTTTCACTATCTTCTAGTACACAAAAAGGCTCTTCAAGTCAACGGAAGGTTGTATGCACAAAAGTCAATCAAATTTTCAAGCATAAGTCAATCAGCTTTTCAGACATAAGTTGGAACCATAAGATCAATTACTAGCACATTTTCTCGGACAATTGGTCTGACATAGCGACTAGTTGTAGATTTTCAATTATCCCTAATGTTAAGGGATCTTTATTAGAAGTAATGATATCTCTTCATCCTTGGTTAGGCCTTCTAACATATACATAAGTTCTGTTATCTATGGGATAGTGTGACACTCGCATGGAGCTAAGTTGTCATGAGCAACAATGTGTCATAAATGAATATACTTGAATGTCAATTGATGGGATGACCAATCCTAAGTCCTAAAACCCTTCTTTGGCAAATTCTTCATGCCCAGATCTCTACTAATGTAGAATATTCCAAAATATGGGTTTCCCTAATGTGAAAAACTTCGAATGGGGATTGACGACATTGCTCACCTCTTCTTCTCCTGCCCAAAGAATGCCCAAATCTAGAAAAGCATCAAGGATCACCTCAAGCTTGAGCGCTGATGAGTTGGAAAGAAGCTTGGCTCGGCGAAACTATTGGTTGCTTTTGAGAGCTATTAAATACTAATAGGAGTGAAGCTCCAAGGAAATTTTGAAAGAGAGATCCTCTACTAACTTTGGTGGTTATTCTAAAGAGTCATCCATGGAGAATCCGTAACTTATACAAGTTCCCCGCTATCAAGCACCATAAAGTGTTTGTAGTTGAGAAAAACAAGCTCAAAAAGCATGTGGCTCCTTAATGCAGGGATGACAAAATCATAAGCTTCTTAGCTCGTAGTGCACTAGGTTCTTCCCTCATGTTAGGGTCGAAACGTCTCTCGACCTCCTTTCTATCTCTCTTTCTTGTATTCTTTCTTCTTATATACTTGAAGCTTTGTTTAAAAAAAAAAACTTTGTAAAAAAAAAAAATTCCTCGATGAGGGCGTGAAAATTCTCCAAAAGACTTTGTTCACTACACAACAAATAATCTTATATAAGCAACAAATAATCTTCCTGAAGATGGGTTTGACCAAAGGATCCTTTAAATTTAGGCATGATCCTAATTTCTCAAAGTCCATGAACGCAACATTGAATGGATTTTCATATTCAAGGTTCATGAAATATGGAGATCTTTGTAAAAGACAAATAAGTAGGAATTTTATTGAGGTTATTGGACATATACGATAAAACAATGTGCTACAAAAGGTTCGAAACAACTCCATGAATGACCTTCAAAAATTGTATCAAAGAACCTTTAAGGGACCAAAAAAAAATATTCAAAGAATCAAAGAATTGTCCCTTGTGTATCATCAAAGGCAATCAATATGTCTTTCACTATCTTCTAGTACAACGAATCAAATTTTCAAACATAAGTCAATCAGCTTTTCAGACATAAGTTGCGGAGAAACGAACATGAGGTGCTCACAAATAAGTCTACGCACGTCTCTTCATTATTGCTTTTGACCAAACACTGAATGTGCACATGAAAGACGTTCTTGTAAAATGACTGCCCTGATAATATAATATAAATTATATTACCTCATTATCTAATAATATAATATAAATTTAATTCATTATCCTCATAAATTACCTCATTATCTACCTCACAATATTCCGTACAACACAATATAAATTACCTCATTATCCTTTTCTCAATTCTTTTCTCTATGAATCTGTGCATTATTAATATACATTAAATGACCTCATTATCTAATAATATAATATAAATTAGTTCATTATCCTCATAATTTAATATAAACTACCTCATTATCTACCTCATAATATTCCGTATATCATAATATAAATTACCTCATTATCCTTATCTTGATCTTTTTCTCTGTGAATCTGTGCATTATTAATATAAATTATATTACCTCATTATCTAATAATGTAATATAAATCACCTCATTATCCTCATAATTTAAGATAAGTTACCTCATTGTCTACCTCGTAATATTCCGTACAGCATAGTATAAATTACCTCATTATCATTTTCTTAATCCTTTTCTCTGTGAGCCTGTGGATTATTATATAAATTATAATACCTCCTTATCTAATAATATAATATAAATTATTTCATTATCCTCATAATTTTGTATAAATGGCCTCATTTCTACCTCATAATATTCTATAATATTCTGTACAACATAATATAAATTTCCAATCCTTTTCTCTGTGAATCTGTGCTTTATTAATTTCTTAGAGTCCCGATTCCCTTTCTTATTTGAAGCTTATCTATGATGACGATTTAGATCAACAACCAAGAGTGAATTACTACTTTTTGGGAATATATGTTCCCTATTACATGAGTCAAACATTTGAAGTAAGTCGTCAGCATTAAAAGGGACCTAATGGCATTAGAATTTGCACATGAAAATGGTTCACATGAGCAACTTGTCTTGTATGTTATCAGGGAGCAAAGTATGTGTCGAAAATCCTTGTGTAAAGTGGACCACCACAATCTAGATTGTAATACTTTATGTAGGGTTAATCTCAAGATACATAATTACCATTTGTTAGAGGGGTATATTTCATATGCAACATAGAGGGAATTTCATGTGACAATACATGTTGGAGACAATTACGCCTAAATGCAAACCACATAACTACGCAGGCATAAACTCCCCAATTAGTGACAAAAGCAGTCTTTGACACATCTTGATTGGCAATCCACACTTGATTATAGACACTATAACCATATAAAAAGGAAAATATTTCATTGACAACAACATCCTTGAGCATACTATCCAAGAATGGTAATGGCAAAGGGTTGGTATAGTTGCCACATTCAATTTTTTGGTTATCAACACAAATATGTAGCTACTTATTCTTCTTTGGAATGATCAAAATACAAGAGATCCACTTGGCAATAAACCCAACGTGCAATAATCCATCAAATTCTTCTTTCACATGTTTAGCATACTTATTATTCATTATGTATCTTGATTGCTTAGTAGGGTATGCATCTGGCTTTAGTAATATTCTATGTTGATAAGTATGAGGATCAAGTCCTAGCATATCATGATATTCCAAGGAAAAACATCTAAAAATTTTTATAATAGAGCGAAATATTCTTCTTGAAATGCAATGGACAATGATGCAAAGATTTTAACATAGCGTAGTACTTTCGGTGATCCAATATTACATGAAATGGTATGATATTTTGGTACGACCATATTTATCCCAAAGAGAGGGTGGAATCATAGGATCAATTACTAGCACATTGTCTTGGGCAATCGGTGCGACATAAAAGCTAGTTGTAGATTCATACATTGTTTGCCCCAATGGTTGGAATTCAATTGTCCCTAAGCATAAGGGACCTTTATTAGAAGCAATGATATCTCTTCATCCTTGGTTAGGCCTTCTAACATACACATAGGTTCTACTATTAGTGGGAGAGTGTAACACTCACATGGAGCTAAGTTATCATGAGCAACAATGTGTCATAAATGATTATACTTGAATGTCAATTGATGGGATGGCCAATCCTAAGTCCTGTAGCAATCTAGCTTGTTTCGACCATGGATTTTCAGATAGTAGGTTATAATCAGTATTAAATTTGATTAGTTCATGTAGGATAAAGGTAACAACAATTTTTGCTTCTTGTATGGAAATCCATATATCTCTAGTCAATCCCACTATATGCGCTATTGAATAAATAGCCATACATACAAAAAACGTTTTGCAATTATTATTATTATTATTATTATTATTATTATTATTATTATTATTATTATTACTATTTTGCCAATTGTTATACCCAAAGTTTCAATATTGGACATTATTAGGTTTATATTTTCTATTTGAGTAATTGGTATAAGATTGGAAGCACTAGTTCTTGGAAGCAACCATTAATAATAATTTGCAACCTAGGTAATAGCCTATTGATAAACCATTTTGTGGTTACATTCTCAAGTAAGGCATTATTTGTTGTAATCTATCACAAATGGATGCATTATTTGTTGGAGTCTATTACAAATGGATTTTAAAAGTTGTAGCATACTCTTGGGTAGTCTGATGTGGCTTCTCTCTATTACAATACAAGAAATAAAAAACTTGGGTTGTGGTCTTGCTTTTCCTAAATTAGTGAAGGTATGCCTCTTTTACCATATAATAACTGGTGAAATAGTTAAGCTCCTATTTACTAAAGTTGCCTGGAACACCCTAGCTTTGTAATGTGAGTTGGTTGTGGCATTGTCTCCTTCTTCCAGAACCTCATAGTTTATCTCAAATGCCCATACATGGGCATCAAAAACATCCTTTAGGAAGCCTTCAAACTTTGTGTAAGTCACACCCAATGGGACCAATAGTCTACCAAGATCCTCATCATCAAAAGCTGTTTCAAGGATTTCTATGGGATCAACAAGAACATTAGAGATTAATAGATAACTTTCAAGATTGAAAAAAGATAGGTTAAAACCAGGGGTCCAAAATCTCTTAGAACCTTCTTTGTTTCTCCTTCTTTTCGCTTATATTCTCTCCTTTGTTAATACAATTTCAATTTCTCTAAAAAAAAGGGAATGAGCTAGAATGATTTATCTGGCTCCCCATCTTTGGCCTTAGAAAAGTTAAGAAGATAAATCTTTGCGAAAACCAAAAAAAATATGGTCCAAAGGCTTTTGTGAGTGGAACCGCCATGGAGAAAGACTAAATAAAACTGGATAAGGTTTGAAGGTATTTATTAAAGGCTCAAAATGGACTATACAATTGGTGCCTTTTAAGGTATAGAATAGGCGTTTCGAGAGATTTAGAGAATCACCTTCTCCTTGTTCAAGAAGATCCCCATCCTAAGGGACCAAAGTGGAGCAATGGTAATAAAATCGAGGGTGTTCCAAGTATCAAGAAATCCCGCGACTTTCATGAAACAACCAACACAAAATGATTGACAAATAGTCTCGAATTTGTAGGGATCTTAAGTTCAAAGAGACTTTGAACTCACTTTTAGAGCTCAAGAAAGCAACCCTTCTTTGGCAAATTCTTCATCCCAAGATCTCTAATATGTGAAGGATTCTAAAATATGGATTGCCCTAATGTGAAAGATTTCGAATGGGGATTGATGACATTGCTCACCTCTTGTTCTCCTGTCCAAGTAATGCCCAAATTTAGAAAAGCATCCAGGATCACCTCAAGCTTGAGCAGCTGATGAGTTGGAAAGAAGCTTGGCTTGGCGAAACTATTGGTTGCTTTTGAGAGCTCTTAAATATTAATAGGAGTGAAGCTCCAAGGAAATTTGGAAAGAGAGATGCTCTACTAACTTTGGTGGTTCTTCCAAAGAGTCATCCATGGAGAATCCATAACTTATAAAAGTTCCCCGCTATCAAGCACCATAGAGTGTTTGTAGTTAAGAAAAACAAGCTCAAAAAGCATGTGGCTACAGTCTAGTGTTTTTGGCCTAAAGTAGTCCATTTGGAGTGATTGAAAGCTCATTTGGAAGCTATACGAATCTACTATGCATGGAAAAGCCCTTAAGTGATTTGGATCTAAGATAATAGGTCCAATAAGTACAAACAGTTTGACTAGTATGGAAGGGGGTAAACTAGAGGGACTTGGGATGGCCTAGTCATGTTTCTCTGTAAACATCTAGAGTTTAGTTATCTTCTTGAGCTTATTCAAAATAATTATTTTACTATCTACTAATCCATTTACTCTATGACAATATGGAGGGTTTTTATGTTCTTTAATACTTAAATTCTCACAATAAAAAAAAAATCTTACTCACAATTTCTAGAGGGATCCCATAATGAGACAAAAAATGACCATTTTTGTAGATGAATTCTAGGTTGTTCATGGCTCCACCATTTGTTGCATAATTTTTTCTTCTCAACATATAGGGATTTTTGGTATTTATAGCTACTAGGTATATCAATCGAGTCAAATCTAGCCCTAGTTTGTCAAATACGTTTAGCAGTAGGACTTGATGAAACAATTTAGAGGCCACTATGAGAGGTGTTCAAGTGCACTAAGAACTATCACACTATTTTCTATAGGTTCCAATATCATGATATAGCACATGCCATGAGAGGTTGGGATGTATCATTTTATAAAATGTACATTGAATGGATAAATGGACACCTTGGAGCCATGCATGTTCTTCTCCTAGAGTGAATTTTTGCTTTAGGAATGGGGCACAATGCAACCAAATAGAGCACATATTGGAAATATAATTAGTCTAGAATCAATGGGAATTATTTAATTTTAACTACCAATCATTGTTGTTCTAATATGAATAAACGATTTCGGCATGCGATCAATGGAAAGGAATGTAGTTATTTCTTTGTATCACATCTAACCATGCATCGTAGGGCTAGGAAGCAACAAACTACAGATCGTTGATGTGGCAGTTTGAAGGAACATATGATGTGAATGAACAAGGGAAAATTTAAAGTTCACGTGGTGCCATCGTGTATGGTCCATATACTAAACGATATTGGATAAGGTTTGAAGGTATTGATTAGACGCTCAAAATGTACTATGAAGATTGGTGCCTTTTAAGGCAGCAAATAGGCATGTCGAGAGATTTAGAGAACTAAATTCTCCTTGGTCAAGAAAATCGCTATGCTATGGTGGCTTCTCCTTCTCCGCCCTCAAGTGACACACATGATCCATGGTGCTTAAGGCCCCCATTAGGAGGAGAAGCCATTGTGCAAGCCCAAAGATTTATGGAGCCATAACTTCCAAATTAGATGAGGCCTATGTGTGACCGTCGATGGTAATAGATGATCTTTGTGAGTCTGGCCATTAGGTTAGGTAGGTCATAAACTTTTAGGCCGTTGGGTTGCCATTCAAGGTGAAAATAATGGAACTATGGTGCAGCATGATTTTCCCATAGAACCTTAATGGGGGGAGTGCAGACGAGGGCTTGCCCCCTTCTGTGGGGTTTAGGGGACCTATCTTCTACTCGTGAAGATATTGTTGGATTTTATATTTTGCCGATTACTTTCTATCTCTCGACTATGTTTATCTATACCGAATCCCTTTGTAAAATCTATATAAGGATGGACAATGTGTAGCTTTACATAGCATTGTGCACTAGTAAGCCCTTCATCTACAGTCTACCTAAATTTCCATCTAAGCTCCAACTTGCGAGTGCACGAGTGGAGAAAACCACCTTTGTAGCTGCATTACTCTTAACAATCTAAGAATTTGAATTCTCTATCTCTCAGTCAGCATCTATCTTTGTCTGCATTTTTCTTTCAACTCTGTCAACTAGTCTATTATGATGTTCTATTGTTTTTTACATGGTATGAGAGCTCAGGAGGCTTTGAGTGGTGCAAAAGCAAAAACAAAAAGGTTGTAGAGTTTTTAACGAAAAAAGAGAGAAGTTGTCAACCAATGCATCATCATCTATGACAAGGAATCAAGGTGGTTCATCAATAGGAGTAGGTGGAGCACAAGTAGGAGTAACAATGATCTCGATCATCCCAATGTTGTGGATGCGACCACAAAACTTCATGAAAGTAAGCTTGATGTACAAATTACAGCTTGTGGAAGTTTAAAATCACTTCCATCCTTGATTCATATGAGCTCGTGGAGACTATTCTTAGGACTGATCATGTGACCCAAGAAACACCTTATCCAAATAATCCAAGTTGAATGACTCCTCTTGATGTTGATCATCAATGTGTTTTGAAACATAGAAACATAGATGCACTTTGTGCTCTAGTTACAAGTAATATTGATAGTGTTCTAACTATCATTCAACATACTACCAAGGCTTGTAAAGTATGGAACATATTGAGAAATCAATATGAAACTTGTAATCTAATCAGATCAAAACTTGGAGAATAAGCTAACAAGAGAAAGGTTTGTTGATGATGGCGAGATTGTAGAGGTGTTTATCAATCGCATAGAGAATCTATGGGATTAAATAGCGAGAACAAGTGTACAAAACTCAAGTGAGGAGCTAGCTCGACATTGTCTTCAAATCTGTCCACCAAAGTTTGATGGTTTGCTAACTACTCTAAATACTCAAATCACTTCCATCAAGAAGTTCCTATGTAATTATTTTGGGAAACTAAGAAATCTCAAGAAATTTTCATACAAAAAGAAGAATAGCTCAAAGGCATCTACATGTACAAGAAATTTACGTCTTCCACACATAGGTTCCACTATTTCTAGCAAAGATTTATTCATCTTAGTAGAAGCCAACACCTTGATCACATCGAGTTCCTCCAAAGAATGGATATTCAATAGTAGAGTACTTCTCACATGTGCAAGGATCAAGAATCCCTTTTGGAGATACAAGACCAATCAAGACAAGTCCTCCTAGGAAATAATAAGAGTCTCTTGATTGAAGGAAAAGGAAATATCTACATCACAAGTCATCAAGGAGAATGCGAAGCTCTATCCAATGCACTCTTTGTACCTAACCTTTGCCTGAATCTCCTCTTAATCAAAGCCATTATTGGCACCCACATGCAAGTTTTGTTTGAAAACATCACAAGTTTTGTTTGAAAACATGCAAGAGTCTCTTGATTGAAGGAAAAGGAAATATCTACATCACAAGTCATCAAGGAGAATGCAAGCTCTATCCAATGCACTCTTTGTACCTAACCTTTGCCTGAATCTCCTCTTAATCAAAGCCATTATTGGCACCCACATGCAAGTTTTGATCCTAAAACTTGAGATATTATAACCCAAAGCATAGAAGACAAAGGACTATACAAGCTTTCATGCTTCCAAAGTAAGGAATCATTCTCCCCCAACTTTCTAGCGATTGAATAGTAGATGACCAGTGCCCACTTTGACGATGATTTCTCCCAAATGGCTGAACCAAATGCTTGGATATTTTGATAGCACAAATTAGACTTCAATATGGTTCCCACAAGCTATAGATCATGAAAAATGGTTGAGAATTCACTGAGATATGACTAGAGAAAGTTCACTGTTCTAAGTAATCATAGTAGAGAAGTAGATAGAGATGATCAATGAAGTATATGTATTATAACACATGATTGTACAAGATCATTGGCACTAAAATGATGCTCAATGATGGTGGAATGAGTAAGCTATGGTGTAAGCTACTCAATTCCTACAAATGATCAAAGGAGGAACTCTCAATGAAGCCACACAGCCGTGAGTTTTTACAAGCATTTTTATAGGTGTTTTCATCTAAGTTTGAATTTGAATTTCAAACTTGGCTTCAACTAAAAGTGACTCCTCTAATTTAGGAGTTATTCCATCAAATGAGATTTGTAGCTCATACTTCTCCTAACTCCATGAGATATATGGCCTTACAAGATTCTCTCAAGGTAGAAACCTTTTACAATGGTAAATGATCAAACAATTACAAGCTATGGTTCATATGAATTATCAAATTTTTCCACATATTGCTTTCCAAGCTAAGCCAAATGTGAAGGCTTTTATATTTGCACCAACAACTCTCCCTCAAGCCAAACATCTTGGCTTGCATTGTTTCTTCAATCTTCTTGAATGTCTTCTAATCCAATCATGGTTTTAAACCTGCAAAGCTTAGTACCATCAAGTGCTTTGGTTAAGAAATCTACACGTTGCATATTTGTAGATACATATGCTAATTCAATGTGTAGATACATCTACACATTGAATTTATTTGCTCAAGAGTTTCTCTCTAACATAGTGATAGTTCACTTCTATATGTGTGGTTCTTGCATGATAAATGGGATTGGCTGCAAGATGCAAGGAACTAGTATTATCGCCAACTATCATTGGTGAATGAGTGTGAAGTCCCAAATCGGAGTAGAGCAATCTAATCCAAATAGCTTCTTGTGTAGCATTTGCTAATCCCCTGTATTCAGCCTCTGTTGAATATAAAGAAACAGTTGGTTGCTTTTTAGAAAACCATGAAACGGGCTTATCACCTGCAAAAGATAAATGTCCAGAAGTACTTCTTCTATCATCATTACAACCTGCCCAATCTGCATCTGAGTACAATTTTATATCCAAATCTAATGTGCATGGGAAGTAAAGACCTTGATTTTAAGTACCTTTGAGATACTTCAAAATCCTTTTAGCAGCTTCCAAGTGAGGTGCTCTAGGTTTATGCATGAATTGGCTCAGAACACTTACTCCATAACATATGTCAATCCTTGTTAATGTTGCATAGCTTAGACTCCCAACTATGCTTTGATAACCTGCAATGTCTTCTAGCAAATCACCTTCATGAGCACTTAATTTATGATTTACCTCCATAGGGGTGCTAGCTACTTTTGCATTCTCCAAGTGGAACTTCTTCAACATGTCCTGCACATATTTCCTTTGAGTGATTTAGATTCTAGAATTAGTGTATACTAATTCAATTCCAAGAAAATAGTTTTTGCACGGTAATTCGACCCTTTTTTATCGATAATTTTCCGATCAAAGTTTTTTTCGATCAAAAAGCTTTTGATCAAAAATTATTTCGATCAAAAAAATTTCGATCGAATAATATTTTATAAAACAGTAGAACTATACTCATTTTTTCATAAGATTCTTACTTCACAATAGTATGTGTAAGTGTATGTGCATATGATTAGGAATTTAAAATCTATTGTGGTGCATTAAAATTATTATTGAAAGATATAGGTAGATTATGTTTGAATCAACATTGACAATCACTTCATAATAGTATATGTATGTATGTGTATGAGTATGTGTATGCATTTGAATGTATAATTGTGAATGAAAAATCTATTGGGATTGTCTGACTCAATATTGATTCTTACTTCACAATAGTATGTGTAAGTGTATGTGCATGTGATCAGGAATTTAAAATATATTGTGATTGTTTGACTCAATATTGATTTGTATTTCACAATAGTATGTGTAAGTATATGTATGTGTAAATGTATATGTGTGTATGATTGAGAATTAAAATCTATTGTGATTGTTTAACTCAACAATGATTTTTACTTCACAATAGTATGTGTAATTGTAATTTGTATATGGGTGTATGATTGAGAATTAAAGTCTATTGTAATTGTTTGACTCAACGTTGATCGAAATATCTTATTTGATATTGCTTTATATTGTTCTTTTTTGTAGGTATAGTCTTCATAAAGAAATTTACAAGCACTATGGGAAAAGGAAAACAATGGTCATATGTGATTGTTCATCAAGAGGGTAAAACAGTATCCACAATACAATGCAAATGTTGCGGGCATCGTTATGTAGGAAATGCAACTCGAATAAAAGAGCATCTCTTTAGTAAAGGTAATAACGTGGCAAGATGCTCTAATCCAGATAGTGATATATGGGTACGTTTTGCAAGTTATGCAAATAAATGTAAATCTCAAGGTGTCACATCAAAAAGATTCAAAAGCATAAGTAGTTCACAGCACTTTTGAAGTAGGCCAAGTGTAGAGCAAGAACGATTAGATGAGTCGATGACAGTAGAGGATCATCAGGATATTTCTACTCAAGTCTCTCAAACTCTTTTTGAGAATAACCAAGATACATGTACTCCATTTTCTCCAACTGCATCAAAAAAGAGTGGAGGTGGCGATTCAAACAATCTCAATAGATCTATTGCTATGTCCTATACTATTGTGAGAGTAAGAATCGATGTAGCGAGTCAGACAATCACAGTAGTGGTTTATTTTTAAATGTTTTTCATCAATGTATACAAGTAAGAAATGCTTGAGCGAGTCGAACATGTATACAATTGATGTTTCCTCATAATCTACTCCTTGGGTTTGTGCAAAACCCTTAGCCACAAGCCTAGCTTTATACCTGTTTACGGATCCATCTGAGTTTCTTTTGATTTTTTAAATCCATCTAGAACCAATTACCTTCATTGATGCTTTCTTGGGTACTAACTCCCAAGTGTCATTCTCTTGGAGTGCTTCTATTTCTTCATCCATAGCCTCCTTCCATTCTGCTTTGGTACTTGCTTCTTCATATGAAGAAGGTTCTTCAAGTGATGAATCCTTAGCAAGACAAATAGAATGCTTAGTGACTAATGAAGTATCATACCCATATCTCATTGGTTTCGTACTCTCTCTTTGTGATCTCCTTATCGCTTGGTTGGATGATTCAGGTATGTCTTCCAACCTCTTCATCTTGACTTTGCCCTTTCATTTCCATGCTTTGAACTCTTCCAAGTTGATGGTGTCCTCATCCTCTGATTTGATGTCTTCAATTGTGCTTGGCTCCTCCTTGGTGAGGCTTGGAAATTCTTCTTCCAAGTCATATGGCAATTTGACCTTCCTGAATTTACTTTCAAACCAAGAATCATTCTCATCAAACACAACATCTCTACTGACCATAAATCCTTTGTTGGATGGATTATAAAACATGTATCCTTTTTTATTTATATCATACCCTATGAAGATGCATTTCTCTACCTTAGGGTCTAAGTTACCTCTGATTTGAGATGGAACATGCACATAAGCAACACAAGCAAATATTTTGCGATGTTCAAGTGATGGCCTCCTACCATGCCATGCCTCATAGGGGGTCATCCCATCAAGGGATTTAGAAGGTAACCTGTTAATAATATAAGTGTCAATAGAAACACTTTCTACCCACACATAATGAGGCAATATTTTTTCATTTAGCATTGATCTAGCTGCTTCCACAATCAATCTATTCCTCCTCTCTGCTACTCCATTCTACTCAGGAGTATATCTAGTAGTGATCTCCCTTTTGATACCTCTGTCCTACAAAAATGCATCAAAATCATTGGAGAAGTACTCACCTCCTCCATTTGACCTTATCCTCTTCAAACTATTTCCTGTCTGATTTTCCACAAGTGCAAGATATTTTTTGAAACAACTGAACACTTCATCCTTATGTTTCATGAAATACAAGATAGTCCATCTATTGAAATCATCAATAAATGACACATAGTGCCTTGAGCCTGAAATTGAAATCCTTGCTTGGTCCCCAAACATCTGTGTGGACAAGTTCCAAATAATCATCATGCATATAGCCTTTCTTTGTAAAGGGTAACCTTTGTGATTTACCAAATTGACATGCACCACATTTATAGATCATGTGTTGCTTGGATACATTAGGTATCCCAAGTACACACTGATCTCTACATATCTGCTTCAATGTTCTCTCACCAATGTGCCCTAATCTTTTGTGACATATCTCTAACTCAAATAATGTTTGATCCTTATAATTATAAAGTGAAATGTTTCTAGTGTCCTCAAGCTCAAATGTAAACAGTCTACCTGTTTTCTCTCCCTTGGCTATTCTTCTAAATCCATGTTGGGGATCCTCCACAAAAGCTCCAAATTTATTGAACCTAACCTACAAACCCTTTTCCACTATCTCTACAAAACTCATCAAATTCTTTGTGATAGTAGGTACATAAAGAACTCTGCTCAATAGATTCCTATTTCCATCAAAAGTTTCGACATTTCCTACCTTGACAGCTGAGTGCTTGGTATCATCACCTGTCTTCACTTGATGCTTTCCTTTGGGCTCCTCAAGATCAGAAAGGAGAGCTACATTGCTTGCTACATGGTTTGAACAACTTGAGTCAATATAGAAGACGTTCTCATCATTCATACCTTGTTTTGAAGTCATGTTCATAATGAGAAGAGAATCTTCTTGATCCTCCGTATAGTTGTTGAAGTCTTTTCTTGATTTGTATCCTCCTTGATAATTGGTGTTGTAATTGTGTTGTATCCATGCTTGTATCCTTGATTATGGTTGAATCTTCCTCTTGATTGTGAGTAGCCACCTCTTTGAAATCCTCTACCTCTCTGGTTCTTGAAGTTCCTATAGCACTCATCTGTTGTGTGATTAGACAGACCACATATATTGCATGCGGAAGAGTTGAAAGGTCTCCCCCTACCTTGCTTACCTCCTCTACCCCTTCCTCTTGAGTTCCTACCTCTCCCTGCAAAGTTATCTTGAGAAGTAGTGTGAAGAGAGATGGTGGATGCAATCCAAAGATGAGTTGGTGCTGCTACAACCAGCTTCACACCAACCAACTGAGACTTCAGAGATGATTAGAAGACCCTTTGAGCTTCCTAAATCCACCAAAATATCAGCCAAGTACTTTGGAACATGTATCCCAAAAGTTTAAGTCAAGACAGACTAATTGCGAAATGACTAGCTCCCAAAACTTGCTATTTTTGGACATACACCTGCTGGAAAAAATGAATAGTGCTCTCAACCTGGTAAGAATTTGAAACATTCCTTTTGGGCATAGCAAATAGACTTAGAAAGCTTCCCAATCCAAGTTAAAACACTTCAAATGATGGACTGAGCACTGAGAACAAGTTTCATCAATTTCTAGAACATGCCCACCATTCTCGGGGCTCTGCAGAGATAGACCAGTGAGCAGTAAATTGCAGATATCTTCAAACCTATTAATCCAATGACCTTGAAAATTTATAGATAGAAAGTAGACAGTATGAGCTATCCAACGCAAGTTAAATCACTAAAAAAAGCGTATTAAAACTCGATATATGACCTTCTGAAGGTATTGCTCTGAGTGAGTATGGCAGAGAACAAAACAGAGAGGTAGATGATAATAAATGTATAGATTCACATATGATTACAACCACATTGGCAATGAATCTTTGCACAATGGGAGTATAATGATAGAGCTATGGAGTAAGCTCTTCAATCTCTACAAAATGACATCAAGTGGTCACGTACAAGGCTTGCTTATCGCCTCTTCCTTCTTGCTCCTTTTATAGCTATTCTTGGAGGGAGTTTTGAATTGGAATTCGAATGGCTCCACCTAAAAGTGATCCCCAAAGTTAGGAGATATTCCCTCAGCTCAAAAATTCATGAGTTTGGTAGTTATAGCCACGAAATTGCTTTTACATCATGCATGAGGTAAGCCATCCTTTTCCTTTTTTCTTTTTCCAAATACGAGAGATAAAAATGAACTCTTTTACAAGAGGTGTTCACATGACTACTCATGTGACTTACAAATGAGGATAATTTCAAGCATATCAAGCATGTAGGCTTGGGTAAAATGCACCAACAGCTCCCCCTCAAGCCTAACATGCTTGGCCTCCAAATAAGTCTTCAATTGTCCTTGATTTCCTGCAAGCCAATCATCAACTTGAATCTACTTAACTTTGTACCATCAAGAGCTTTAGTCAACATGTCTGCACATTGCATATCTGTAGAGACATAGGATAGTTGAATATCCTTGCTCATTAGCTTCTCCCTTACGTAATGGTAGTGGACTTCAATATGCTTGGTTCTAGCATGGTATACTGGATTAGGTGCTAGATGTAGTGAGCTTGTGTTGTCACCAAAAATGTGAGGTGTTGAAGAATGAAGTCCAAGATCTGTGTACAAAGACTTTAACCACATGATTTCTTGAGTTGCATTAGCCAAACCTCTATATTCGGCTTCAGTAGAAGATAATGCCACGGTTGGTTGCTTCTTCGATGACCAAGAAAAGATTTTTGAACCTGCAAATGATATATACCCTGATGTGCTTCTTCTATCATCTTTAGATCCGGCCCAATCTGCATCTGAGTAGACCTTTAGCTCAATATCTGAAGTATATGAATAGAACAAACCTTCATTCATGGTCCCCTTTAGGTACTTGAGGACTCTCTTGGCCGCTTCCATATGTGGTCTTCTCGGCTTATGCATAAACTGACTCAATATGCTAACACTATAGCATATATCCACCCTTGTGAGTGTTGCATAGTTCAAACTTCCAACCAAGCTTTGATAGCTTGTGATGTCTTCAATTGGCTCTCCTTCATAAGCACTAAGCTTATGATTTTGCTCCATAGGTGTACCTGCACACTTGGTATTTTCCATCTTGAACTTGACGAGCATGTCATGGACATACTTCCTTTGTGTGATGTATATACCTGAATCTGTGTAGATCAACTCCAATCCAAGAAAATAAGTGAGTGGTCCGAGGTCACTTATTTTGAACTCCTCCTTCATTTGACACTTTACCTATTTGATTCCTTCAAGATCATTGCCTATGATAATAATATCATCAACATACACACATAAATAGATCACTTCAGATCCATTCCTCTTTATGAACAAAGAGGTATCCGCCTTGCTAGCTTTGAATCCTTGGTCCTGTAAATAAGTCACCAATTTGAAATTCCAAGCTCTTGGAGCTTGCTTCAATCCATACAAAGCTTTCTTTAGTTTGCATACATAGTTAGGATGATGTGCATCCTCATATCCAAGAGGTTGTGCCATATACACTTCCTCAGAAATCCATCCATTCAAGAAAGCATTCTTTACATCAAGTTGATAGAGATTCCAATTTCTAGATGCAGCAAGACTAATGAGAACCCTAATTGTAGGCATTTTTGCAACAGGAGAGAAAGTCTCCTCATAATCAATACCATGGGTTTGAGCAAACCCTTTAGCAACTAACCTTGCTTTGTGTCTATTTATATTTCCATCTGGATTCCTCTTGATTTTGTATATCCATCGAGATCCAATTACCTTCATAGATGGCTTGTTAGGTACAAGCTCCCAAGTGTCATTCTCCTTCAACGCTTCCATTTCTTCATCCATTGCATCTCTCCAAGCTTTCTTGCTCTGTGCTTCTTCGAATGTGGTAGGTTCTTCATTGGTTGAATCCTTTGCAATATAGATTGAGTGCTTGGTGACCAAAGAAGTATCATAACCAAACCTCTCTGGTTTCTTCTTCTCCCTAGACCTTCTAAGTGGTTGATGTGAGCTCTCGGGTCCATATGTAGCATCCTGCATCTTTGCTTTACCTTTGTTCTTCCATAGCTTTAGTCTTTCCAAATCTTCTAGGTCAATCTCCGAATCACTTTCTTCAATCTGTTTTGGCTCCTTTGGTTGAAGTGATGGAAAATCTTCATCCAAGTCATATGGCAGCTTCACTTTCCTGTCATCATCAAACCATGATTTGTTTTCATCAAAAATTACATCTCTACTCACAGAAAATCCTTTATTGGTTGGATTGTATAATCTATATCCTTTTTGGTTTTGATCATAACCAATAAATACGCACTTCTCTGCCTTGGGATCCAATTTCCCTCTTACTTGAGAAGGAATGTGAGCATAGGCTAAGCATCCAAAGATTTTACAATGCTCTAGACTAGGTCTTCTTCCATTCCACACTTCATATGGAGTGGTTCCATCTAGTGACTTAGATGGAAGTCTATTTATGAGATATGTGGCTGTCGACACAGCCTCTGCCCATAGGTAGTTTGGCAATCCCTTTTCGTTGAGCATGGACCTTGCAGCTTCGACAATAGCTCTGTTCCTCCTCTCTGCTACACCATTGAGTTCGGGTGTATACCTTGTAGTGACTTCCCTTTTAATGCCACTCTTTCATGCAAGAAGGCATCAAATTTAGAAGAGAAGTATTCTCCTCCACCATCTGATCTGAGTCGTTTCAAAGTCCTACCTGTTTGGTTTTCAACAAGAGAAATATACTTCTTAAAGCAATTAAACACTTCATCCTTGTGCTTCATGAAAAATAGAATAGTCCACCTGCTACAATCATCTATGAAAGACACATAATATCTTGAGCGTGATATAGATGGCTCCTTACTTGGACCCCACACATCCATGTGCACTAGATCCAAAGGATTTTGATACATATATCCTTTCTTATTGAAAGGTTGTCTATGAGCCTTGCCGAGTTGACAAGCTTCACACTTATAAATCATGTGTTGCCTTGTGATATTAGGCAAACCAAGTACACTTTGGTCCCTGCAAATTTGTTTGAGTGTCCTCTCACCAATGTGAGCAAGCCTTTTGTGCCATATCTCCAACTCTGTTAGAGTTTGAGATCCATAGCTAAACAAAGCTATGTTCTTTGTATCTTCCACTTCAAAAGTGAAAAGCCTTCCTGTCTTTTCTCCTTTGGAAATCCTTCGAAAGCCTTGCCTTGGGTCTTCAACATATGCTCCAAATAGATTGAATCTAATCTGCAATCCTTTTTCAACAATATGTCCAACACTTATTAATTTTTTGGTAATTGTAGGGACATACAAGACTTTGCTTAAGAGGTTCATATTCCCATCTGATGTCTTCACATTACCTATCTTCTCCACTGAGTGCTTTGTGTCATCTCCTATCTGCACTTCATGCTTGTTATGAGGATCTTCCAAATCAGAAAGTAAAGCCACATTTCCTGCTACATGGTTCGAGCACCCCGAATCAATGTAAAATATGTGATCATCATCCTTGATAGATTCATAATCAATAATGAATCTTCTTGACTTTGGTCCTCTGCATAGTTATTGTAATCTCTTCTTCCTCTATGGCCACTTTGATAGTTGTTGTTGTTGTTGTTGTTGTAATTGTTGTTGTAGCCTCCATTGTATCTACCTCTATTTGATCCATAGCCACCTCTATTGAATCCTCTTCCTCTTGAGTTCCTCGGGTTCCTGAAACATTCTTCAGTAGTATGGTTAGATAAGCCACATATGTTGCAAGGTTGAGATGATTGGAATCTCCCCCTGCCTTGCTTTCCACCTCTGCCTCTTCCTCTAGCTCTTCCTCTACCTGCAAAGTTTGCTTGGAAAGAGCTTCCTTCATCTTCATTCTTCCTATTCTTTGACTTGTCCTTGACCTTAGCTTTATCAGAATATAAGGCAGAAGTTTGATTACCTCTTGAGGACTCACCACCTTTGCTAATCTTTGCTTCATGAGTGAAGAGTTGGCCCATGAGTGTGTTGAGGTTGGGTACATGCATATCCATGTATAAATCCATGGTTGTTGTGAATGACTCCCACTTGTCGTCTGCTTTGATTCCATTCATGATTTGTCTTATGATTTGCTCCTCTTCAATTACCTCTCCAATGCTTCCAAGTTGGTCGGAAATCTCCTTCATCTTTGTGACATAATCAGTCACATTTTGCTTCGGGCTTTTCTTCATTGTTGTGAACTCCATCCACAATTGGTTCTTCCTTGCTCGAGTGTTGGAAGAGAAGAAAGAAGCAAGTGCATTCCAGGTCTCTCTTGATGTCTTGCATCCCTTGACATGAGGTAAAAGAAAATCAAAGATTGAGTTTAGAATATAGGACCTTGCAAGTGCATCCTTCGAACACCAATTCGAAAGTCCTTCCACTTCTTCATGTGATGGTTGCCCTTTGTTCCTCATGGTTGGCATTGCTTCATCTCCGGATATGAATCCATATAGATTCCTCCCTTGAAGGTAAGCCTCCATCCTTAGAAACCATGCCGGGTAGTTGTTTCGATCCAATTTGTCAATTGTTGATGGAAATCCATCTCCCATGTTGCTTGACTATGCTCTGATACCAGTGTGAAGAGAGATGGTGGATGCAATCCAAAGATGAGTTGGTGCTGCTACAACCAGCTTCACACCAACCAACTGAGACTTCAGAGATGATTAGAAGACCCTTTGAGCTTCCTAAATCCACCAAAATATCAGCCAAGTACTTTGGAACATGTATCCCAAAAGTTTAAGTCAAGACAGACTAGTTGCGAAATGACTAGCTCCCAAAACTTGCTATTTTTGTACATACACCTACTGGAAAAAATGAATAGTGCTCTCAACCTGGTAAGAATTTGAAACATTCCTTTTGTGCATAGCAAATAGACTTAGCAAGCTTCCCAATCCAAGTTAAAACACTTCAAATGATGGACTGAGCACTGAGAACAAGTTTCATCAATTTCTGGAACATGCCCACCATTCTCGGGGCTCTGCAGAGATAGACCAGTGAGCAGTAAATTGCAGATCTCTTCAAAACTATTAATCCACTGACCTTGAAAATTTATAGCTAGAAAGTAGACAGTATGAGCTATCCAACGCAAGTTAAATCACTGAAAAAAGCGTAGTAAAACTCGATATATGACCTTCTGAAGGTACTGCTCTGAGTGAGTATGGCAGAGAACAAAACAGAGAGGTAGATGATAATAAATGTATAGATTCACATATGATTACAACCACATTGGCAATGAATCTTTGCACAATGGGAGTAAAATGATAGAGCTATGGAGTAAGCTCTTCAATCTCTACAAAATGACATCAAGTGGTCACGTACAAGGCTTGCTTATCGCCTCTTCCTTCTTGCTCCTTTTATAGCTATTCTTGGAGGGAGTTTTGAATTCGAATTCCAATGGCTCCACCTAAAAGTGATCCCCAAAGTTAGGAGATATTCCCTCAGCTCAAAAATTCATGATTTTGGTATTTATAGCCATGAAATTGCTTTTACATCATGCATGAGGTAAGCCATCCTTTTCCTTTTTTCTTTTTCCAAATACAGGAGATAAAAATGAACTCTTTTACAAGAGGTGTTCACATGACTACTCATGTGACTTACAAATGAGGATAATTTCAAGCATATCAAGCATTTAGGCTTGGGTAAAATGCACCAACAAGTAGTACCTTCATCTTCAACCTTTTTTCTCTTTCCTTTATCCTTAGACTTTCATTTATCTGTATAGAGGTTAGAAGAATTGTTACCTCTTGATGGTTCACCATTTTTGTTGAGTTTGGCTTCATGGGTAAAGAGTTGTCCCATGAGATTAGTATGATCTCGGATTTGTATATCCATGTAAAGGTCCATAGCAGTTGTGAAAGCTTCCCACTTATCATCTGCCTTGATGCCATTGATTATTTGAATCATTATTTCCTCCTCTTCAATCTCCTCTCCTATGCTTGCCAATTGATCAGCCACATCTTTTACCTTGGTCACATACTCTGAAACATTCTGCTTAGGTTGCTTCCTTTGAATAGTAAACTCCATCCATAATTGATTTTTCCTAGCTCTTGTATTGGAGGAAAAATATGAAGATAGAGTATCCCAAGTCTCTTGGTAAGTTTTGCAATTCCAAATGCAAGAAAGAAGGAATTCAGAAATAGAATTAAGTAGATATGACGTGGCTAAAGCATCTTTGACACACCATGAGTTGAGTCGTTCTAGCTCCTCTCTTGTAGGCTGACCGTTGCTTCTAAATATGGGCATCTTTTCATCTTCTGATATGTATCCATACAGACTCTTTCCTTATAAATAGGTCTTCATCCTCAAGGACCATGCTGGATAGTTATTCATATCCAATTTATCAATGAAAGAAGGGAAACCATCTCCCATTTTACCTCAACTTGCTCTGATACCACCGTCGGAAAAGATAGATGGATACCTCAAGGAAGTGAGGTGGTACTGCTAAAACCTACTTTGTATCTGCCCTAATAAACTTCATTGTTATGTAGTAGGCTTTAGCTTGCAAATGACACCAAGAAAGTACCTATGTACTTTGGAGTTGATACTTGAAACAATTGAATCAAAGCAGACTACTTCATGAATAGCTAGTTTCACAAAACTTGTTACTTTAGTCCACACACTTGCTGGTTCTTTTGCTTAATGCTCACAATACAGTAACAATTGATGAGATTCCTTTTGAGGGAATTCAATTTTCTTGGATAGATAATGATTACAAGTGGAATCATCTAAAATGATAGACTATTCTCTGAGAAATCAATTTAGCAATCCAAAGCTTACCCCCAACTTTTTAGGGACTAAATAGTAGATGACCAATGAGCACTTCGATGATGCTTTCTCCCAACTGGCTGAACCAAATTCTTTGAGATTATGAGAGCACAAAGTAGACTTCAAGCTGGTTCCAAAAAGCTATAGATCATGCAAAATGGTTCAGAACTTAGTGAGATATGTTCAGAGAAAGTTCACTATGCTGAGTAGTCATAGCAGAGGAGTAGACAGAGATGATCAATGAAGTATATGTATTATAACACATGATTGTACAAGATCATTGGCACTAAAATGATGCTCAATGATGGTGGAATGAGTAAGCTATGGTGTAAGCTACTCAAGTCCTACAAATGATCAAAGGAGGAACTCTCCATGAAGCCACACAACCACGAGTTTTTACAAGCATTTTTATAGGTGTTTTCATCTAATTTTGAATTTGAATTTCAAACTTGGCTTCAACTAAAAGTGACTCCTCTAATTCAGAAGTTATTCCATCAAATGATATTCCTAGCTCATACTTCTCCTAACTCCACAAGATATATGGTTTTACAAGATTCTCTCAAGGTAGAAACCTTTTACAATGGTAAATGATCAAACAAATACAAGCTATGGTTCATATGAATTATCAAATGTTTCCACATATTGCTTTCCAAGCTAAGCCAAATGTGAAGGCTTGTATATTTGCACCAAAAACTTTGGCATCAAGGATAAGGATGCATGAAGCATCCATGTCTATCAAGACCATCAAACTATATAGAGGTGGTGAGTTTATAAATCAGTATTTTGATAATTTCTTGAAGTAGAAAGGAATCAAATACTACGTCATAGAACCTCATACTCCATCACAAAATGGCATAGCTGAAAGGAAGATATACAGTGTCATGGAGATGGCATAAACCATGCTTCATAAGAAGGCTTCACCTTTCATATTTTGGGCTGAAGTTGTACACATTGTTGTATGCATCATCAATAAAGGCTTTAGAAATGCACTTGATATTATAAAACCATTTGGAGCCTTCTTTCGAAGAAAAGAAAAATTCAACTACTTTTGAATATTTGGAATTGATGCATTTATCTGTGTGCTTAAGGGATCATGACATGAGCTATCATCCAAGTCCAAGAATCATATTTTATTGGGTAAAGTGAACAATCTAAAGCATATAGATTGTATGATATCGAAAGCCAATCCATTACTATTTCCAAAGATGAAGTCTTTGATGAATCTTCTAAGTACTCAAGTAAAGATCCAAGCTCAAGTTCTAGTCCATCCATCTACATTTCAAGGGGACAAAGCCATTTCCAAGCATAGTTTAGAAGAATGTACTTCCCAATATCTTGGAAGGTCTCAAAGGCTTATTGAGAAGCAACATAGAGAACAAAGTCGTCATGTAAAACATGGACTTATGCAAAGGATCCAAAAAAATTCAGATTCATCTTATTTTCAATAAGATCAAGGCCAACAAGAATGGGAAGACACAATGAAGATTGAGATGGATACAATTCACAAAAAGAGTACTTAGATGCTTGTACCTTAGGTATCCAATCATCAACTCATAGGAACTAAGTGGATTTATACAATCAAGTACAAGTTAGATCAAAATTTGGACATATGCAAAGCATGACGAGTTGCAAAAGGATACAAGCAAGAGTAGAAATTGACTATGAGAAAACCTTTTCCCCTACTACAAGGTTCACAACTTATTTGAAAATGACCCATCTATCAACTAGGTGTAAAAAATTCTATCCTCAAATTTGGTGATCTTCAAGAAGAAGTATATGTGAAACAACATGAAGGTTCCCAAATCAAAGGTAAAGACAATTTTGTATATAGAATATAAAGAACTTTATGGACTAAAGGAAACCCCATGGGCTTGGTATGAGAAAGTACACAAGTTCTTTGAAGAAAAAGGATTCTATCAAAGTACTACCAATGCAAAGCCATACATCTATCAAAAAGATCCCTTGGTAGCCATCATCATTCTTTATGTATATTTCTTGATCTTGATAGGATCAAATGATGCTCACATCCACTTCATGATTGATTAGCTTCATCTTGAGCATTCAATGATAAATCTTGGCTTGCTTCAATAGTTCTTAGGTATGGAAGTTTGGGGATTGAAAGAAGGCATATTCCTATATCAGAAGAAGTATTGCTTTGATATACCTTCGAGATATAACATGGATCAGTGTTGCTGACTCTCTACACCTTGTGATGCAAAAATCAAGCTCATGCTAGAGGACATATCACCATTTGTAGATGTGCATGATTATTCGTAGCTAGTTGTCACTTTGTTATACCTAGCCAACACGAGTCCAAACATTACTAATGCAATTAGTATTCTTATCAAGTTTTCCCATCAACCTCATTAGACACACTAGGAAGCTTCTTAGAGATAATTTATTACCTTGCCCTCATCTGACATCATGGTCTTTGGTATACAGAGGGCAAACATCTTATAGGATATTCTCATTTTGATTGGGTGCATGATCCTGATTTTGATAAATCTACTCCTTCGTACATATTCTTGTTTGGCTTGGGTCCTATCTCTTAGGTAAGTAAGAAGTAACCTACCATTGCTCTTTTGTCCACAGAGGCGGAGTACCAAGAACCACATTTTGCAACGTGTAAGGCCATATGGCTTCATTTTTTATTATTTGACATAGGTATTTTGCAGGATATTCCTAGATGCATATGAGCAGATAGTAAGCATTGGCCATCATGAAGAACCTAGCCTTCTACACTCATACCAAACACATTGAGATCCAATACCACTTCATCCACAAGAAGATCTCATCTTAGGAGATTACTATAGAGTAGTTTACCTCTTAGGAGGACTTGGTGTACATGTTTATGAAGACTCTACCTCTAGTTCTCCTCTAGCACTTCGTGGATCTTTGCAACATTCACTCGCTCCAAAATGGAGCTCGAGAGGGGATGTTAACAACATGATTTCATCAATTCAAATTTGGTTTTGTATTTTTATGAGTGAATCTCCTTTTGTTTTCAAGGAGATAGTCCATTTCATATTTAGTTGGTTGTATGTTATTGTATTTGGTACCTTGCCATTTGCTTCTACCTTCTAGTCATTCTCCTTCAAGGAGAATTATTCCACATATGAAGTACTTTGGAGAGCCTACTCTAAATCTATATAAAGAGGGACTCTTTCCCACTTTGTCCTTGGTTGGAAGCTTGGGGATTCTACTTCGTGCTTTTGTCAAGCTCACTCTAATCCATTTGAGTTTTCCCATTTCATGGTCTACTCATTTTGAGTTTTATACTCTTTTCATATTGTGAATATATTCTTCTTTGATTTTACTTTCTTGTATGCACTCTCTACAAAATATGCTAGAAAATACTCTCTTAGGAGTGATGTGATGAGCATAAATATTCATAATCCATGTGTAAGGAAGTTCCATGTAGTGCATACTGAATACAGTTTGTAGGTGTTGAGGAATCTTGTACAATGTAGATGATGCATGCAAGTCTCTAAATGACAAGTTTATGAAACTTCCAATACTGTTGCTACATAGTTTAATGATTCACATAGGACTACCACAAAGGATGCTTCTTTTTGAATTGTCTCCTTGCAATGCTTCCCATTAACAATGATCCCACAACCACTTCTTTAGCTTATGAATTTGAAAAGAAATCCAATGAAGCAATATTGGTGTTTGACTTGGGTGGAGGAACCTCTAATGTCTCTGGTAAGATGGGTTATAGCTTCTATATTTAGGTTTCATTATATCTATTTCACTCTTATGTTCTTTCTTTTACTTTATAAATTTGAAGGTTAAAGATGGTGTTTTTTATATGTTTTTCTACATCGGGAGACACTCAGCTTATTGATGATTTTGATATGGTGGTTGGCATTAGATTTCAAACATAAGAATTTCATAAATTTTAGGACTCTAAATTCTTGATGTGTTGTTCCATGCCTAAACTTCTACATTCTAGCACATTGTTGATTGGTTGGCAGAGAATGTTAAAAGAGATGAGGGTATTGATTTGATCAAGGACAAAAACGCTCTACAATGACTACTCGAGATTGCAACAAAGGAAAAGATGGAGCTATCATCATCAACACAAAGCAGCATAAGGTAGTTTGTTGTGTCTAAATGATGTTTATGTACAATTGATGTTGGGAACCTCTAGGAGAATTTCCAGCATCGTTTTGATGTTTACAACCCATAACGTGATGAAATGAAGCATTGAAATGAACATAATAAAGCATTCATTGATTTATCCGACTTCTAACCATTTTTTTTTCATGAGGATAATGAGGTAATTTATCTTACCTTGTACAAGATATTATGAGGTAGATGTTGAAGTTTGACATCTGTGGAAGCATGCGAACAACACAAGGAAGAAGAAGAAGAAGCTTGGAGCACAACACACAATATTGAATATATTACCAAGACAATATACAAAGATACGTAACCCATTAGGGCTATAAGCATATATACAAGCCAAGGGGGAAAAACCTCCTAAAGAGGGACAAAAGTGCCCCAACCATCCTAGTGTGTCACACACATCACTACCTAGATATATCAACAAATCCCCCTTAGAAGTGATGTGGTGAACAAGGAGCTAGCACTCATGTATAAGCAAGTGCCAAGGTATGTGGAATCAATCCACAAAAGTAAGTAAGCCCAAAGTTGTGCGAAAAGCTTCAAAGTTCTCCCTAGGTAAAGCCTTTGTGAAAAGGTATGCAATTTTCTCCTATGTGGGCACGTATGCCAAACTGATCTCTCTAGAAGAGAACCTCTCCCTGACATAATGATAGTGCACTTCAATGTGCTTGGTGCGAGCATGGAGCACAAGGTTCCTCGCAACTGCCAATACGCTCTGACTATTAGTGAAGATAGTGGTGGCAAAAGACTGACCAATACCCAAATTAGCCATAAGGCATTTGGGCCACACACACTCAACAATCGCTCTGAAGTTTTCCCTATACTCAACCTCACAACTAGAAGTGGCCACAGTAGGCTTTTTCTTACTCAACCACGATATGCATGAGCTACCAAGCATGAAGCAAAAACCACTGGAGGACACACAAGTGTCATAGCAACCAACTGAGTTAGAGTCAGAAAAAGCATGTAAATCTGGTGGTAGTGATCCCCCCCTTGGGATAAAACAATCCAGGTAGCCGAGTACCACTCAAGTAGCAAAAGATGCGCTTAACCACCTGCCAGTGCTTGACACTAAGGAAATGCATAAAATTGCTCATCTGTGAGACAACAAACTAAATACATGGCCAAGTAATGCATAAGTAGATCAAGCATCCAACATCCTGCTGATAGAGAACAACATCAAATGCACCTTCAACATCATGAAGACTCAATGGTAAGCCTGCCATGTATACCTCTTCTATGATCCTTCTATTGAGGAATGCATTTTTCACATCCATGTGATATATCTTCCAATTCTCGATAGATGTAATACTCCTGAGTACTCTGATTGTTGGCTTCTTCGCCACAAGAGATAAGGTCTCCTCATAATCAATGCCTTGGGATTGAGCATATGCTTTGGTCACAAGCCTAGCTTTGTACCTATTAATAGTTCCTTTATAGTTTCTCTTTACCCTAAAGATCCATCTGGATCCGATAACTTTCATGGTGGGTGTCTTGGGTACCAAATCCCTGTTAGATATGCTCAATACTCCACCCTCATGTGACCACAAATGATCCATGGTGCTCTAAGTTGTAAGGCCCCCATTATGAGGAGAAGCCATTATGAGAGCCCGGACATTTGTGGAACCCTAACTTCCAACTTAGATGAGGTCTATGTGTGACCGTTGATGGTTTAAGATGATCTTTGTGAGCCTAGCCGTTAGGTTAGGTAGGGCATAAACTTCTGGGCCATTGGGTTGCCATTTAAGGTGAAAATAAAGGCCTTGTGGCGTCACGCAGTTTCCCCATAGAACCTTAATGGGGGGAGTGCAGAGGGGGGCTTGCCCCCTTCTGCAGGGTCCGGGGGGCCTATCCACCCGGCCCGTAGGGCTGAGACGGTAGGACTTCTTGTCGTGGAGATATTGTCAGATCATATATTTTACCGACTATTTTGTATTTCCCAACTATGTTTATCTATACCAAACCGCCTTGTAAAAGCTATATAAGCACCGCCCACGTTGAGCTTTACATAGCATTGCGCACTAGTAAGCCCTTCATCTAGAGTCTGTCTAGATCGCCATCTAAGCTCCATAGTAGGAGCGCACGGGTGGACAGCACCATCATTGTGACTGCATTACGCTCCGCAATCTGAGAATTTGAGTTCTCTATCTCTCAGTCTGTGTCTGTCTTTGTCTGCGTTTTTTCTCTCAACTCTGTCTATAAGTCTATTCCGTTGTGTTGTTATTATTTCTTACATGATATCAGAGCTCAGGAGGCTCTGAGTGGTGCAGAAGTAGAAACGTAGAGGTTGCAGAGGTCATACCAACTAAAGAGAGAAGATGTCAAGCGGTGCATCATCATCTACGACTGGGGGCCAAGGCGGTTCATCAACAGGAGTAGGTGGTGCACAAGCAGGAGCAGCAATGATGCCGGTCATTCCAACATTGCGAATACGGCCACCAGCAATCACAAAAGGTAAACTTGATGGTACGAACTACACCCTGTGGAAGTTCAAAATCACTTCTATTCTTGATTCGTATGAGCTTTTGGAGACTGTTCTTGGGACTGATCATGAGCCCCAAGAAAAACCTGATCCAAATAATCCTGGTCAAATGATTCCTCGTGATGCTGATCTTCTACGTGCTTGGAAACGTAGAAATGCAGATGCACTCTGTGCTCTTGTTACAAGTACTTTTGATAGTGTTCTGACTCTCATTCAGCTTACTACGAAGGCATGTGAAGCATGGAACATATTGAGAAATCAATATGAAACTCGTAATCAGACACGAATTCAGAACTTGGAGAATCAACTTGCAGCAGAACGGTTTGCTGATGGGGAGACTGCAGAGGTGTTCATCACTCGCATAAAGAATCTACGAGATCAAATGGCAGGAGCAGGTGTTCAAAAGTCAAGTGAGGAGCTAGCTCGACGTTGTCTTTGAATCTGTCCACCTAAGTTTGATGGTTTGGTAACTACTCTTAACACTCAAATCAGACCTCAACCACTAACTTTTGAAGAATTCGGTGCCTTACTCATGGAGGAGGAGCTGCGGCTCAAGGCAAGGAGTGGTGGTAGCAAAGGAGATGATGCATTCACAGCAACTGCCAAAGGAGGCAAAACAGACTCTTCAAAAGATGGAGACAAAAAGAAGAACGACAAAAAGAAGTTCAAGGGAGAGTGTTTCCACTGCAAGAAGAAGGGACACAAAATCCAAGATTGTCGCATCAAGAAGGCAGAAGAGAAGAGTGGCTCTTCAAAAGGTGGCAAGGGCAAGGAGTTTGCCAACACAGCAGAAACAGAGCTTGAGTTATTTGTTACAATAGAGGAGGTGTGCTCCTCGGCTGAAGATTCAAGAACAGATGACTCATGGGTGTTGGACAGTGGTGCATCTCGTCACATGACGAGTAGAAAATACCTTTACAGTTCTTTACAGCCTCTAAAGGAACCCATCACAGTAAAGGTAGGGAACAATGCAAGATGTCCTGCAGAGGGCAAAGGTACGGTTTCTTTCATTAACTCTAATGGTGATATCAGAAAGCTTTCAAATGTGTTGTATGTTCCACAAATAAAACGAAATCTACTTTCAGTACCTTTGAAAGGAAAGGGTCTTCCCAATCAGTTTTGGGTAGAGGCTATCAACACTGCTGTCTACATCTTGAATCAAAGCTACACCAAGGCACTTGATGGAAAGACTCCACAAGAAGCCTACACTGGTAAAAAGCCTTCTGGCATAAGGAGGAACAACCTGTATGAGTTGTGTGCTCTTACAACCACTACAAACGTGGGCACAAGTAAGCTATGGCATGAGAGATTCGGCCACATTGGATACCCTATACTGAAGGAGATGCATCGCAGAGGTATGGTTGCACACCTACCATCGATTGCAAAAATGAAGGAACCATGTGAAGCTTGCATGATGGGCAAGCACCAGAGGAAGGTGTTTCCACAAGAAAGCAAGAACAGGGCAAGCTATCCTCTAGAGTTGGTGCATGCTGACTTGTGCGGAAAAATGCCTACATAGGCCTTGGGCGGATCTTCCTACTTCATGTTACTTGTTGACGACTATAGCAGGAAGATGTGGGTGTACTTCCTTCGCGATAAGGCTCAAGCTTTTGGTAAGTTTAAAGAATGGCTTCAGCTTGTTGAAACTGAAACAAGAAAGAAGATGAAGAAATTCAGGACAGACGGTGGTGGTGAGTTCACATCAACAAAGTTTGAAGATTTCTGCAAGAGTAAGGGAATCAAGCATCAACTCACAGCGGCACATAGTCCTCAACAGAACGGTGTTGCAGAACGTTCGAATCGAACCATCATGGAGATGGCAAGGTGCATGTTGAAAGGAAAGGGTCTTCCCAATCAGTTTTGGGTAGAGGCTATCAACACTGCTGTCTACATCTTGAATCAAAGCTACACCAAGGCACTTGATGGAAAGACTCCACAAGAAGCCTACACTGGTAAAAAGCCTTCTGTTTCCCATTTCAAAGTATTTGGAAGTGAATGTTATGTACATGTTCCAAATAGAGAGAGAAACAAGCTTCAACCAAAAAGCATCAAATGTATCTTCCTAGGGTACAGTGAAGATAAGAAGGCTTATAAGCTTTATGACCCTGAGGCTAAGAAGATCATTGCGAGTCGTGATGTGGTGTTTAAGGAGGAGTAGCCACATGCAGTGGAGGAGGAAAAGAGAGCTTCCACTTTATCATCAGGCGAAGGGGCAATCAACTATGAACCTAGCCCAAGAGCTATCCCTTCTACACAAGAGAAGGAAGCATCATCTTCAGATGATGAGTCTGAAAGTCACCAACCTACCGACACCCAAGTGGAAAAGCCATTGCCACGTTGGGTGAGGCAGCTCTATGATTCTGCAAACCCCATCCCACAGTCACTAGAACAGGTTGCAGATGGACTGAGGCGATCACAGAGAGTAGAGGAACAGAGACGGGCAAGCGCCCATATTGTAAACACAGCCTTGATGGCTGATCTCATCCAAGAAGAAGCAAAGGAACCAACCAATGTGGAAGAGGCACTCCATGATCCGAATTGGAGGGCTGCCATGCAAACAGAATACAACAATATCATGAAGAATGGAACTTGGGAGCTAGTGGATCGACCCCCTAAGCGTAAAGTCATTGGCACCAAGTGGGTTTGGAAGCTAAAGTACAAGGCTGATGGTACTCTAGAAAAGTATAAAGCAAGACTTGTTGCACAGGGCTACTCACAAGTTGAAGGCATTGACTTTTGTGAATCATTTGCCCCGACTGCAAGAATGACTACTATCCGAGTAGTACTAGCTGTGGCTGCACATAAGCGTTGGCCAGTCTATCACATGGATGTCAAGTCAGCGTTCCTGAATGGAGACCTCAAGGAGGAGCTATATGTGTCTCAGCCACTAGGGTTTGAGGCTCTCCACTTAGAGAACAAGGTATGTAAGCTGAAGAAGGCATTATATGGGCTAAAACAAGCCCCTAGAGCATGGTACCAACAGATAGATAAGTATCTCTTGGATCTAGGGTTCAAAAGATGTGCTTCTGATGCTAACTTGTATGTTCTAAAGAAAGGAGGGAAGACAATTGTGCTTGTACTCTATGTAGATGACCTTGTGATTACAGGAAATGATGATGCTCTTCTTCAACAAACAAAAGATGCCCTGAGTTCAGAATTTGAAATGACAGACTTGGGCTTAATGCATTATTGCTTAGTTCATGAAGTTTGGCAGGAACCAGGGAAGATTTTCATCTCTCAACAAAAGTATGCAAGGCAGATATTGAAGGCATTCGACATGGAGGATTGCAATGAAATTTCTACACCTATGGAGGTCAACACAAAATTATCTATTGAAGATACTTCACCTCCACTGGACATTGGAAGATACAGGAAATCAGTTGGAAGTCTCATCTACTTGTGCAATAGCAGACCAGACATCTCTTATGTTGTTGGAGTAGTAAGCAGGTTCTCTAATAAGCCTTGCCAAACTCATTGGAAGGCAAGCATGCGGATACTCAGGTATGTGAAAGGAACCACTGATTATGGTATTCTTTATGAAGAAGGATCATGTCTAGTCGGATATTGTGACTCAGATTGGGCAGGAGATATTGATACCAGAACTCAGTTTCTGGATATTGCTTTTCTTTAGGATCAGGGATTTTCTCTTGGATCAGTAAGAAGCAACCGACTGTAGCATTATCTTCTACTGAAGCTGAGTATAAAGCTGCATGCGTTGCAGCATGTGAAGCAGTATGGTTGAGGAGGATCCTATGGCACATAGGAATACAAGGACAGGAAGCTACAGAGTTGAAGTGTGACAACCAAAGTTGCATGGCCATCGCCAAAAATCCTATTTTCCATGCACGTACCAAGCACATAGAAATCCAGTATCACTATGTGCGCGAGTTGATTGAGGATGGGGTCGTGGAGATAACCTATTGCCCTACTGAAGAAAATGGGGCAGACATCTTCACCAAGGCTCTTGGGAGAGATCAACTTCTTCGACACTTTCCAAAGCTTGGGATTGGACCAAAGAGGTAGTTCACCATCGGGTGGACATTGAGGGGGGGGTGTTAGATATGCTCAATACTCCACCCTCATGTGACCACAAATGATCCATGGTGCTCTAAGTTGTAAGGCCCCCATTATGAGGAGAAGCCATTATGAGAGCCCGGACATTTGTGGAACCCTAACTTCCAACTTAGATGAGGTCTATGTGTGACCGTTGATGGTTTAAGATGATCTTTGTGAGCCTAGCCATTAGGTTAGGTAGGGCATAAACTTCCTGGCCATTGGGTTGCCATTTAGGGTGAAAATAAAGGCCCTGTGGCGTCGTGCGGCATCCCCATAGAACCTTAATGGGGGGAGTGCAGAGGGGGGCTTGCCCCCTTCTGCGGGGTCCGAGGGGCCTATCCGCCCGGCCCGTAGGGCCGAGATGGTAGGACTTTTGTTCATGGAGATATTTTCGGATCATATATTTTACCGACTATTTTGTATCTCCCGACTATGTTTATCTATACCGAACCGCCTTGTAAAATCTATATAAGCATGGCCCAGGTTGAGCTTTACATAGCATTGCGCACTAGTAAGCCCTTCATCTAGAGTCTGTCTAGATCGCCATCTAAGCTCCATAGTAGGAGCGCACGGGTGGACAGCACCATCATTGTAACTGCATTACGCTCGGCAATCTGAGAATTTGAGTTCTCTATCTCTCAGTCTGTGTCTATCTTTGTCTGCGTTTTTTCTCTCAACTCTGTCTACAGGTCTATTCCGCTGTGCTGTTATTATTTTTTACAATCCCAAGTGTTGTTTTCTTGCAAGGCTTCAATCCCTTCTTCTTCCATTGCATGCTTCCATTCTAGTTTCTTGTTTGCTTCCTCATGAGATGAGGGTTCTTCAAATTTCACTTCTTGAGCTATATAAATGGAGTGTTTAGTTACTAGTGAGGTTTCATAACCATAACTTTCTGCTTCTTCTTTTCCCTTGTAGATCTTCTAATGGTTTGTTGAGAGGATTCTCCAATATCCCTATAAAACTTGTACCTTTGCTTTACCTTTGGAATTCCATCAATTGATCTCCCTCTTTGAGTCTTCTCGTCATCTTCAAAACCGCTTGAATCTTCAAGAGTATGTGTACCCTTGCTTGAGAGTGTTGGAAAATCTTCCTTCAATTCCAAGTTTCGTTATTTCTTAAGAAAAGTCATCACTAAAACGTTTGGTACAAAATAAGCAACATGTTTTAAAGTAAAAACAATTGTACATAATTTATTTTGTTTTTATCATCATATGCATTTGGAGATTTGTGTAGAATCATATCATCACCCTATTATTGGATGAGATAGATTCAACCTACAAAAAACGTTATGTTATTTATCGAAACTTAGAAGCTATATGATATATGTCATCTTGAAATGCCGAATACAATCCACAAATTTCGTGTGTTTAGTCTTATCACCACATATCATTTACTTCGATTATCAAGTATCACTATATAAAAACAATCATTCTTTAGAAAAAAACTAATCTTCAAAAAATGTTTCATATTCTTTGTATCTATAATTAATAAATAAGACTCACATTGTCATTATCAAGATCAGAATATGCATTCTTTTTCATGTATCACATGTTCTTTTATATTCATTCATTCCTTATCATCACTATCTTATCACATGTCATTAGACAAATATTCCAACTCAATAGCATTAAAATATTTGGATAGTGATGTATGTGAACACACAGGATTGGTGGGGCAATGTTTTCCCTCCTTAGGAGGTTTTTTGCCTCCAAGCTTGTATATATGCCTATAACCCTAAAGGATCATTTATCTTTGCGCATCCACTTGGTAATACAATCTGTGTTGTTTTGTTCTCCAAGCTTCTTCCTTTTCCTTGTGTGGTTTGTGTGCTTCTCTAGTCCTTGAACTCCAAAAAATGGTATCATAGCAGGTTTCCACTTTCTTTAGTGCATTGTGGACACCCATTTGATAAGAGGCTCAAAATCACACTAAAATTGGTGAGCATACTCAAGCTAATTATAATTCAAAGTTTCTTCGGTTAATGGCATCAAAATTTTGATTTGAGCTGATTTCCGTCTTCAAACATGCTATTGTAGTGATTGTGTAGGAAATTTTGTTTGTTTGTGCAAAACATATATGTAGTTTTTGGTTTGTTAGTACAAGCGCCTCAAAATCTACCACAAGTCTAGTAGAGCTTGGTTGGGTATTTTTGTTCAAAGTTTTAAAATACAGTCAATTTTTTGCATCAAGGTATTTAGCCATTGGCCAAACAATGATGTATCATATATGTTGGTTGTTGAAGTAAGGCTCTAAATACCCATTGTGGCATACATGATGTGTCATGCATTGGTAGCGAAAGGCTTGTGGAATATTATGGACGGTGTTGAGATATGATCTCCTACGCCTATAAATATAGTGATTGGTGGTGTTGTAGGTCGTAAAAGAAGATGAGATTTGATTTCCTCGTCATCTTGTGGTTATTATTGCACCTAATACAAAGCAACTTTATTGGGATGAAAACGATGCACAAGAACATGCATAGATAGTTTTTTCTATCAGACATGCCATTATCTCTCACATTCACTATTGCAAAATAGCAAAAGATGCTTGCAATACTCTTGAAATGATATAGCAAAGAAGAAATGAGGATCGTGTTTCTTACCTCCAAAAATAGATGGAAAATGATCCTATGAATGAAGGAGATTCAATGGATACTTTTTTAACAAAGATCAAGGATTTGAAAGAGTAGTTGATTTCTATTGATGAAATTGTACTCGATAGTTTACTTGTGAACATTGTGCTTAATGTGAGAAGGTGATGGTAGATTGCAAAGATGCTCTATGTTCCAATTGAGAAAACAAGTAACTTCTTAATAGTGCACATGTAAAGAAAACCTTCTATTTATGGAAAAATGTATTTAGAAAATAACTCAAATCTCATAGCCTAGAAGGAATTGACCCAAGTCCATTTGCACAGATTTAAATAAAGTGATGAATGAGCTATCACATGTTATTCCGTGAATGTAAGATGACTATACAATGATCTGGATGTATCATAAGTCAGGGGGTGATCGCGACTTTTTATGATGATGATGATGCATTGAAATACTCATTGAGATATGGTCATATCTCAATGCACACAAACTCTTGTGACCAAATTAATTTTTAGACACACTTAGAAGAGTTTTAACTTCATGGGCCAATTAATAAACAAGACAATGATACCATATACACACTTCAATAACTCAGAGAAGTTGATAGATTCAGAGATGTATACTACAATAGTGAACAATCAATAAAAGTGATAAACAAACTTGATGTAAAACGTATTATAAGTTAAGTATTATACAAGGAAGTGTTGTAGGACTCCAAGAGCATTTAAGAAATCACATTCTACACTGAAAATGAGTGAGGAGACTAACCTCTATTTGTGACTATGTTTCTAGTGTATAAATACACTTTCTTCCATGATTATAGTACATGGAAGTTGAGTAGTTTTCACATAAATGTCTCCCTAAGTTTAGGAGCTGATTTGAATTCACATTCAAATGAAATTCATGGAATTCAACTTATACATATGACAAAGCCCAAGGTAATAAAGTCCAATATTTATGTTCAACCACTTAGGCTTTCCATATGTACCAATAGCGCCTCAAGTCTAAGGCAATTGAGTCCTCATCCTTTGAGATTTCTTAAAGTCCAATCATAGATTTGAGCTTGGTAAGCTTTACTCCATCCAAAGCTTTAGTCATCAGGTATGTACAGTGTTGTTGAGTAAATACATATGATAGCTCAATCTCATTACTTATTATCTTCTCCCTAACATAGTGAAAATGGACCTCAATATGTTTGGTCCTAGCATGATAAATGCGAATAGTTGCAAGATGAAATGAACTCATGTTATCTCAAAATATGTTAGGAATAGATGACTTCACTCCCAAATATGAGTATAGTGTCTTAATCCACATCGCTTCTTGAGTTAGGAAACTCTATCTTGTCCAGAATACTCATGCCAGAACGGGTTCCCAAGAATAACTCAGCCATAGAACTCTTTGTTAACCAAGAAATTGATGAAGTGCAACAAAGAGTTTGACCAGAAAATGCAACAATTTAACAATTTGTATTTACGAACTCAAGGACCCCAAGATCCCTGGAAAGGTGATCTATCTAGATAACAAATTGGAGAGAGTATTCATGGTGACAAATCAAAATAGGCTTGTTTACACATGGAAGGTTAAACGAGTGTTTCCCTTACAAACATCCACTCCCTATCATGATCAGGGAGGTGTAGGATCACCCCATGTTCTAGAAGCACAACAATGACAAACTAGAGAGAGGCCTGAGGTAAGCTTTGCATGCACTATGGGCAGAGACAGATCAGGAATTGAAAGTAAAATACCTAAAAGAGAGAGACATAGAGCACATAGGCATTAAAGAAATGAACATGATTTTCCACTGCCTAGACCCCAAACCCTCTCAAGTGTTCAAGACAATGAGAAACTACTTTGATGGCTCCGAAGATCCTTATGATCATGTGGACAAGTTCAAACAAGTCTTAATAGCTGAACAAGTCAAGGACTTGTTCACCCAGTTTGAGGCAATTTTTTTGACCCTCAAGGGTACTCCTGTAGCTTGGTTCTAGACCCTAAACAATAATAATTACCAAAATATAGGTCAACTGCTAGAAGCATTCATCATAGAATTTTCCAAGAGTGGCATTAGGCATTACACATCATCCTTGATCCACAAATTCAAGTAGACACCCCAATAAAGAGTTCCGCTAGTTGGATGCAGATTTAAACAATACATGGAAGGATGTCCCACACTTGAATTACCTACACAAGCAAAACACGTTTCCTTGTTTTTAGATGGACTTTTAAGTGAAACTTAGATAGTATGTATATCTCAAGGAGGCAATCACATTAGATCAGTGCTTGAGAATGTGGATTGACATAGAAGACAACTTGAGTGAGGAGTTAGAATTATCCAAACTCTTAAGGATTCTAAGAGTTCTACTAGTCATACTTCCTTACCCTCCACTACAATAGATGACCTCGTTGAGTAGGTTGCCAAGAAGCTAGGAGTTCAATAGACAAACACCAAGGGTCGCCTCATTGAAGCAATGTTACACTTGTGGAGGGACAACATGGATAATGTATTCCCATTGCAAAACCAAAATGTGAGAGAATTGAATGCTCCATATTGCACTATTCAAAGAAAATACACAAACCATACCACTCAAGATTGTCTTTACAATATGCAGGCTCTCAGATAACCTCATTAGCAACCTTACCAATAGGGTAAGTATCAAAACCAATACCAATGGCCATATTTTAGGCCACAACAACAATATCAACCTCAATATGAACAACAATATCAGGCATCATATAGGCCACAAGTGGTCCTAGGAAACCAAATGCCACCTCTTGCCAATGTGATTCCACTTAAGTATGCAGTGGCAGAGGAGAACCCTAATAGACCATTGGTTTTGATGCCTCCTTTGGTCTCAAAAATTGACACTCATGATAAGAATTTTGACTACACCCATGAAGATAGTCCACGAGCTAATTACATAGAGTCACCCGAGCATAGTGAGACTTATCCATATCAATATGAAGCACTACCTATGGAACCAAACTAGGGGCTAGAATACTCCAATTTCATGTATAAAAATCCTAACCCCATGTGCCAACTAAGACAGATAAGACCACAAGACCCTAGAGGACTATGTTTTAGATGTCAAGGCAACCATTTCATTCATGAATGTTCCCACCCATCGGGTCCAGGGCAAGGACAGACCATCACAATACAAGGTTTTTGTCTAGAGTATGGCAAAGAACATCTCCTAAGAGATTCTCCAAGGAACCCCTCTAGTGAGCTCAAGGTTACACCAATTAATGTGGTAATCTTAGTGGTGTATTCATGTTCAATTAGCATTAACATGGCTCCTGATAGGTAGTCACTAGGGCACAAGCCTTAAAACAGGCTAAACTAGTTGAACACCCAAAGTCAAGTGAATCAAGAGAGCCTAGTAAGAGGAAAACAATAACCTAGAAGGATACTAGGGAGAAGGCAAATTTAAGTGGGCTAGGAAGTTATCAAACCTAGAAGAAAGCCTAAGAGATGCAAAAATAAAAATTGCAGATATTATATCTCAAAACCCTCGCATGTCAAAAATCCATCCACTTGACTTCATCCCACCCCACCACCCATTGTGAATAGACCACAACTAGGGTTTTTTCTTGCATATCCAACCCCAGAAGGCTTGGAAATGATGTTGAAGGCCTCCAAGGCTCAACTTCAAAAAGGGCCAACATATGCAAACCTAGACAAGAGTTACCCTAAAGCAGATTTAGAGATTGAACAGGCAAAAATTTGCATGAAAATGATAGAACTAGCTCAGGATATTCTCAAGGCCAATCAATTGTTCAATCAAACAAATTCTATCAAACCAAGTTTGCATTTCGAGGGTTTACTAAAAAGACTAGAGCAGTTGGTAAACAAGCCACAGACTTCTTTACTTGCACAAGCTCAACAAGTTGTTGAAAGGGAAAGCTCGCCACTAACAAAATTTTATGTTCCTGATTCCATGGATGTTAGAACATCCCTTTCAATTCAGTAGTACTCTTAAGAGTTCGTGCGAGAAATACAAGAAGAAAAATGAGCCAAGGAGAAGGGTAATCCCCCTCTTATTCTTGAAATTAATGATCTTCATGATCAATTTCCCCAAGACATTCTATCTATTTATGGAGACCAAGTAGAGCAACAAGAAGATGAAAGATTAGATTTTGAATCTAATTCTTTACAAGAGTTGCCACACTTCATAGGCCCATGGGAATTTGAATCTCTTCAAATAAGAGCTCCCACAATATTGATAAGAAATGAAGACTCAATGGTTCCAAGAAATACTAAAGTCGTGAAGAATACTAAGGTGCAGTGTCATCTCACCTTAGAAGAGTTGCTCAAAGTAAAACCTGAGTTGTCGAAACATGTGGAGAATCCAAGTTCTAGAACTTAGTTCCAATATGTCAAAAGCAGGCTCTAAGTTATAGGAGACATGAGTGAAGGTGGAAGTTAATACTTATCTTCCCATCGCCTACCAAGGTTACACAACAAAATTTATCTTAGATTCGGGTGCTAGTGTTGCAATTGTGATCACCTCCTTGTGGAAGGCATGGGGCAAACCCGCATTAAGAAAAACTAGAATGAAATTTCAAATGGTTCATGGCCATGTTGAAAGACCTCAAGGATTGTTAGAAGGGATAACTCTCACCACTTGTGGTGCATAGTTTGAACACACCTTTCGTATACGTGACTTTGGCAAAAATAACGTCCATGAAATTATCCTAGGAAGACCCTTCCTATGGTAATTGAAAATAGTACAAGATTGGCGAACTAAATACTTGTACTTACAGCACTTAGGGATCACAACCAAGGTCAATCTGAAGGATTATACCTTTAGAGATGTAACACCCCTTAAATCCTATCCTCTAGGTGCAAGAACATTCAATCTCTATGCATTCTATAAGTTCTTCTGATCCATCCTAGATGCATGAAAATACTCACTTGTGGATGTGCAAGTTTGTAGATGAAGAGGAAAGATGCCTAAAAGTGAGAGAAGAATGAACTTATCAAGGAGCCAAGCCGGATAGAGACCTAACCTGCACAATGATGATCTTTCCAAATGAGGAATTTGAGCCTCATGATTAGATAGAAATCTTAGCCACCATGGACATCCTTGTTAATGAAGAGCGATGGACACCTCATTGTGATGAGGAGGGTTATGATATCTCTTTGTTCATGTGTGAACCCTTGCTAGAAGAGTGTGACTCTAATGAGGTCATAGAAGAAGAAGAGGATATGATGATATAGATTCCATTGTGATGGATAATTGCTTTGACTCAAAGGAGCACTATATAGAAAATGAAGGAGTATTTACCCAAAAAGAAGAACCTCTCACAATTATTGAAACTGTAAATTCAAGGGAGGAAAGTGAAGGTAGTGTTGGAGTTAGACATCTGCGAAAGCACACGAATAGCACAAGGAAGGAGAAGAAGCTTGGAGCATGACACACAATACTCAATGTATTACCACTAGAATGTACAAAGATAAGTAGCCTGTTATGGCAATAGGCGTATATACAAGCCGGGAAAAAAACCTCCTAAAGAGTGAAAAAAGTGCCCCAACGGTCCTAGTGCCACACACATCACTACCTAAATATATCAACAAATCCCCCCTTGGAGTGATGCAGTGAACAAGGAGCTTGCACTCATTTATAAGGAAGTTCCAAGCTATGCGAAATAAATCCACAAAAGCGAGTAAGCCCAAAGCTTTGCAGAAAGCTTCAAACTTCTCCCTAGGTAGAGCCTTCATGAAAAGGTCTGCAATGTTCTCCTACATGGGCACAAATGCCAAGTTGATCTCTCCAACAGAGAACCTCTCCCTCACATAATAATAATGCACCTCAATGTGCTTAGTGCGAGCATGGAACATGGGGTTCCTCGCAATTGCCAATGTGCTCTGATTGTTAGTGAAGATGGTGGTGGCAGAAGATTGACCAACACCCAAATCAGCCATAAGGTGTCTGAGTCACATACACTCAACAGTCACTGTGAAAGTTGCCCTATACTCAACCTCACAACTACAAGTGGCCACAGTAGGCTGCTTCTTGCTCAGCCAAGATATGCATGAGCTACCAAGCATGAAGCAAAAACCACTAGTGGACACACGAGTGTGATAGCAACCAGCCCAGTCCGAGTCAGAAAAAGCATGCAAATCTAGTGGTAGTGATCCCCCCTTGGGATAAAACAACCCAAGTAGTCGGGTACCACTCAAGTAGCAGAAGATGCGCTTAATTGCGTGCCAATGCTTGACACCTAGGCAATGCATAAATGCGCTCATCTCTGAGACAGCAAACTCAATATCTGGCCGAGTAATGCATAAGTAAATCAAGCATCCAATAGCCTACTGATAGAGAGCAGCATCAAATGCATCTCTAGCATCATGAAGACTTAATCATAAACGTGTATCCATAGGAGTGGAAATAGGTTTACAGTCTTCAAGGGCAAAACGCTACAATAATGTGTCAATATATTTCATTTGACACAAACCCATTCCACCATCAATGTGCATAAATTGAGTGCCCAAATAATGATGCAAATGCCCCAAATCAGACATCTCAAATGAGGCATGTAAATCAGCCTTTAAATCAGCAATATGCTTCTCATGAGGACCATCGAGCAACATGTCATCAACATATAACACAATGATGGGAGGTACATCATTAGCACGCTTAACATATAAGGTGCTTTCAGTTGGACTGTTCTCAAAACCATGTGCAATCAGATAGGCATGTATCTTTTCATATCAAGCACATGGTGCTTGTGTCAAACCATATAAAGCCTTTCTTAACCTGTACACCTAGTTTTCATGCCCTTTTTGCACAAATCCAGGAGGCTGAAAAACATACACTTCTTCATGCAAGTCACCATTCAGTGATGCCGTTTTAATGTCCAGATGATGTACATTCCAACCATGATGAGTTGTAAGTGCTCAGATGCTATGAACAGTAGTCATTCGGCAAGTAGGAGCAAAGGTCTCATCAAAATCAATGCCTCTTTCCTGTGCATGACCCTTTGCAACAAGCCTAGCCTTATACATGTCAACTATCCCATCAAGTTTACACTTCACCTTGTATACGGACTTAGTGCCAATGGCCTTCTTGCCAGGAGGCATAGACCAGGTACCGTTTTTCATGATAGCATCATATTCAGATTGCACTGGAGCCATCCAACGTTTAGAATTTTGTGCTTCATCAAATGAAACACGCTTAGTCTCATCACAGAGACTAGATGTAGCCATAACATTGCAATCTAATGCAAAAGAGGTAGTATGAGAGCTTGAACGAGTATGATATGATAGAGGTGCATCTAATTCGTTGTCATGCAAAGTCTGCACCAACCATTTTGGCATAATTTTTGCCTCCTCAATATCATCTCTCTCGTCAACAAGTGCATCATGTAAATCTACACCAGAAATGGGATGATCTGCATCATCACATGAAACCTACAAAGGCTAAGAAGTTGCCTCATTAGGACCAGCACTAGACTGCCCACCTGTAAAAAGAGGCAGCAAAGTATCATACATGTCTCTCAAGCTAACAGATGTCTCCTTAGTACATGAAAACAATGGCTGAATAGCATCTTTCCCAAAAACATCACGGATAACCAAAATGCGTTTCGTTTGTGGATGATACACACAATAGCCTTTACTTTCAAAACTATAACCAACAAAAATACATTTTATTGCTTTATCATCCAATTTTCTACAACGTTGTTCAGGCACTAATGCATATGCCAGACAACCAAAAACACGCAGATGAGCAACAGATGGCTTGGGACCATGCCAAGCTGCATATGGAGTGATAGACTACAGCGCTTTTGTGGGACACCTGTTAAGTACATATGGTTCACACATAACAGCCTCAAGCCAGAAACTATGTGGTCAAGCCGGACTCTTGACCATACACCTTTCCATCTCCATGAGTGACATGTTCTTTCGTTCAGCAACTCCATTCTGTTGAGGTGTATATGGCACTGTACACTGGTGTTTTATCCCACATTCAGCCAAAAATGCATTAAATTTAGAAGACATATACCCCCCCCCCCCGATTAGAATGGAGGGTGTGCATTTTGTTGGTGCAAAGTTCAAGCCTACACATTTGGCTAGAAGTTCATGAATATTTGAAGCTCCATGGAAACCATTGCTAAGAAGATCTTTTATTGTTACCATTTCTAAAAGTCATTTTTGACTTGAAGAATCATTGTAACTACCTACAAATTTGTGGAGTTTGCTGGATGGAAAATCACGACTTCATTTGGAGATAATAAATCCTAAATTGGTGGAACGCTTTTAGAGAGAGCCAAAAGTTGAATTCAAATTCAGATTTGAATGAATCACTTATAAAAGTGACTTGTAAAAAGTCGCAGGGGTGACTCCATATTTCCAAGTTCTCCATTGCCATATTGTAAGAGAGTGAGGTCTAAATTGTAGCCTACACTATTCGTCATCATTAGGCTATGATTTTCAAGCCTATGATCTTGTACAACATTGTTCATTAATACAATAGATCTACATTACTCATCTATGGTATCTCTATCATAGTCATTCATAATTGTCAACTTGTGCTGCTCATATCTCAGTCATTCCTTTATCATTTTCAATGATCTATAGCTTGATGGAATCAGCTCCATGTTCTCTACATGCTCATAAATTTTGAAGGTTTTCTGCCAATTTGGAGAAAAACACATCAAAACACTCACTGGTCAAACTCTACAGAGGTCCTAAAAAATCGGGAATAATGATTCAATTGCTAAATTGATTGCTATGTGTATAGTGCATCATTTTAAGTGATTTGACTTGGAATCATTAGCTCTCTAAAAGGAATTTTTCTAATTCCTACTGTATTGGAAGCACTAAGCATAACAAGCAGCAAGTGTGTGATAAAAAATAAAAGGTTCTCATTGAACCTTCAACTTGGAAGTAGTCTGTTTTGATTCAATCTTTTTTTACATCATTTCCAAAGTACATAAGCACTTGTATAGTGTCATTGGAAAGCTAAGAGGGCCTACAATGAAACTTTTAAGCTACAAGGGGTTGGTACAAAGCAGGATCTGGCAGTACCTACTCATTTCTCAGAGTGTCCATCCATCTTTCCCAACAGTGGTATCAGAGCAAAGCTAAGGTAAAATGGGAGATGGTTTTCCTTCTTTTATTGATAAATTGGATAGGAACAACTATCAAGCATGGTCCTTGAGGATGAAGGCATACTTGCAAGGAAGAAGCCTTTATGGATACATCTCAGGAGATGAGGAGATGTCCATATTCAGAAGCAAAGGACAACCTACAAGAGAGGAGCATGAAAGACTCAACACATGGTGCGCCAAGGATGCATTAGCAAGGTCCTACTTACTTAACTCAATCTCTGATATTCTTCTTCCACATATTAGGAACTGTAAGACATCCCAAGAGACTTGGGAGACATTGTCTTCATATTTCTCTTCCAACACAAGGGCTAGGAAGAATCAATTGTGGATTGAGTTTACCACTCAAAGAAAGCAACCCAAGCAAGGCATCTCAGAATATGTGACCAAAGTCAAAGATGTTGTAGATCAATTGGCAAGCATAGGAGAAGAAATTGAAGAGGAGCAGATTGTAAGACAAGTAATAAATGGTATTAAAGCTGATGACAAATGGGAGAGCTTCACAACTGCCATGGACTTGTACATGGACATGCAGATTCCAGACCTCACCACTCTCATGGGGCAACTATTTACCCATGAAGCCAAGCTCAAAAAGAATGGAGATTCATCAAGAGGTAATAGCTCTTCTGCCCTATACACTCATAAAAGTAAGTCCAAAGAAAAAGGGAAGAATAAGGAGGTTGAAGATGAAGGAACTACCTCCCAAGCCAACTATGCAGGGAGAGGTAGAACATCAAAAGGAAGGGGCAGAGGAGGTAAGCCAGGTAGGGGGAGACCTTATAACTCCCCACCATGTAATATTTGTGGATTGTCAAATCATACTACAGATGAGTGTTACAGGAAATTCAAGAATTAGAGAGGTAGAGGATATCAAAGAGGTGGATACACACAATCAAGAGGGAAATTCAATCGCCATCAAGGATACAATAACAACTACAATAACAACTACAATGGAAATTACCAAGGAGGCTATAAATCAATTACAACAACTACACAGAGGAGCAAGAATACTCTCTTCTGATTATGAGTATGACTTCAAAACCAGGTATAAATGATGACCATCTCTTCTACATTGACTCAGGATGCTCAAACCATGTGGCAGGCAATGTAGCTCTTCTTTCTGACCTTGAGGAACCAAAGGGTAAGCATCACGTACAAACAGGTGATGACACCAATCACTCAGTGATTAAAGTAGGAAATGTTGATGGAAACAAGAATCTGTTGAGTAGGGTTCTATATGTACCTACCATTACCAAGAATTTGATAAGTGTTGGATAGATTGTGGAAAAGGGTTTTCAGGTCAGGTTCAACCAATATGGAGCATTTGTGGAGGATCCCCAACATGGATTCAAAAGGATTGCCAAAGGAGAAAAGACAGGTAGATTATTCACTTTTGAACTTGAAGATACAAGGAATATTGCACTCTATAGCTACAAAGATCAAACACTATCAGAGCTTGAAATTTGGCACAAGAGATTAGGGCATGTTGGTGAAAGAACTTTAAAATACATATGTAGAGATCAATGTGTGCTTGGGATACCTAATGTATCCAAGCAACACATGATCTATAAATGTGGTGCTTGTCAGTTTGGAAAATCTCACAGGTTACCCTTCTCAAGGAAAGGCTACATGCATGAGGACTACCTAGAGCTTGTCCATACAGATGTATGGGGACCAAGTAAGGATCCCTCAATCTGTGGATCAAGGTATTATGTATCTTTCATTGATGATTATAGTAGGTGGGCTGTATTGTACTTTATGAAGCACAAAGATGAAGTATTTAGTTGCTTTAAAAAGTATCTTGCACTTGTTGAGAACCAAACAGGGAGAAACCTAAAGAGACTAAGGTCAGATGGTGGAGCTGAGTACTTCTCAAATGAGTTTGATGCATTCTTGTAGGATAGAGGAATCAAGAGAGAAATTACAACAAGGTATACCCTTGAACAAAATGGGGTGGCAGAGAGGAGAAATAGATTAATTGTTGAAATAGCTAGGTCAATGTTAAATGAAAAAAATTACCTAACTTCTTGTGGGCAGAGAGTGTATCTACTGCCACTTATCTTGTAAACAGGTTGCCATCCAAATCACTTGATGGGATGACCCCATATGAAGCGTGGCATGGTAGAAGACCTGCACTTGATCATTGCAGGATCTTTGGGTGTGTTGCTTATGTATATATCCCTTCTCAGATAAGAGGTAAGCTAGACCCTAAGGCAGAAAAAGCATCTTCATAGGGTATGACTTGAATCAGAAGGATACAGGTTTTACAACCCTTCAAACAAAGGATTTATGATCAGTAGAGATGTAGTCTTTGATGAGAATTACTCTTGGTTTGAAAGTGAATGCAAGAAAGTAAAACTACCTTATGACTTGGAAGAGGAGTTTCCAAGCCTCACTAAGGAGGAGCCTACTTAGAATGGAGATATCAACTCAGATGATGAGGACATCATCAATCTAGAAGAGTTCAAAGCATGGAAGTCGAAAGGCAAAGTCAAAATGAAGAAATTGGAAGATATACCTGAATCATCCAACCAAGCAATCAGAAGATCACAAAGGGAGAGAAAGAAACCAATCAGATATGGGTATGAAACTTCCCTCGTTACTAAGCATTCTGTTTATCTTGCAAAAGACTTGTCATTTGAAGAGCCATCATCATATGAAGAAGCAAAGACCAAGACAGAATGGAAGGAAGCTATGGATGAGGAAATTGAAGCACTCAAGGAGAATGATACTTGGAAGCTAGTGCCAAAGAAGGAGTCTATGAAGGTAATTGGTTCTAGATGGATCTATAAGATCAAAAGGAATTCTGATCAATCAATAAGCAGGTACAAAGCTACACTTGTGGCTAAGGGTTTTGCACAAACCCAAGGAGCTGATTATGAAGAAACCTTCTCACCTATGGCCAAAATTCCAACCATCAGGGTATTGGTAAGTGTGGTTGCATCAAAGAATTGGAACATGTATCAATTGGATGTAAAAAATGCATTTTTGAATGGCTGGATTTCAGAGGAGATGTAAATGTCTCAACCTCTTGGTTATGAGGATCCAAGCAAGGTAACATACATATGTAAATTAAACAAAGCTCTTTATGGATTGAAGCAGACACCTAGGGCATGGGTACAAATGCCTAAGAGAGAGGCCATCACTGGATAAGCATATGATAATAAAGAAAAGACCAAAAAAATTTATAGTAACCATTGAAGAGAACAAAGATCAATGGACATACATAGGATAAGACCTAAGGGAAGAAGAAGAAGTAGAGCTTGTAGCTTTATTAAGGCAATATAGGTATGTGTTTGCATGGACCTATAGAGACTTGAAGGGGGTAGATATGGAAAAATTCTCTCATACAATCCCCATGATGGTTGATGCCAAGCCCACCAAACAGAAGCCCTACACATATAATGACACTTATGCGGCCAAAATAAAAGAAGAAATTGATAGACTGATTGAGGCTGAATTAAAGAATGATATTAAGCATACTGAATGGGTGTCCCCCATTGTAATGGTGCCCAAGAAGAACAGAAAGTTGTGGGTGTGTATAAAACTTAAAAAAAATTAATGCTTCTACGATCAAAGATGGCTATCCGCTTCTAATCCCCAAACATTTATTGGAGTATGTTGCAAGAAAGGAAGTTTATAGCTTCCTTGATGGATTTTTAGGTTACAAGCAGGTAGCCATTACCCCAGAAGATCAACACAAAATAGCTTTGCCACAAAGTGGGGAATATTTGCATTTTATTTGATGCCATTTGGGCTCACCAATACAGCTGCAACATTCCAAAGCCTCATGTTTCATGTCTTCAAAGAGTTCTTGCGAAAGAGCTTAGAGGTATATGTGGACGATTTATGTGCTCATTCCCAAGAAAGAAGACACATCCTAGATCTCAAACAGATCTTCAACAAGTTTAAAGCCTTTATTGATTTTCACTGAACCAAAAAAATGTGTGTTCATGGTACATCAAGGTAAGATCTTAGGTCATATTGTTTCTTAGAACGGAATATCAACAAATGAGGACAAAGTAAGAGCCATAGCAGAGTTGTAGATTCCAAGGAACGTTAAAGAGGTACAAGCCTTTATGGGCCATTCTAGATATTATCCCAGGTTTATCCACATGTATGCAATCATAGCTAAATCTCTTTATGCTTTGTTGATAAATTTTGAGTGGAATGACAAATACAAAAATTCCTTCAATGAGTTGAAGAGACATTTATGCACAACATAGATATGGACCACTCTTGATTGGAAAAAAGCATTCCATGTCCATGTAGATGCATCCAATTATGCAATATGATGTGTGCTAGCACAGCCCACAAGCTAGGGAAACCTAGATTTGCCTATAGCATATGATGAAATGGCCTCTGACCATAGATAAATGTAGCAACCTCTTCTCTTCAAGCATTGTTCTGGTTGATCTGACCAATGTCTTGTTTCTTCTTTTTGCAATTCCATTTAGTTGATGAGAGTACCTAGTAGTAACTTCCCTCTTGATACCTTTATCCTACAAGAACTCATCAGATTCCTTGGAAAATTATTCTCTCCCTCCATCAGATCTGAGCTTCTTGAGTGATATACTTGTATGGTTCTCCACATGTGCTAGATACTTTTTGAAGCAATCAAATGCTTCATTATTACTTTTGATAAAGTACATAATAGTCCGTCTACTATGATCATCAATAAATGGGACATAATACCTTGATCCTTCCAATGAAGGTTCTTGAATAGTAAGTTAAAAAAGTTATTGTGGATGTAGCCTTTGTGGTTGAACGGTTGTCGTTGTGCCGTCCCAATCTGACATGCATCACATATGTTGACCATGTGTTGCTTCGATATGTTTGGCAACCCTAGAACACTTTGATCCATGCATATATCCCTCAAGATCATTCGATTCACATGAGCAAGTCTCTTATGACACACGTCAAGCTCACTTAGGATTTCAGATTGTTAGCCACTAGACACCTTTATAATATATCCTAGAAACGACTTGCCGAAGAGGCAGAGACACCCAAATGTAATTTTTTCATTAATTAACGCTGTTCTATCTTGAGTGCATAGAGAGTAGAAAATGAAGTCAATGAGACAAGCATCAGGCATATGGAGCTATCTGTGTCCTATCACACCAAGATAGTTTGCTTCTAGATATTGTTGTGTATTGAAGTTATTATACTCTTTGGTGAAATAAGTCAATTGTCTATTGGTACTAAGTGTAGCGGTTAAGTAATTAAGTGAAAGATACAATTTATCAGTTTTTCTGGTGTGATTCGGTGAAGTTAGCATAGTGAATTGTAGTCATGGTTGATAATAGATTAAAGTTGATTCGATGAAGTAATCCGCATGAAACAAAGGGATCCATTTATCACTAGATTCTACCACCCCAAGAACTCTATCAAGTTGTCCTACTCCTTAACCGAACTAAATAAATATACATTAACACTGGTGATTCTACTGGGGAGTAGTTGTTGTCAATTACATGCCGATAATGTGCTCCGATGAGAGTTATCCAAAGTATCAAAGTGATAAACACCCCCTTTGAGTAAAGAATGTGTTAGGGATCTCACAGTGTAAAGATAGTGAAGGCATGACTTTGGAAGGAAAGAGTGCTGCAAGTGGAAGTGCACCACAGTATTTTCTCATTTCCAATTTGCAAGAAACACTAGAGAAATCTTTGATAACGTTCAATGAAATTTTAGTATCTAGTAATAACCCAAAGTTTGGTGAAGGTTCGGTGTCCGGTAAGAGTTCAGTTGTCAACATTGTTATGAAAACTATCAAAGATCCATTTTAAAATGAAAAGGCACAAGATACGCAGTCTGCATAGGTCAAATCTACCTTTGAAGTTGTGGTAGATATCATAAAGATCACAAAAGATGCGGTGTGGATGTGAAGAGATGGATAGGTATGTGCTTGAAGATGAAGAGGTGTTGCAAAATCCTTGATCTACACCAGCCAAATGAACTCCAGGAGTATATGGTGGGCTCTTTTACCTTGCCAATGGATGTATTAGACACCCTATGTACCTTGGAAGATCACTCTCAAAAAGATAGATCAAAACACATAAGTTGGAGTTAGCTCAGAGGTGAAAACTTGCTATTCTTGGTTCATACACATGTCCAGTGTTTTACATAATTCTCTGAGCACAGCAGCAATTAGCTTAATTCCTCTTGGGGAAGTCTAGGTAGCTTAAAGATCTAACTTTTAAGAGTAATCTCATCAAAAATAATAAACCACACACTGAGAATGAGTTTTAACAAGTGATGACATCATCCCGATTTTCACGGGCTGCTACAGTTTGAGACCAGTGAGAAAAAAAATGAACATAACTCAAAATGTAGGAATCCAATGATTATGAAAATTTGTATGGTTATACTAGAAAGTAAGCTAAATCCAACAAGCTTTAAATCACTGAATTTGTGTAAGTAACCACTGAGAAATGGCTCTGGCAAGGTGAGTTAAAAAATCGGGTACCTGACAGAGAAGTGAAGATGAACAGACCTTGTTGACTTCAAATGCACATAACTGAAGATTGCAACATCCAAATGTAATGAAAATTTGTGAGCATATAGTAGACTTATAGAGCTAACTTTACCAAGTTAAATTACTGAAAATGATGCACGAAGCTCAGAGAAACCATCTCTGCAATCTGACTGAGAAAATGATACATATGTGTGCCTTGGAATCACACCTTGATATGGCATAAAGCTCAGCTCTTGGAGGTCTTCACATAGGTCTCTCTAACCACAACTAAAAGTCCCATCTATTTATAGTTGAGTTTGGGAGGCTAACTTCCCTCAATCACTCTCCAATCAATCAATGATTGATTTGATTCTCTACCTACCACAAATCACGAATTTGTGGCTCCTATTTCCCTTTTTGATCATGTGGACTCAACCACTTAAGATTCTTTCACTTTTACATTAAGTAAACTCTTCAAAAGTTACAAGAGCTAGTTCACAAGTGAACTTTACATAGTCTTCATTTTGAAGCTTCTTTTATGACTTTGTGGGACTCAAGCCAACTTAGGCTTGTCATAGACTTGCTCCAACAGCTCCCCCTCAAGCCAAGTATGCTTGAGGTCTTCAATCTTCCAAGATTACCTATAAACCAATCATAGCCTTGAATTTGCAAAGCTTTGTACCATCCAATGCTTTGGTTAGAATATCTACACATTGTTGATGAGTGGACACATATGATATTTGAATCTCTTTGCTTAGAACCTTCTCTCGTACATAGTGATAATGAACTTCAATATGTTTAGTCCTTGCATGAAAAATAGGATTAGCAGTCAAATGAATAGAACTCATATTGTCACCAAAAATAGTTGGAGTTCCAAACTCCAATCCAAGATCTTTGAACAATGTCTTCATCCACATAGCTTCTTGTGTAGCTATGGCAAGACCTCTATATTCAGCTTCAGTAGAAGAGAGAGCAATTGTGGGTTGCTTCTTGGATGACCATGAAATAAGCTTTGAACCTGCAAAGGTAAGATAACCTGAAGTCCTCCTTCTATCTTCCTTGGAGCCAGCCCAATCTGCATCAGAAAATAGCTTCAAACCTAAATCAGATACATAAGGATAATAAAGTCCTTCATTTATGGTTCCTTTGAGATACTTGAGAATCCTTTTGGCAGCATCCATATGTGGTTTCCTTGGTGTGTGCATAAATTGACTTAGCACACTCACACTGTAACATATATCTACTCTTGTCAATGTGGCATAGTTGAGACTACCCACTAGACTTTGATATGATGTGATGTCCTTTATGAGTTCACCTTCATGTGAGCTCAATTTGTGATTGACCTCCATTGGAGTACCTGCAATCTTACAATCTTGCATCTTGAATTTTGCCAACATGTCCTTAATGTACTTTCTTTGAGTGAGAAACAAACCATGATCTTTGTAGACAACTTCCAAACCTAGGAAGTAGGTAAGTGAACCCAAATCACTTATCTTGAACTCTTCTCTCATCTGATCTTTGATCTTCTTCATACCATCTGCATCATTTCCTATCAATATAATATCATCTACATATACACATAAGTAGATGATCTCAGAATTACTCTTTTTAATAAAGAGTGAAGGATCTGCCTTGCTTGGTTGAAAGCCTTTGTCCTGCAAGAATGAAACAAGCCTGAAATTCCAAGCTCTTGGAGCTTGCTTGAGACCATACAATGCTTTGTTAAGTTTACACACATAATCAGGATAAACTTGATTCTCAAAACCAGGTGCTTGTGCCATATATACCTCTTCTGTTATCCAATTATTCAAGAATGCATTCTTTACATCTAGTTGAAGTATCTTCCAATTCTTGGAAGAGGCAATACTAAGCAAAACCCTAATAGTAGGCATCTTTGCCACAGGAGAGAAGGTCTCCTCATAATCAATTCCCTGAGTTTGTGCAAAGCCTTTTGCTACAAGCCTTGCCTTATACTTGTTAATGGAACCATCAGAATTCTTCTTGAGTTTATAGACCCATCTTGAGCCTATTACCTTCATGGATGAAGTCTTGGGCACCAAATCCCAAGTGTTGTTTTCCTCAAGTGCTTCAATCTCTTCCTTCATTGCATGCTTCCATTTTGTTTTTGCTTTGGCCTCTTCAAATGATGATGGCTCCTCTTGGTTTATGTCCTATGCTATGTAGATAGAATGTTTAGTTACTAATGAGGTGCCAAACCCATACCTTTCTGGTTTTTTCTTTTCTCTCATAGATCTTCTTAGGCCATGATGTGATGATTCTGCCTCATGTCCAAGTTCCTGCAATTTTACTTTACCTTTAGACTTCCATGCTTTGATCTTTTCCATCTGAGATTCTTCATCATCCTCTGAGGTGTCTTGTTCTTCAATCTTTGGTTGTTCTCTACCAAGCTTTGGAAAATCTTCTTCAAGATCATATGGTAAATTGACCTTCCTGCATGAATCTTCATACCATGAATTGTTCTCATCAAAAACTACATCTCTGCTTACCAAGAATCCTTTGTTGGTAGGGTTGTATAACCTGTAGCCCTTTTGATTGTTGTCATATCGAATAAATACACACCTTTCTGCCTTTGGATCCATCTTGCCTCTAACCTGTGAAGGAACATGAGCAAAAGCAATACATCCAAAAATTTTACAATGATCTAAGCTTGGTCTTCTTCCATTCCAAGCCTCATATGGAGTCATCCCATCAAGGGATTTTGAAGGCAACCTGTTAATCAAGTAAGTGGTTGTAGATACAGCCTCAGCCCATAAGTAATTAGGTAAATCTTTTCATTTAACATAGACCTTGCAGCTTCAACAATTTTCCTATTCCTCCTTTCTGCCACTCCATTTTGCTCAGGAGTGTACCTTGTAGTTACCTCTCTTTTGATTCCTCTTTCTTGAAGAAAAGAATCAAACTCATGGGAGAAGTATTCTCCCCCTCCATCTGACCTTAGCCTTTTTAGTGATTTACCTATTTGATTCTCCACAAGAGCCAAATATCTTTTGAAACATGAAAAAACTTCATCTTTGTGTTTCATAAAGAATAGGATAGTCCATCTGCTGCAATCATCAATAAAGGAGACATAATACCTTGATCCAGATATTGAAGCTTCCTTGCTAGGTCCCCATACATCTGTATGAACCAACTCCAAGAGATCTCCATGCATATAACCTTTCTTCATGAATGCTAACCTGTGAGACTTTCCAAATTGACATGCACTACACTTATAAATCATATGTTGTTTTGACAAATTAGGGAGTCCAAGTACACTTTGGTCCCTGCAAATTTGCTTTAATGACCTTTCACCAATATGTGCTAACCTTTTGTGCCATACTTCCAATTCTGTGAGTGTCTGACTACCATAATTAAAGAGAGTAATGTTTCTAGTGTCTTGTAATTCAAATGTGAACAATCTACCTGCCTTTTCACCTTTTGCAATTCTTTTGAATCCTTGACTTGGATCTTCAACAAATGCTCCTCCTTTTGTGAACCTGACTTGCAACCCTTTCTCTACTATCTGCCCAACGCTTATCAAATTCTTTGTAATGGTAGGGACATACAGTGCCTTACTGAGTAGGTTGATGTTTCCATCAAGTGCTTTGACATTGCCTATTTTCTCCACAGGATGTTTTGTATCATCTCCTGTTTGTAGCTCATGCTTATTCCTTGGATCTTCTAAATCTGATAGGAGTGCCACATTTCCTGCCACATGATTTGAACAACCTGAATCTATGTAGAAAACATGCTCATCAGATTTACCTTGTGGCATAGCCATGTTCATGATCAATAATGAATCCTATTTGTTTGAGTCTTCTGTGTAGTTATTGTAGTCTCTCCTTCCTTTGTAGCCTCCTTGATAGTTTGAATGATTGTAGTTGTTGTAGTTGCCATGGTAGTTGTTGAACGTTCCTCTTGAGTAGCCATAACTTCCTCTATTGTATCCTCTGCCTCTTTGATTCCTGGAATTCCTAAAGCAATTTTCAGTTGTATGATTAGTTAATCCACAAATAGAACATGGGCTGGAGTCTTGGGATCTCCCCCTGCCTTGTCTACCTCCTCTTCCTCTACCTCTGCCATGTCTTCCTCTACCTGCATAGTTAGCTTGATATGTACCTGCTTCATCATCCACTTTCTTTGCCTTTCCTTTGTTATCTTTGGACTTGCTTTTATCAGTGTATAAAGCTGAAGATTGATTACCTTTAGAGCTTTCTTCATTTTCGATAAGCTTTGCCTCTTGAGTAAGTAGTTGTCTAATGAGTGTATTGAAATCAGGTACATGCATGTCCATGTACAAATCCATAGTTGTGGTGAATGCTTCCCACTTGTCATCTACCTTCAAGCCATTGATGACCTGCCTTACAATTTGCTCTTCATCTATTACCTCTCCAATGCTTCCCAACTGATCCGCTATGTCCTTGAGCTTTGTGACAAAATCAGTCACATTTTGTTTGGGAGACTTCTTGAGAGTTGTGAAATCCATCCATAGTTGATGCTTCCTAGCTTTGGTACTTGAAGAAAAGAAAGCTTCAAGTGCATCCCACACTTCCTGAGATGTCTTACAACTTCTAATGTGAGGCAACAAAAAATATGAGATAGAGTTGAGGAGATAAGACCTTGCAAGTGCATCCTTGGAGCACCATGTGCTCAATCTTTCTTGCTCTTCTTGTGTTGGTTGACTTTTGTTCCTGAAACTTGGCATAACTTCATCTCCAGCCACATAACCATATAAACTTCTACCTTGGAGATAAGCTTCCATTCTTAATGACCAAGCTGAGTAATTACCTCTATCCAATTTGTCAATTGATGAAGGAAATCCATCTGCCATGTTGTCCAACCTTGTTCTGATACCACTGTGAAGAGATGGATAGGTATGTTTTTGAAGACGAAGAGGTGTTGCAAAATCCTTGATCTACACCAGCCAAATGAACTCCAGGAGTATATGGTGGGCCCTTTTAGCTTGCCAATGGATGTATTAGACACCCTATGTACCTTGGAAGATCACTCTCAAAAAGATAGATCAAAATAGATAAGTTGGAGTTAGCTCAGAGGTGAAAACTTGCTATTCTTGGTTCATACACCTATCCAGTGTTTTACATAATTCTCTGAGCACAGCAGCAATTAGCTTAATTCCTCTTGGGGAAGTCTAGGTAGCTTAAAGAGCTAACTTTCAAGAGTAATCTCATCAAAAATAATAAACCACACACTGAGAATGACTTTTAACAAGTGATGACATCATCCCGATTTTCACGGGCTGTTATAGTTTGAGACCAGTGAGCAGAAAAATGAACATAACTCAAAATATAAGAATCCAATGATTATGAAAATTTGTATGCTTATACTAGACAGTAATTTAAATCCAACAAGCTTTAAATCACTGAATTTGAATAAGTAACCACTGAGAAATGGCTCTGACAAGGTGAGTTAAAAAATCGGGTACCTGACAGAGAAGTGAAGATGAACAGACCTTGTTGACTTCAAATGAACATAACTGAAGATTGCAACATCCAAATGTAATGAAAATTTGTGAGCATATATTAGACTTATAGAGCTAACTTTACCAAGTTAAATTATTGAAAATGATGCACCAAGCTCAGAGAAACCATCTCTGCAATCTGACTGAGAAAATGATACATATGTGTGCCTTGGAGTCACACCTTGATATGGCATAAAGCTCAGCTCTTGGAGGTCTTCACATAGGTCTCTCTAACCACGACTAAAACTGCCATCTATTTATAGTTGAGATTGGGAGGCTAACTTCCCTCAATCACTCTCCAATCAATCAATGATTGATTTGATTCTCTACCTACCACAAATCACGAATTTGTGGCTCCTCTTTCCCTTTTTGATCATGTGGACTCAACCACTTAAGATTCTTTCACTTTTACATTAAGTAAACTCTTCAAAAGTTACAAGAGGTAGTTCACAAGTGAACTTTACATAGTCTTCATTTTGAAGCTTCTTTTATGACTTTGTGGGACTCAAGCCAATACTTAGGCTTGTCATAGACTTGCTCCAACAGTGGAGGTGATCGCAATCCGGGTGGATCGGGTCCGGTCATGGCACGCACAGGGTGTATGAAGCTAATTAATGTTGGAAGGTTTAAGGACATGAAAGTGAAATTAATGTTGAGTATGGAGAAGAGAGAGATGTCGAAATGATTATGGGAATGGGAATGTAGGAGTGCAAGTTAGATTTATGAACATGACTGATAAGAATGAAAGAGAACCATACACACGAATCAAATTTGGAAGGAAGAATGGTCCATTGAAGGAGCTTCTTAAACACTTCCTAATTCTAATCCATATGCATAGTCTTCTTTGGATGATATGTATGCATGACGAGAATAGATGGAATCCGTACACATAAATCAGTTTCGAAAGGAAGAATGGTCCAATATTGGAGCTTCTTATACACTTTCAGAAACTAATCAATATGTATGGGTATGTATGGATTATATGCATGCAAGTGAATTATGATGATAGAGTTTACTCACAAGCTCAATGAAACATCCTCACTGGTTCAATGCAATACTGCGGAGCCTTCTCACACATAGAAGAAAATAGAAGACATGTAAAAATACTTAAGAGATTGAGAGACAAGAGACAAGAGACAAGTGACAAGTGACATGAATGAAAAGGATTTGAATTAAGATACATGTATAAGATCATCGTGATACATCAAGCTAAGCAGTCTACTGATCAAAGGCGGTTCCGACCTTCAAACCATGACAGTTCAACCGAATGTCACACGTAAGAAGATGAGTTCCACTTCATTGACCCTATGTATGTCTAGGCTCGTAACGTCTAACTAAAGAAGTCTAAGACTCATTAAAACCAGCTCTAACTCACTCACACACTTCACCGAGGGTGATTCAAGATAGAGATGCTGGTTTCAAGAGCCTATCCTAGATTGGAGTTCTAACTTAAATTTCAAACTAGGTACTATACTCATACTAGCCCACCTTGGATCCTCACTCGCTCAACCAAGGGTGATCGTCTCAAGGAAACCTTAAGCTAGCAAGAGCCCTATGGATGCCTAACAATGATGCTCTAGGAGTTTGGAGGGGGGTTTATATAGTTTTTTTGAATGAATTTGGGCCCTTGGATCTAGAGAAATCAACTCTCAACTCTAGGATAACTACTTTCGATTACAACCATTTGATTAATCAAATCAATGGCTTGGAATTGTTCTTTCTATCAAATCTAGTGTAAAGGAGTGAAATTTAGGCGCCTTAATTCTCCACCATTGGATCTGGGGATGATCTGGACCGTCGGATCAGTGCTGACATCAATTCGGATAAGATAAGCCACTATTTTTGGAGAAACTTTGCATTATTGATCTTTAACTATCAAAAAAAGTCTTTTTTGATGAAAAAACTCGTGGATCCTCCTTCCTTTATGCTTTAGTGCATCTCCACCCTTGAATATGAGATCATCTTGACCGTACAACATGGTTCAATCATATTTTGCCATGTAGCAGCCCTTCAAGCCTTCAATTTTCTTATTCGAGAAAACTGTGGTGACCTTGAAAACTGGATTTTGTGCTCTTTGACCCTTCAAATATCCTATGAAGATAAAAGTTTGTAGGACTATGTTTTGAAAGGCCTCCTTTAGGAATATGCAAAAAAAAACTCCCATCTGAATCTTCCTTGTACAAGTTTGACTACATTTGGAAGCTTGCAAGGTGGCATTAAGGTGTCTAGGAAGCTCTGATAGCCTTGAAACTTTGTACAAATATGTAGCCACATATGGTCTTTATACATGCCAAACCATATGGCTAACAAAAATTCCTATACAAAATTTTGTAGGGTCTAAGTGGAAAATTACATTTTTTACAAAATGCACATGGCATATCAATGTGCTAGAAAATCCATTTTCATGTGAAATCTGGGCTATAGACTGCCTTTGAAAGGCTTTACAAATATATGAATTTTCATGTGATTTGGAGACATTGAAATTTTTACCCTAATTTCCAAAGTTTGACCAGCTTTGATTGCTATCCTGGATTTGCTCGATTTCTTCCAAAGTTTGCATGTGAACTCCCTTTGACATCCTTGATGCATCTTGGACTTCTCAGGGAATTTTGGCTACCTTCACCAAATGTGTTTCTTGTAGGCCTTCATGAGTGAGAGAGGAGAGAAAATTTCGACGACATTCGCCCGCACTAAACCTGCGATTCCTCCGGAAGCGCCACTCTAGTATCTGTGAAAAACAAAATGTTCGAGGCATCAAATTATTTTATAGGCAACGTACATGGAAGGAAAAATCGATCATATGCATGAATGAGTAGGCAACGTGACATGAAGCAAAATTTGCATGAAAGAAAGAACTGAAACACGCAACATGAATATGCATGAACAAATAGGCAACATATATGCAAATGAACAAGCAACATTGACAACAAGAAAGAAAACAAACAAGCATCAATATGAATTGGAAGTGGATGTATTGAGTCGTTTTAAGAATCAGTTCCTCTCAGCTTGAAGAAAAATTTGTACCTTTTTCATAAAGCAATCTACCTTAAATACGATTATAAACAAAGATTTAGAATTTTCAAGAGACATCTTTCATCTTTAGCTTATTTTAGATCAACTCCTTTCCTACATAAATATTAATATGCTCTTTCTCTAATAACATGCAAGGAAATCTAACTAAACTCCACTAATGCATAAATCTGCCTATATAGCCCGTGATTTATTCTAATATGCCTCTTTATCCTCCTTTGGCTTGCTCTTTTTTTTTTGATGATGATGATTCGGCAATTTTATGGTTATGATCACTTTTTTGGGGTGGAAGAAAGTGTAAACTTCCTGGTAATATGTAGCAGTTTTTTTTTTATGACGGGGAAAAATTAAACCCCGATACAAGGTACAACCATTTTTTATGACAGAGAATAGTCATTTAAACCCGATACAAGTGCTTTGAGATGGACTAAGGATGTAGAAACATGCAATAGTAGGAGCTAGGATTTCAGCAATTATGCTTTCGATACAGGATACATATGCATGTTTATCTATGAAAGTCATGTCATCAAAATAAACCTCCAAATCTACATGCCCTATCATTCCACAATCCTAGATTATAATCAATTTCTTAGTAGATAAATTACTACTTAATATACAATTTTACACAAGTAGAGAAATCATCGTTTGCCCTTTTTTTGACTCAAGTAATGTGGATATGCAATGCAATGCAAAGACTGAAAACAAACATGCATGAAACAAGAATTGGAAAAAAGTAGAATGAACTTGAAAAAAAACAAATCAACATGAGCTTGAAATGATATTTTTATATGTTTTTTTTTATATTTTCTTCCCTTTTTTTTATTTTTATTATTTTTTTATTTTTATTTTTATAACATGGATACTCCTGTTTATGAATCGGCCTCATTGTTGTCATCTTCTTCAATATCCTCATCCAAAATTTACTCATCATTATCACGTTTCTTGAATAGCTTTATCCTTTTACCTGCAATCAAAGTTTTTAGTGCAACACCATTTAATTCACAAAGAGCATATGTACCATTGTTGTTGACTTTTGATACAATGTATGGCCCAAACCACAGTGAAGTGAGCTTTTTGCGTGCATCATATTGAGAGTCAAATGTACTATCATAAATGAGCACCCAATCTCCTACTTCAATTGGCTTAGGACGCAATCGATGAGTTTTATCAAAATAATGCTTGTTCTTCATTCTAGATTCTCTTAATTTTTCAACGGCATCATCAAGTCTTAATTTACCTTGTTCTAACTGTTTAATGTGCAAACTCAATAAATCATCAGTAGACATGTTTTCAGACCAAGGCAAATTTGACCATGTAGAAATATGAGACTGAATTGGAAACAATGGTTTTTGACAGTACATGAGTTCAGCAGGCATATACCCAGTAGTGCATGTGCACGTCATTCTATCTGCCCAAAGTGCAAAAGGTAAGAATCTAGGCCATTGTTTGATGTCACCATTACATGCTTTAGATATGGCTTTCACAATAGGTGGATGCCCTCTCTCTATTTTACCATTGGCCTCTGGATTATATGCAGTAGTAAGAGACAAACGAATACCGTGATGTTCAAAGAACTCTTTAGCTTCTCTCACATTTAACTCTCCACGATCGGCAACTACTTTCTCTATGTACCCAAAGCGATTTATGACATCTTCAAGCAAGAATTTGCAAACATTGGATGTGGTCTTAGATCGTAGTGCACGTCCCTCTACATGATTAGTTAAGCCTTCTCTTGCAAGTACAATGTAACACATTTTGCCAATACCTTTAGGCATAGTTACAAGATCTACTACCCACTTGTAGTGAATACAGGGTGGATAAGTAGGATGCAACGGATCTCTATGTTTGACTGAAGAATGAAGTTGGCAAGTAGAACATGTAGAAACATAGCTACTAATGTCAACATACATCCTAGGCCAATAATAGGCACTTCTAATTTTTTCATATGTTCCAAAAAATCCTTTATGACCTGCCCATAACGTCTCATGCATCTCCTTCATTACTTGCAATTGAAGACCTCTCTTTCCTAGGACTCGTTGTGGATTCTTAACCTTACCCTTAGCATGTCTCCAAAGATAACCATTACGTAGGAAAAAATTATAAGCTCGTTTCCTAATGTTACGGAATCTATTCGTAGTCCAGCTAGGTAATGGTTGTAGTGTACTCAGATACTTTCCTATGTCTCTCCATTCATCTTCGTACTCAGACTCATGAAATTGCTCATACTCATATATATGTGGAACATAATCAATTAAGTTCACATTCTTTATTAGATCGCTTTCAAGGTCATCAAATCTAGCTCTTGATAACATATCAGCAACTCAATTTGACTTACCTGAAATATGAACTAACTCAAGATTTATGAACTTAATATATGAGATCCATCTAAGCATGGCTATATCAGGAGATGAACAATTCGCTATCATTCCAATGAGAGGCAAACAATCAGTTTCAACTTTGACATTTGCACAAATGAAATATTCTTTGTCTGTTTTCAAAGTTGTTACCATACCCCATAGTTCTCGTTTGATCTGTGGATATTTTCGTTGTGTTTCATGTAGAATTTTGGCACCAAACCTAATTGCATATCTATTCCCTTCACTATCATCTTGACTTATGACCCAACCTATACCAATAGGACTAGTATCAACAGTCAATATAATAGCTCTGTTAGCATAATAGTCTACACCCTTAAGGATGGGAGCTTCAAGCAATAATTTCTTCAATTTACGCATAGCTGGAGTGTGTTTGTCAATCCAAATAAATTTTCGTTTTTTCCTCAACAAGTCATAGAGACAATCAGCAACATGAGCAAAGTGTGGGATCCAAATAACATAAAAGATGCAAGCACCAAGAAATCTACGTACCTCACTCACGTTGTTACATGTTTCAGAAATCTTGCTAATAGCATCAGCTTTTTGTGGGTATGGCTTTCGACCATAATGGCCACATAAATGTCCAACAATAAGCACCTCGTTGACACCAAAAACAGATTTCTCTATGGAAAATGTGAGACCTACCTCTTCAAATCATTGAAATATTCTTTCACAATCAGAGATATGGTCAAGAACAAATTTACGACATCCAGATGAATCTAAAGTAATGTCCTTTGCACATTCCTCATTCCCTTTAATTGGAATATCATCAATGAATGGCATGGTTATATGAGGGATAAATACATGTAAGACCATATTCATAGCACTCATCATATGAGCCACGGAATTAGTCGCTCCTTGAGGTAAAGTACACATTCGCACTAAGCCTAAAGGAGTTTTCATTGTGATTATGTCACGACTATCAATTGCTAATTGGAATTGGTCATATCCCGAATATAAATCACCCATTGAATAGATAGAATGTCCTAAAAATGATTCAGCAAACTCATCTACAATGGGTCCTGTTCCTACATTCCTTATGGTGACTTTATTGACAGGTTGGAGATCTTGAATAAAACGTAGTTTCCCATTCTTTTTAGGCACAGTGAACCATCTGTTTGAGTAAGGTGCAAAAGATGGCTCTAAAATTCTCATGTTTATCTTCTCCTTAAGTAGTTTCATTAGCTCAGGTAAGTGAGCCTTTGAACTGGTATAGGACAAAGATTCCATGGAATATGTGGAATAGTAAAGATTATCATGGGTGCAACTAGCTTAGGATCTACACAAGCAATCTCATGAGGATACATAGTAAAGGCTTTTCCATGGCTCCGTATAACTCTCTCAAATTTATCTCTCTCTGCTGGCAAAAGAAAGTCATCATCTCTACCAATTTTCACTTGTTTGATTGTCTCATCCGTGAATGTATGTCCTATGTTTTTCTTATCGCGAAGAGTTGGATCATTTTTCACATAAATAATTTTTTCATTACTTCCTTGAGGTAATGGTTGAGCTATGGGTTTGATTTTTTTGTCTAGAGTTTTGTACTTCGTTTCAACTAAGGTATCATGTGTTTGGTTAAATTTTGAGCACTTGTCAACATTGAGAGCATACTCTTGGATTAGAGCATACTCATCAAGGGAAGAAACAAGAATAATATGGGAATTAGAATTTTGTTGAAGACATAACTCTAACTCCTCCAAAGTAGAGAAACAATGAGATGTTTCAATCACATGCTCAATGTTCTCATCATGTTCCATGATTTTGTTGTTTTTATAATTTTTTTGGGTTTCTTGGATAAAAGACTTGGAAAATTGACTCTTATGAAGAAAATCTAATCTAGAATGTGGAAAACAAAGTGACAAACTATTGTACAGGTTGGTTGGTTGCAAGATGTCAAACCAATATCCACTGTTGTCCCGCTCAACAATGGATCGCTTCCATTGTATACCATGATTCTATGATCGCTTCCATTTGTATACCATGTTTCATGATTCTATGATCGCTTCCATTTGTATACCATGTTTGTTTCGTCTCTTACTCTTAGCACTAGAGGAAGAGAAAAAATCCTTTGAAGAAGTCAATAGTGCTTGCTACTTCAAGATGAAGAAAACAAAAGGTATGAAAGAGAAGTTTGAAGATGTTGACATCATCAGGTGGAAGAAAGATCCAGAAGAAGAAAGTCCAACAATTCCAAAGGGAAAGTAAGACTTCCTTTTCTCTTATATTTTCCATATACTTTTCCTACTTTTATCCTCTACACCCAAAGACAAGTCTACGAGAACATCTTGTGAGGAAGATAATTTAAAAAAGAAGCAGTTTCTTGTTTTGCATTATACTTGGTCATGATTTAGTAGATTTGACAAAGAATTGCATTGAGAGAAAGAAAAGCAGTAGATTTTGAAGACAACTTGTATCTTTTGACTCATATGTATGAGTTATATATAAGTTGAAGATTTTGAGCAGGTAGCTATATATTCCCTCAAAGAATTCTTGGAGTGTCAGTACAGAACTACTTGGTATATGACAAGTTACAGAGAAGTATATTTCTTCTTTATCTAACTCTTGAGGTAAAAGAGTTTTTTGTAGCCGATGTTGAAGACTTGGGTTGAGGTTTTGTGTTTGGAAAGGTTACCTCATATTCAGTATTTTAAGAAAACTGAAAAAAATTCAGATTTTTGATGTACTAGTCAGTTGAAGAATCTACTTTCGATGATTGTCTAGTTTTTTGGATACATGCTTGTATTCAAAAAGGTGTTCCATTAAATCCTATCACTTGATTAAGAAGTGGAGTTAGCCAATGAGGAGCGGCTATGGAGTTCTTCTTGGAGAAGAAGAGTGTGCTCACACTCTTGCTTATGGAGAGGCTATTAGCAGCTTGATGGTGTGGATCGGCCATTCACATGATGTATTTAAAGATTGTCTTCTACATGAAGATTTTGGGTTACTTCAAAAACATTGGATGGTGGTTAACATAAGATTTGCATCTTATGTTAAGTATTCAGGTACATATTCTCTTTATGCACACAGGTACTACTTGGAGTCAATAGAGGCAGTAACATCCATATCAGGAGGAGTCCTATTTGGCATAGGTACAAGAGAATCAGTACATGTATGCTTTATGCATATTTGGATGAGGTGTTCGAGAAGGTATGTTCATATGAGTTTGAGGATTTCTGGCAGCAAACTTGTTAGCATTCTTTGCTACTTTTGTAAGTATGTGATCTTTTCACACACGTGTCTAAATTAGGGTCTTCCATAGCCTAAAGTTAGATGAGGGTTTGCTGATTATCAGTTTTAGACTGATCCTTCCTCTTTCTGTGACTCATATTCACTCTTCTACAACCTATTAGGTCACACATCTCATGTATATTCAGATTTCTGTTCATACATCTGAATATGTTTTGTTACATTTGTACATTCACTCATCCATCTATTTTTGTTCACATAGAGTGGTCGAGAGTTTTGCTCCCACATTGTACATTGAACATTGGTATATATGATAGTGTGAGTAAGCAGTGGCTTACGTAACACTTTACACATGTTGTCTAGTCTCTCTCTATCTTTGTCTCATCATTTGTTTGATTAAATGTGGTATGTTCATGTTTTGTCAATATTGGAAGATTGTTGGAATATATGTTGTATATGTTGGACCTATGGAACCATGGACCTGTGATATGAGCTATGGGCCTACTAAATTTCCCACATGGTTGAGGTTTTGACTCCCACATTGTAATTGAAATTTGTATATATGATAGTGTGAGTAAGCAGTGGCTTACGTAGCACTTTACACATGTTGTCTAATCTTTCTCTATCTTTGTCTCATCATTTGTATGATTAAGTGTGGTATGGTCATGTTTTGTCATTACAAGAAAGAGTAGAAAAATTAGAGGCAAGTAATAGGGCCTTAAAAGATCAATACTACGTCTTGCAGTAGTCCCACAAGGAGATTGATTCCAAACTTCATAATGTCAATCAGGAAGCTTTGGAGATTGTTAAAAACCACTAGTACAATTGGAACAAAATGTCAAATTCCAACGTAATATGGCCCTCCTACATAGTCACATGGCAATTGAATTTGAACAGAACAAGCAAATACAGTAGTAAAATCAAGAAAATTTGGAGCTTCAATTGAAAATACCCCTAGTGCACAGATCAGTCCATCTAGGTTCCAAGAAATACCATCAAACAATATCTACACCATATTAGATAAACATGCTAACCTCTTAGAGTCTTATGACAAATTTTCAGAGGAGATCAAGTAGTTACACCAACAGCAAACCATACGAAGAACCTTAAACCCTAAGGCAATTCCTCTTGTAGTAGTACCCAATAGTCTGGTAGAGTTGTAGCAAAAAGTCCAAGAATTAGAAGTCAGATTCCTTCAATAAAAGCACCCACCTTCACCGCCCAAAGTGCCAACACCTAAGGAGATAGTAGAAATTCTAGTCAAAGAAACCTTTGAAGATGCCTACGCACCATAGCCTGTGTCAAGTGGATTGGTGACCGAAGAAGGACAAGAGACCTATTAGGGGCCTAGGTTGCAATGGGTAAGGGAGGTTGAAGAGATAGGATGTACACATCACGACAGGTAGATGATATAGATTCAGTCCATGGAAAATATAGGATTCAAAATATTTCCAAAATCTTTCTAACCGACATGTAATCACCACGTTAGAGTTTTAATATACACCCTATTTCATGCTCATAGTCGACTATAATGCCAAAATCAAGCGGGTCATTGGCAAGGATCAACAAGGTTCTATCTTTCAACCCAATTGGTGATGAAAATTATTAGAGACCTGTCTTGAAATGATGCACATGTGGTCCACTGCCCCCATGCACATTATATACAACATGTGTTATGGCCCAATACTGAGATGTAGATCATGGACGGCCTTTGCAATCAAGGTCAGGAATAATCCAATGTGTTTTGATTGGCCCAACTATGCTTATTTTTCTCCACCTCAGGGACCATCTACCATGGCTTACATGATTTCCATAATCCGTCATTGGTCCCCATGTCTAAAGAATATGCCAAACATAGTGGCCCAGATGACAATGAAGGTATTCGAGTTAATGAAAATGGTCTTCAAAACATTTCAAAAGGTCAAAGCTCCATATATCTTAGCACTATGTTTCATTGAAGGGAATTATGATTTGGTCTATGACATGAGCACCATGCCATCTGTCCAGACTGTCTATGCTTGGCATGCTTGTATCAAATATTTACCAACCTATTACAAGAAACTTTCAAGGAGATGTTCTAAACCAACTTTTGGGAATATCACTTGAAGGTATTTTTTTTGAGTCCTACTCATCTCCTAAAACTTTTTTTTATGGAGCAAGCCATTCATTTAGAACAATTAAGAGTGTCACATCTTGAAGTCCTAGGTGCCATAGACTAGGAGAGACTTATGATAGATCTTGCATGCAGACTATGATTAAGGGAACGTGAGTTGGCTGCACATGTTGTACAATACTACATAGAACACCCTCCTCAACAAGGGTATGTGAGGGACGCCAGAGAGGGAGGAGTGTTAGTAGTCATGGTGAACTAAGCCGCCAAGGAAGCATGCAACAAGGGAGCCAAATACATGATAGCAAGAGAGAAGAACAAGGAGGCATGAGCAAACAAAGTAGTCAATGGTGATCAAGCAAGGAATAGACCTAGTCACATTTTTTTCAAATCAATCATGTATTTAACAATGATTTTTATGTAATTATTTTCTTTTGGTAGATTCAAATCTGTTTTGTTCAAGCCGAGGAGTCCTCAAGCTAGATGAGTACTAGAAGAAGCACATATCTATTGGAGTTTGAGGTTTGTATTACCACTACAATGTACAAAGATAAGTTACATGTTAGCGTAATAGGCATATATACAATCTGGGGGAAAAAACCTCCTAAAGAGGGAAAAAAGTTCCTCGGTGGTCCTAGCATGTTCACACACATCAATACCTAAATATATCAACAAATCCCCCTTGGGAGTGATGCGGTGAACAAGGATCTAGCACTCATGTATAAGGAAGTGCCAAGCTATGTGGAATCAATCCACAAAAGGAAGTAAGCCCAAAGCTTTGTGGAAAGCTTCAAACTTCTCCCTAGGCAAAGCCTTCATGAAAAGATCTGCAATGTTCTCCTATGTGGGCACATATGCCAAGCTGATCTCTCTAGCAGAGAACCTCTCCCTAACATAACTCAATTTGCTTTGTGTGAGCATGAAACACAAGGGTTCCTCGCAACTGCCAATGCACTCTAATTATCAGTGAAGATGGTGGTGGCAGAAGACTGACCAACACCCAAATCAGCCATAAGGTATTTGCACCACATGCTGAAGAGTGTTAATCTCCAAAAGAACAACATACTCTTGAAATTAGAGCACCTCTATATCAAGAGTAAGTCAAAATTTTCACCAATTTGTAGGATCAACATTCAATTATAAGAATTTTGGAAAATCTGTGAAAAGGATGATTCTACAGAAAGTCTGCTGCACATATCTTTCTCATTGACTTATCAAATGTGTAAAGTTTTTTATAAAACTTTGCACAAGGTGTCACCTAAAGGTTGCGCACCTCCTCCAAGTCGAATCACTCCAAAAGATTCAGTAGAATTTGAGAAATCAACTTGACAAGTCACCTATGTCTAAAACTGTACTTCTGAGAAGTGGATTTAGACACCTATAACTTCTAAGACATGATTCTCCAAGAATAGAACCCGTTTAAGCAAATGCTTTTAGCCACAAGTAGCTTAAAGATTAAGTGCTTACTTGCTCAAAACTTTAAACTGTGGAAGGAGAACTGATCAAAACATTGACTTCAAACTTTGCGCCTGTTTCAGGAACCAGTGAACACTTCTTCACATACAAATGTTCCTACACATAATTCTCTAAGCCTGATCACAATTGGAAGCTAAAAATTTGTACAGAGGTCAATCACCTATAGACTTAGACTTGTACAAAAGCATTTCACAAAAGATCTAACACAGAAGGAGAAAACTCAGAAACATCGGGCCCAACATTTTCTTCATTTTCGAGAATTTTACATCTAGTGATGAGAGAGACTTAACTCACTTCTAGGATGGCTAAAAAACTCATACAACTTCTGATTACTCTATTCTCATGCTCTCTCATACTTGTCCTGACATTTTCCATAGTATTTATAGGCAAATATTTACAAACTTATGACTATTCAAAAGTATAAGTGACCTATATTTGAACTAATGTACATATGTGTACATATCTTTCAACTCCTGAATGTAAACTTCTTCTATGCTTCAAAACTTGATCTTGTCTTCATTCTTTGACTTCCAAAACTTCAATTGTTGATTGCTCTATACCAACAGCTCCCCCTCAATCATCAATTGAGGTTTTCTCTATCTTCTTTATGCCTGCCATGTCTTTGAATCTCTGTAGCTTTGGTCCATCCAAGCTTTTGGTAAGCATATCAGCTATCTGATCTTTAGTTGAAGTATGTATGACTTCAATCTCTTTATCCATCACCTTCTCTCTTAGAAAGTGATACTGAATCTCAATGTGTTTGGTCCTAACATGAAAAACAGGGTTAGCAGCTAGATACAATGAACTCATGTTATCTCCATGAATAGTAGGAGTACTCTGAATGATATCAAAACTCTTCATCAGAGTCTTAAGCCATATCACTTCCTTTGCAGCTTCAACCATTCCTTTGTACTCAGCTTTTGTAGATGATAAAGCAACTGTGTGTTGCTTCTTTGACCACCAAGAAATTAACTTATCTCCCACATAACACATGTATCCATAGGTTGACCTTCTATCATCTGGATTAGCTGCCCAATCTGCATCACTATATATTTTGATATTTGTATCTGATGTAAAACCATAATACAAACCCTCTTTGAGTGTACCCTTAATGTACCTCAACACTCTTTGACCTACAATCCAATGTTCTTTTCTAGGACAATGCATGAATTAAGACAAAACCCCAACTGCATATGATAAATCAGGCCTAGTTAATGTAGCATAGATAAGACTACCAACCAAACTCTGATGTAGCTTCATATCCTTGAATTCTTCTCCACCATATCTGCTCAATTTGTGATTCACCTCCATTGGAGTAGGTGCTACCCTGCAATCATTCATTTTAAACTTGATTAACAAGTTCTTCAAATACCTTTCTTGAGTCACATACACTCCATGTTGAGTATATGAAATCTCCATGCCCAAGAAATATGACAAATCTCCCAAATCACTGATTTTGAATTCTTTCTCCATTTGCTTCTTTAGGCTTTGAATCCCTTTCTCATATGTACCTGTAAGAATTATATCATCAACATATATGCACATGTAAATGAACCCATCATCACTTGCTTTCACAAGCAAACTACTATCTACCTTAGATACTTGAAATCCAAGTTCTTTCAAGAACTTCACAAGTCTATAATTCCATGCCCTTGGCTGCTTCAACCCATACAAAGCTCTCTTGAGCTTACACACATGATCTGGATACCTCCCATCTCTGAATCCTTGAGGTTGCTCCATGAAAACATCATCTGAAATGTAACCATTTAAAAAAGCATTTTTCACATCTAATTGACATAATTTCCAACCTTTACATGCTGCAATTGCTATGAGTGTCCTTATGGTTGTCATCTTTGCCACAGGACTATAGGTCTCATCATAATCAATACCATATGTCTGAGCAAACCCTTTCACAACAAGTCTAGCTTTATACCTAGACACACTTCCATCTGCATATCTCTTTGTTTTGTAAACCCACTTGCATCCAATGATCTTCTAGCTATTTGGTTTAGGAACCAAATCCCATGTCTGATTCTCCAATAATGCATCATATTCTTCCTGCATAGCTTTCTCCCAATTTTCCTTACCTTTTGCCTCTTCATATGTAGAAGGGTCTTCATCTGCTTTAATCATATAAGCATAATCTTTTGTAGCCAAAAAAGAAGTGTCATAGCTATACCTTGTAGGTTGCCAGTTGTGTCTTGATGACCTTCTGAGTTCTCCACTCCTTGAGGTTTCTGGTTCTTCACACTCAGGATCAAATCTTGGCATTTCTTCAACTTCAACCTGCACTTCATTATTCTCTTGTTCATCAAATATCTGAACCTTTGATTTACCTTTCTTTTGACTCACAATTTCTTCATCATCTGTATTAATATTGATAGTACCTGCATACCAAGTACCTTGCTCATCAAATGTAACATCCTTAGACACAATAAATTGCTTTGTGGATGGACTCCACAATCTATAACCCATCTGCTTGTCATCATAACAAATGAATACATACTTTTTAGCTTTAGGTTCTAATTTGTGTCTTAAATGTGATGGCACATATGCATATGCCAAACATCCAAATACTTTGCAATGGTCTAATGTAGGTCTCTTACCCCACCATGCCTCATATGGTGTCATACCCTGCAAGGCTTTACATGGCAACCTATTGACCAAATAAGTAGCTGTATTTATAGCCTCAGCCCACAAATAATTTGGGGAATTTTTCTCCTTCATCATGGATCTTGCAAACTCAACAAGAGTTCTATTCCTCCTCTCTGCTACACCATTTTGTTGAGGAGAGTACCTACAAGTGATTTCCCTTTTTATACCTACATTCCAAAAGTAATCACTGAACTCATTAGAGAAATACTCTCCCCCTCCATCTGACCTTAATCTCTTCAACTTATGACCTGTAATTCTCTCTGCATACACATGATAATGTTTGAATGTACTAAATACTTCTAACTTATCTTTGATCACATAAATAGTAATCCATCTGGTAGCATCATCAACATAAATCACATAGTACCTTGAACCATTGATACTGAAATCCTTTGATGGTCCCCACACATCTGTATGTACCAACTCAAGCTTCTCTGAATACATGAAACCATGCTTGGAGTAAGATTGCTTATGAGCCTTACCTAATTGACATGCCTCACATCTGTATGTCATATGTTGACCTGCAACATTAGGCAATCCAAGCACTGAACCATTGTTAATCATATCTTTGATACCTCTTTCATTAAAGTGTCCAAGCCTCTTGTGCCAAAGATCTAACTTAGAGATCTTATGTCCTCCATAAGTGAATAAGGCATGACCAACATTACCTTGAATCTTCAATGTGAACAATCTTCCTTCTTTCTTCCCTGAAACAATTTGTTTATACCCATTGCTAGGGTCTTCCACAAATACTCCTTCATTTGTGAATCTCACTTCATAACCTTTTTCAACAATTTGTCCTACACTTATCAGATTCTTAGGAATTGTAGGAATATACAAGACCTTACTCAAGAGGGTGCTACCATCCTTAGCCTTCACTGATCCAATTGACTTCACATTATGCTTTGTATTGTCACCTGTTTGAACAACATGATTAGATACCTTATTTTCCAAATCAATCATCAATGCTATGTTACCACTCAGGTGACTGCTACACCCTGAGTCAATGTAGAAGACTCTTTGGTCTTCACTTTGTCTTTCACAAGTTGCATTCATTATCAATGTTGAATCCTCCTTCTGATCTGAAGCATAATTGTAGTAGGTATTATTGTATTGTTGACTTTGGAATCCTCTACCTGCATTTCTTCCAAAGTAATCCCTACTACCTCTACCTCTGAAGTTACCTCTTTGATTTCTGCCACCTCTTCCTCTTGAATTAAAGTTCTGATTATATCCATCATTACTCTGAGTATTATGCCAACAATCATTAGCTAAGTGATTTGTCTTACCACAAATCTAGCAACCTTTGACTCCATCTTTGTTATTCCTGCCTCTTCCTCTACCTTTGCCACCTCCTCTTCCTCTTAGGAAGTTGGCTTGACTAGTTGCGCCTTCATCTTCATTTGCTTGTTGCTTTCCTTTGCTAATTTTCTTCTTATCCTTTGAGTACATTTCATGACCTGTACTCTTGTCACCTTCACCTTTGACATCCTGCTCAAAGGTTAACATATGTCATAGCAACTGATTTAAGTTAGGAGTAAAATGATCAAGTGATAATTCAGTAGACAAAATGAATGGGTTCCATTTGTCATCACCTCTCAAACCTGTAAGGATTTGCCTTACCAATTTATCCTCCTCAATGTCTTCATCAATAGCTCCTAATGCATCTGCAATGTCCTTCATTCTGGTTACATAATCTGAGATGGATTGAGAGGCCTTTTTCTTGAATGTGGTAAATTTTGCCCACAAGGATGCCTTCCTTGACTTTGTGGTGTTTTGGAAATGCTCCTCCAGAGCATTCCATATATCACTTGCACTTTCAAGACCTCTAATGTGAGGTAGCAAGTAGTCATTGACTGCCATATAGATAATGCTCCTAGCTTGAGCATCTCTCTTCATCCAATTCATCAAATCTGACAATTCCTCCCTAGTTGGAACACTAGGATCTCTGAATTGAGGCTTTTCTTCTTCACCTGTAATATATCCTATCAAATCTTTGCTCATTAGATGAGCTTCCATCCTCATTGACCATGCTGGATAGTTCTCTCTATCCAATTTTTCTATCTGAAGAGAATCTCCCATCCTTTCTTTACCTGTGTATTGAATTCTTCAAATTTTATGAATAATCAGATGTACCTTTACTTCAAATGACACTCCTTTTTACTTCCTTGATATCGTATGATCTCCTTATCAAGCTTTATCCTCAAGCTTTCACCTTTTGAACCTTTTGATGTTGAATTCTTTGCACCTGCAGCAGTCGGGATCCTCCTTCCTTCAATTCTGATGCTTCCTGCTCTGATACCACTGATGAAGAGTGTTAATCTCCGAAAGAACAACCTACTCTTGAAATTAAAGCACCTCTATATCAAGAGTAAGTCAAAATTTTCACCAATTTGTAGGATCAACATTCAATTATAAGAATTTTGGAAAATATGTGAAAAGGATGATTCTACAGAAAGTCTGCTGCACATATCTTTCTCATTGACTTATCAAATGTGTAAAGTTTTTTATAAAACTTTGCACAAGGTGTTGCCTAAAGGTTGCGCACCTCCTCCAAGTCGAATCACTCCAAAAGATTTAGTAGAACTTGAGAAATCAACTTGACAAGTCACCTATGTCTAAAATTGTACTTCTGAGAAGTCGATTTAGACACCTATAACTTCTAAGACATGGTTCTCCAAGAATAGAACCCGTTTAAGCAAATGCTTTTAGCCACAAGTAGCTTACCTTCCAACTTAAAGATTAAGTGCTTACTTGCTGAAAAATTTAAGCTGTGGAAGGAGAACTGATCAAAACATTGACTTCAAACTTTGCGCCTGTTTCAGGAACCAGTGAACACTTCTTCACATACAAATGTTCCTACACATAATTCTCTAAGCCTGATCACAATTGGAAGCTAAAAATTTGTACAGAGGTCAATCACCTATAGACTTAGACTTGTACAAAAGCATTTCACAAAAGATCTAACACAGAAGGAGAAAACTCAGAAACATCGGGCGTAACATTTTCTTCATTTCTGAGAATTTTACATCTAGTGATGAGAGAGACTTAACTCACTTCTAGGATGGCTAAAAAACTCATACAACTTCTGATTACTCTATTCTCATGCTCTCTCATACTTGTCCCGACATTTTCCATAGTATTTATAGGCAAATATTTACAAACTTATGACTATTCAAAAGTATAAGTGACCTATATCTGAACTAATGTACATATGTGTACATATCTTTCAACTCCTGAATGTAAACTTCTTCTATGCTTCAAAACTTGATCTTGTCTTCATTCTTTGACTTCCAAAACTTCAAATGTTGATTGCTCTGTACCAACACCACACACACTCAATCATCCCTGTGAAATCTCCCATATACTCAGCCTCACAACTAGAAGTGGCCATAGTAGGTTGTTTCTTGCTCAACAAAGATATACATGAACTACCAAGCATGAAGCAAAAGCCACTAGTGGGCACACGAGTGTCGCCACTCAAGTAGCAAAAGATGTGCTTAACCGCCTACCAATGCTTGACACCTAGGCAATGCATAAACCTCCTCATCTATGAGACAGCAAACTGAATATTTGGCTGAGTAATGCATAAGTGAATCAAGCATCCAATAGCCTGCTGATAGAGAACAGCATCAAATGCATCTCCAACATCATGATTACTCAATCGTAAACCTCTTTCCATAGGAGTGGCAATAGGTTTACATTCTTCAAGGCCAAAATGCTCCAATAATGTGTCAATATATTTCATTTGATACAAAGCCATTCCACCATCAACTTGCATAAACTGAATGTCCAAATAGTGATGCAAATGCCCCAAATCAAACATCTCAAATGAGGCATGCAAATCAGCCTTAAAATCAACAATATGCTTGTCATGAGGACCAATGAGCAACATGTCATCAACATACACAACAATGATTAGAAGCACATCATTAGCACGCTCAACATATAAGGTGCTTTTAGTTGGACTGTTCTCAAAACCATGTGCAATCAGATAGGCATGTATCTTTTCATACTAAGCACATGGTGCTTGCTTTAAAGCATATAATGCCTTCTTCAACCTACACACTTGGTTTTTGTGCCCTTTCTGCACAAAGTCATGAGGCTGAACAACATACACTTCTTCATGCAAGTCACCATTCAAAAATGTAGTTTTAATGTCCAACTGATGTACATTCTAACCATGGTGAGCTACAAGTCCACAGATGCTATGAACAGTAGTCATTCTGCAAGTAGGAGAAAAGGTCTCATCAAAATCAATGCCTCTTTCCTGCATAACCCTTTGCAACAAGCCTAGCCTTATACCTATAAATTGTTCCATCATGCTTGCGCTTCAGCTTGTATACCCACTTAGTGCCAATTGCTTTCTTGCCAAGAGGCAAGTCACATAAAGACCATGTACCATTCTTCATTATAGCATCATATTCAAATTGCATAACAGCCATCCAATTTTCTGAATTTTGTACTTCATCAAATGAAATAGGCTCATTCTCATAACAGAGACTAGACCCAACAATAGCTGAACGAGTATGATATGATATAGGTGCATCCAATTTGTTGTCACACAAAGTCTGCACTAGCCATTTTGGCATAGTTTTTGCCTCCTCAATATCAGCTCTCTCATCAGCAAGTGCATCATGTAAATCTACATAAAAAATGGAATGATGTGCATAATCACATGAAACTTGCAAAGGTTGAGAAGTTGCCTCATTAGGACTAGCACTGGACTGTCCAGTTGTAAAATGAGGCAGCAAAGTATCATACATGTCTTTGGAGCTAACACATGTCTCCTTCGTACATGAAAGTAAAGGCTAAATAGCATCTTCCACAAAAACAACATCACAGCTAACCAAAATGCATTTAGTCTGTGGATGATATAGATGATAGCCTTTTCTTCCATAATTGTACCCAACAAAATACATTTCACTCCTTTATCATCCAATTTTTGTGATGTTGTTTAGGCACTAATGCATATGCCAGACAACCAAAAACACACAAATGATCAACAGATGGCTTGCAACCATGCCAAGCCTTGTATGGACTCATAGACTGCAATGCTTTAGTGGGAAACCTGTTAAGTACATAGGTTGCACACATAACAGCTTCAAGCCAGAAACTATGTGGTAAAGCCTAACTCTTGACCATATAGCTCGCCATCTCCATGAGTGACTTGTTCTTCTATTCAACAAATCCATTTTTTTGAGGTGTATATGACACTATACACTGATGTTTTATCCCACGTTCAGCCAGAAATGCATTAAAGTTAGAATGTTGGAACATCAAGCTTACACTATGCTTGAGGTTGATTTGATCCACATCAAAGGCTATCGCGTCGAAAGAATATCCGTTGGAGAGTTCTTTTTCATATGCTCATTCATTGTATTTTTCTGAGAGATTTTTGATGGCTCATTTACCGTTGTAAAAGCCTTGAGATTTACACATGTAAAGGTAGAAATATAGAGCCAAAATCCCACGAATTTGTGGTGGTTGAAGTTGCATTCAATCAAACAATCAATCACCTAAATTTAGATCAAACTAGATCTTCACTTTTCCTAGATTGTAGGAAAGTGAATTGATTCCCTCCAACAATCATTCCCACCTTCATTTGAATTAAAATTCATCTTGTAAAAGTCATGGAACACTCCTAGAGGCTACATAAGGACTTGAAATCACTTGTACATTACATGGAAGCAATATACATACACTTGTGACCATCATTGTCTTGTGACCATCATTGTCTCTGCATCATCTTCTTCGCCAACAGTAATCTTTCAGAGGCTGTTGCTCTCTCTTCAGAGCTCCAAATTGAGTGTAAGATGACTTATTGGAAAGATATAAGTGTCTATTTGATGCCTGTAAATTTTCATAGCATTTGGTTTAGTAGATTGGGATAAATATCAGTTTTTCTATCTCGGGGTCAACCTCTACATATTCCTGAAAAATAGGAAGTACCACCGGTGAATGTCGCATTCATTCCTATAGCATTTTTTGCTTATTCCTTATACTTTTGTGCATTCCATACACTCAACCCTATGTGTATCACTCCCATAAAAGGATTTTTTCTAATTGTAATGACGCCGATCGCTATGGGCATTTGAAGTTCATTGTCTCTTCCATAGATAGTAGGTTTTTTGAGCTAGTCGACCCTCGAACCTATCTGTTTTGTATCGATTCAAAAAGAAAATAGATTTCAAATCAGAAACATTTCACTTGATTATTTTGGTCCATCTTCATTATCGATTAATCCAACTTTTCTTCAATTTCATGATTTATCATTCTTCATCAGCATCAGCCTCAGTGTCATCAGTACCCTCCATCATCATCATCATCATAATCATCATCATCAACCATCATCATCAATCATCATTAATTATCTTCATAATCATCCATCATCATAAATCATCATCATCATCAACAACTTCATCATGCATTATCATCAATTATCATCATGTGTTATCATCAATCTTTATCATTCAATAGCTCTTGATCATTCTCATGTGTTTTCATTATGATTCTTCTTCAATCATCATTCAAGATTTGCAAATATATCTTGAAAAGTTAGATCTCTACTTCTCTTTTCCTTTTTCAAAGATTTAGAAGACTTCATTATTGTCTTTACATTCTCCTCAATTTCAAAGACCCAGAAAGGAAGTGGAAGAGGTGGATATGGCAGTAATAGAGGCAGAGGTGGACACAACTTCAGCAATAACAATAGAAGCTATAATAGAATAGACTACAACAATTATTCAGAAGATCAACCACATGAAGACTCATTGCCTCTTATGAATCTAAGCCATAAAGAAGGTAAAGAAGATGATCATTTGTTCTACATAGATTCAGGATGTTTGAATCATGTTGCAGGCAACATTGCTCTTCTATCTGATTTGGAAAGTCCAAAGCATAGACATGAAGTGCAAACAGGGGATGACACGAAGCACAATGTGGAGAAGATTGGTAATGTCAAAGCTTCCAATGGTAGGACAAACATTCTAAGTAAGGTTCTCTATGTACCCACTATCACTAAAAACCTAATAAGTGTAGGCCAAATAGTTGAAAAAGGCTTGCAAGTTAGGTTCACCCAACATGGAGCTTTTGTGGAAGATCCATGTCAAGGCTTCAAGAAGATAGCCCGAGGTGAGAAGCATGGTAGGCTCTTTACTTTTGAAGTAGGAGAAACCAAGAACATAGCTCTATTCAACTTTGGGTCTCAAACCCTAAGTGAGCTTGAAGTGTGGCATAAGAGACTTGCTCATGTGAATGAAAGAACCTTGAAGGATATATGTAGGGATCAAAGTGTTCTAGGACTGCCGAACATATCAAAGCAACACATGATAAATAGGTGTGATGCATGTCAGATTGGGGAGGCACAAAGACAACCATTCAACCACAAAGGCTACATCCACAACAACTTATTGGACTTAGTACATACAGACGTATGGGGACCAAGTCAAGAACCTTCATTGGCAGGATCAAGGTATTATGTCTCATTTATTGACGACCATAGTAGGTGGACTGTTCTATACTTTATCAAGAGTAAGAATGAAGTGTTTGATTGCTTCAAGAAGTATCTTGCACATGTGGAGAATCATACAGGTAGATCACTAAAGAACCTCAGATCTGATGGAGGGGGAGAATACTTCTCCAAAGAGTTTGATGAGTTCTTGCAGGACAAAGGTATCAAAAGGGAGGTTACTACTAGGTACTCTCCTTAACTAAATGGAATTGCAGAGAGGAGAAACAAGACACTCGTTGGATCAGCCCGAACAATGCTTGAAGAGAAGAAGTTGCCACATTATCTATGGGCAGAAGCTATTTCAACTGCTGTGTACCTTGTCAATCGACTACCATCCAAATCACTTCAAGGTATGACTCCTTATGAAGCATGGCATGGAAGAAAACCTAGTCTTGGACATGTTGATATATTTAGGTAGTGATGTGTGTGAACACTCTAGGACCGCCGGGGCACTTTTTTCCCTCTTTAGGAGGTTTTTTTCCCCCGGCTTGTATATACGCCTATTACCCTAATGGGCTACTTATCTTTGTACATTCTCTAGTAATACATTCAGTATTGTGTGTTTGTGCTCCAAGCTTCTTCTTCCTCCTTGTGCTGTTCGCGTGCTTCCGCAGATGTCTATCTCCAACAATTGGTATCAGAGCAGGTCGTCGCTTCTTCTAGGGCGCCGTCGACACTCCTCCGTTTGCAGTCTCAGATTCGCACGAAATTTGGTGAGCATACTCAGGGTGTTTTCGAGATAAAAACAGCTTTGCTGTCTGGTGCCGAAATCGCGATCTGAGCTCGTTTTGGCCTCCGAATGCACTATCGCAGCGCTTGTGCAGGCTATTTCGTCCTTTTGTGCCAAAGTTATATACCAGTTTCTGTTCGCCAGTTTAAGCGTCTCAAAGTCTCCTACAGGTCTAGCAGAACTCGTCTGGGCAGTTCCGTTCAACTTTTTGAGATACAGTCAATTTTCTGCATCAAGGTATTTTAGTCACCGGCCATGGCTGAAAGCAGTGATGTATTCCGTATGTTGGCTGTTGAGGATAAGTTGGATGGTACCAACTACCCATTATGGGCTTATATGATGCGACATGTATTGGTTGCAAAAGGATTGTGGAACATTGTGCAGGGTGTTGAAAGACGTCTTGTTACACCTGTAACGACAGGTACTGCAAATACAGGTGTTGGAGCTTACGAAGATGGTGTCGAAGATGATATTCCACAGATTCCTGTTCGTGCTGTTGTTTCTGTTGCACCTACTGCAGAGCAGATTCGTTGGGATGGCAAAGATGCCCAGGCACATGCATTGATAGCTTTGTCTGTCAAACATGCCATTATTCCTCACATTTGCTCTTGCAGAACAGCAAAGGATGCTTGGGATACACTTACCACTTTGTACCAGGCTAGGAATGAGGCTTATGTTGCTTACCTCCGAAAACAGTTGGAGAGTGAGCAGATGAATGAAGGTGATTCTATGGACAGTTTTCTTACAAAGATCAAAGACCTGAAGGAACAATTGATTTTTGCTGATGAGGTTATACCATATAGCTCACTTGTGCAGACCGTTCTGAATGTTCTTCCTGATTCATATCAGAGTTTTGCCTCTACTCTTTGGTTGATGATGAAAGGCAATCCGAATGCCTTCTCATTTGAGGAATTAGTCTCTGTTCTGTTGCAGGAAGATCAGTCTAGGCAGAACAGGTCCATTATGCGTGTTGCAGATCAAGCTTTCCTGGCTAGTCAGAAGGGCAAAGGAAAATGGAGCTCTTCTACTAGTAAGCAGAAATCTGCAAATGCTGCACAATCGAAGAACCAAGATAAAGATGAGAAGAAATCAGAAAAGCAGAAATTGTTCTGCAAGTGCTGTAAAGGAAATGATCATATTATAAAGAACTGTCCAAAACTGGCTGCTAAAGAGGCAAAGAAGAAAGAGGCTGGAATGGTTGTTGCAGAGGCCTCTACACCACAAACAAAGTCTGCAAATCTTGTGCAGGAAGAAGAATGGGCGTTTACTACTGTCTGCAGTTTTGACCCATCTTCTCATGATCAGTGCATGTCTGCAGTAGACTCAGACGTTTGGTACTTTGACAGTGGGGCGACCAAACATATTACCTCGCAGCGCAGTTTCTTCTCTTCACTCGAACCTGCCCCTACAGGGAATACTGTCACATGCGCCAATAACTCCTCTTATCCTATTATGGGAGTTGGTAAGATCATTTTGACTACTGCTGATGGTAGTTCTTTCACTTTGTCAGATGCTTTATTTGTGTCAGGGATAAAAAAGAACTTGTTATCAGTTTCTGCATTAACCAAGATTGGCTTGGTTGTGAAATTCGTTGATGACAGGTGTACAGTCCATGATCTCTCAAATGGCTATGTGATTATTGCTTCTGGCATTTTATGTCGTGGGTTGTATAAGCTCATAGACTATGAAAGATCTGTGAATGATTCGGCATGTGCAGTTCATGATTCTCAGGCTATGCCAGATGCAAAGCTTTGGCATGCACGCTTAGGTCATCTGAATTTTGCTAGTTTGTTACGCCTGCAGAAATCTGAAATGGTGTCTTCTTTGCCCAAACTTGAGGCACCTGGAAAACATGTTTGTGAAGGCTGTATTTTGGGCAAAATGCAGCGTTCTTCCTTTCCAAAAGATGGTTCAGTTCGGGCTACGCAGAAATTGCAGCTTGTACATAGTGATGTCTGTGGTCCTATGCAAACACCCTCTTTTGGAAATTACCTTTACTTCGTGACTTTCATTGATGATTTTTCCAGGCATGCATGGGTATATCCACTCAAAGCAAAGTCCGAAGTGTTCATGTGCTTCAAACAGTTTTTGGTTTTGGCTGAACATGTTTTTGGTTCATATATCTCTTCAGATTTTAATGCATTTCTGGCTGAACATGGGATAAAACACCAGTGTACAGTGCCGTATACACCTCAACAGAATGGAGTTGCTGAACGAAAGAAGAGGTCACTCATGGAGATGGCGAGGTGCATGGTCAAAAGTCAGGCTTTACCACATAGGGCTTGAGGCTATCATGTGTGCAGCATATGTACTGAACAGGTGTCCCACTAAAGTGTTGCAGTCTATCACTCCATATGAGGCTTGGCATGACCGCAAGCCATCTGTTGCTCATCTGCGTGTTTTTGGTTGTTTGGCATATGCATTAGTGCCTGAACAACATCGCAGAAAATTGGATGATAAGGCAGTAAAATGTATTTTTGTTGGGTACAGTTCTGAAAGTAAAGGCTATCGTCTGTATCATCCACAGACTAAACGCATTCTCGTTAGTCGTGATGTTGTCTTTGTGGAAGATGCTATTCAGCCATTGCTTTCATGTACTAAGGAGACATCTGTTAGCTCCAAAGACATGTATGATACTTTGATGCCTCTTTTTACAGGTGGACAGGCTAGTGCTGGTCCTAATGAGGCAACTTCTCAGCCTTTGCACGTTTCATATGATGATGCAGATCATTCCATTTCTGATGCAGATTTACATGATGCACTTGTTGATGAGAGAGCTCATATTGAGCAGGCAAAAACTATACCAAAACGGCTGGTGCAGACTTTGCGTGACAGCAAATTAGATGCACCTTTGTCATATCGTACTCGTTCAGGCTCTCATAGTGCCTCCTTTGCATCAGATTGCTATGCTATGGCTGCATCTAGTCTCTGTGATGAGAATGAGCCTGTTTCTTTTGATGAAGCACAAAATTCAAAAAATTGGATGGCTGCTATGCAATTTGAATATGATGCTATAATGAAGAATGGTACATGGTCTTTATGTGACTTGCCTCCTGGCAAGAAGGCCATTGGCACTAAGTGGGTATACAAGCTGAAGCATAAACCTGATGGTACAGTTGACAAGTATAAGGCTAGGCTTGTTGCAAAGGGTTATGCACAGGAAAGAGGCATTGATTTTGATGAGACCTTTGCACCTACATGCCATATGACTACTGTTCGGAGCATTTGTGCACTTGCAGCCCATCATGGTTGGAATGTACATCAGTCGGACATTAAAACAGCATTTCTGAATGGTGACTTGCATGAAGAAGTGTATGTTTTTCAGCCCCGTGGCTTTGTGCAGAAAGGGCATGAAAACCAGGTTTGCAGGTTAAAGAAGGCATTATATGGTTTAAAGCAAGCACCACGTGCTTGGTATGAGAAGATACATGCCTATCTGATTGCACATGGTTTTGAGAATAGTCCAACTGAAAGCACCTTATATGTTAAACGTGCTAATGATGTGCTTCTGATCATTCTTGTCTATGTTGATGACATGCTGCTCACTGGTCCTATTGAGACACATATTGCTGATTTTAAGGCTGATTTGCATGCCTCATTTGAGATGTCTGATTTGGGGCATTTGCGTCACTATTTGGGCATTCAGTTTATGCACGTTGATGGTGGAATGGCTTTGTGTCAAACGAAATATATTGACACATTATTGTAGCGTTTTGGCCTTGAAGACTGTAAGCCTATTGCCACTCCTATGGAGACAGGTTTACGATTGAGTCTTCATGATGCTGGAGATGCATTTGATGTTGTTCTCTATCAGCAGGCTGTTGGATGCTTGATTTACTTATGCATTACTTGGCCAGATATTCAGTTTGCTATCTCACAGATGAGCAGGTTTATGCATTGCCCAGGAGTCACGCATTGGAAAGCGGTTAAGCGCATCTTTCGCTACTTGAGTGGTACTCGGCTTCTTGGGTTGTTTTATCCCAAGGGGGGATCACTACCGCCAGATTTGCATGCTTTTTCTGACTCAGATTGGGCTGGTTGCTATGACACTCGTGTGTCCACCAGTGGTTTTTGCTTCATGCTTGGTAGCTCATGTATATCTTGGTTGAGCAAGAAGCAGCCTACTGTGGCCACTTCCAGTTGTGAGGCTGAGTATAGGGCAGCTTTCACAGCGACTGTTGAGTGTGTGTGGCTCAGACGCCTTATGGCTGATTTGGGTGTTGGCCAGTCTTCTGCCACCATCATCTTCACTGACAGTCAGAGCGCATTGGCAGTTGCGAGGAACCCTGTGTTCCATGCTCGCACTAAGCACATTGAGGTGCATTATCACTATGTCAGGGAGATGTTCTCTGCTGGGGAGATCAGCTTGGCATATGTGCCCACGCAGGAGAACATTGCAGACCTTTTCACGAAGGCTCTGCCTAGGGAGAAGTATGAAGCTTTCCGCAAAGCTTTGGGCTTACTTCCTTTTGTGGAGTGATTTCCACATAGCTTGGCACTTCCTTATACATGAGTGCCAGCTCCTTGTTCACCGCATCACTCCCAGGGGGGATTTGTTGATATATTTAGGTAGTGATGTGTGTGAACACTCTAGGACCGCCGGGGCACTTTTTTCCCTCTTTAGGAGGTTTTTTTCCCCCGGCTTGTATATACGCCTATTGCCCTAATGGGCTACTTATCTTTGTACATTCTCTAGTAATACATTCAGTATTGTGTGTTTGTGCTCCAAGCTTCTTCTTCCTCCTTGTGCTGTTCGCGTGCTTCCGCAGACGTCTATCTCCAATAGGACATTGCAAGGTTTTTGGTTGTTTAGCTTACGTTCATGTACCTTCACAAATAAGAGGTAAGCTAGATGAAAGGGCAACAAAGGCAGTGTTTATTGGATATGATTCAACTCAGATGGGTTACAGGTTCTTCAATCCTTCAACCAAGCAATTCACTACAAGTAGAGATGTTGTGTTTGAAGAACACAGGTCTTGGTATGATGAAAACAAACAAAAGGTATCACTACCATATGATCTTGATTCTGACTCTCATCAATTAGGAAGCAAGCATGATACACAGGTCCAGGATCCAAGAAGTGATACAGACGATGACCAAGATGAAAGAGAAAGGGATTACAAGCTATGGAAGTCAAGAGGCAAAGCAAAGATGCAAGAGGTTGGAGAATGCTCCAAACAAGCACCTACAAGATCAGCAAGAGAGAAGAAACAACCAGAAAGGTATTGATATGATTCCACGTTTGTTACGAAGCATTCAATCTACTTGGCAAAAGACTCTATTTCAGAGGAACCCTCAACCTATGAAGAGGCAAAGGGAAACCCTAATTGGGAAAAGGCCATGAACGAAGAGATAGATGCATTGAAGGAGATGGACACTTGGGATTTGGTTCCAATGTCGCCGAATCAAAAGGTAAATGGTTGCAGATGGGTATATAAAGTTAAAAGAAATTCAGATGGATCAGTCTGCATGTACAAGGCAAGATTAGTTGCCAAAGGATGCTCACAAACTCATGGTATAGACTATGAGGAAACATTCTCACCAGTGGCAAAGATGACTACAATCAGGACATTGATAAGTGTAGCTGCTGCAAGGAATTGGAGACTCCTCTAACTTGATGTGAAAAATGCATTCTTAAATGGTTGGATAAGTGAAGAGGTATACATGTCACAACCACCAGGTTTTGAAAACCCTAATCATCCATCTTATGTTTGCAGACTTAAGAAAGCATTGTATGGATTGAAACAAACTCCTAGAGCTTGGAATTACAGGTTGGTTACATATATTCAAGATCAAGGGTTCAAAGCTAGCAGCTCAGATCCTTCTCTATTCATCAAAAGGGATCACAATGAAGTTATCTATCTATGTGTATATGTAGATGATATTATTGTGATAGGTGATGTTCTAAATGGCATTCAAAGGATCAAGAGACACATGCAAGAGGAGTTCAAAATTAGTGACCTAGGTGAGCTCACATATTTCCTAGGTATGCAGGTGATATATACAGATGAAGGAATGTATTTGACTCAGAGAAGATACATTCAGGATCTTCTTCTCAAGTTCAAAATGGAGAACACTAAACCTGCAGGTACACCTTTGGAGATGAATCATAAACTAAGTGTTTATGAAGGTGAGAAAATTGAAGACATTAAAGAATATCAAAGCTTGGTAGGTAGCTTGATATATGCTACTGATATAAGGGAAGACGTCTCATATAGTGTGGGAGTGCTTAGTCAATTCATGCACTCACCGAGAAGACCACACATGGATGCTGTTAAGAGAGTACTTAAGTATCTCAAAGGTACAATCAACGAAGGTATATTCTATCCTTATTCTTCAGATTTGGATATCAAAATCTACTCAGATGCAGATTGGGCAGGAGCTAAGGATCATAGAAAAAGTACATCTGGTTACTTAGCATTTGCAGGTTCGAAGCTAGTGTCATGGAGTTCCAAGAAGCAACCAACAGTTGCTTTATCTTCAACTAAAGCAGAGTATAGAGGCTTGACCATAGCAATTCAAGAAGAAATATGGTTAAAAGCATTGTATACATATTTGGGACTTGTGAGTTCCAAACCTCACATAATTGGAGATAATGTAAGCTCCATGCATCTAGCAGCAAATCCTATTTTCCATGCGAGAACCAAGCACATAGAAGTCCATTACCACTTCATCAGGGAGAAGCTCATGGCAAAGGAGATTGACATTTCTTTTGTTCCTACTGAAAAGCAAGTAGCAGCTATGATGACAAAGGCACTTGATGGAATAAAGCTTTGTAGATTCAAAGCTATGGCAAGTATTCAACCTATCAGAGAATGAAGACTCAAACATACTTTAGTTTGAGGGGGAGCTATTGGAACATCAAGCTTACACTATGCTTGAGGTGGATTTGATCCACATCAAAGGCTATTGCGTCGAAAGAATATCCATTGGAGAGTTCTTTTTCATATGCTCATTTATTGTATTTTTTTGAGAGATTTTTGATGGCTCATTTACCATTGTAAAAGCCTTGAGCTTTGCACATGTAAAGGTAGAAATATAGAGCCAAAATCCCACGAATTTGTGGTGGTTGAAGTTGCATTCAATCAAACAATCAATCACCTAAAATTAGATCAAAGTAGATCTTCACTTTTCCTAGATTGTAGGAAAGTAAATTGATTCCCTCCAACAACCATTCCCACATTCATTTGAATTAAAATTCAACTTGTAAAAGTCGTGGAACACTCCTAGAGGCTATATAAGGACTTGAAATCACTTGTACATTACATGGAAGCAATATACATACACTTGTGACCATCATTGTCTTGCTCCTTCAATTCTCTGCATCATGTTCTTCGCCAACAGTAATCTTGCAGAGGCTGCTGCTCTCTCTCTAGAGCTCCAAATTGAGTGTAAGATGACTCATTGGAAAGATATAAGTGTCTACTTTGTGCTTGTAAATTTTCATAGAATTTGGTTTAGTAGATTGGGAGAAATATCAGTTTTTCTGTCTCATGGTCAATCTCTACGTATTCTTGAAAAATAGGAAGTACCACCGGTGAATGTCGCATTCATTCCTATAGCATATTTTGCTTATTCCTTATACTTTTGTGCATTCCATACACTCAACCCTATGTGTATCACGCCCATAAAAAGATTTTTTCTAATTGTAATCACGCTGGTCGCTATGGGCATTTGAAGTTTATTGTCTCTTCCATAGATAGTAAGTTTTTTGAGCTAGTTGACCCTCGAACCTATCTGTTTTGTATCGACTCATTCTCCTTGATGCTCCAAAGTACATAGTGTGTTTCTTTGCACTTATTGCATGCCTATAAGGTCTATTTGAGTCTCCATAAGCTCAAGGGCTGGTCTTGTGCCGGTTGGCTTGACCAAACTTTATCACTTCAAAACGCACTTTTCTACCTTCGACAAGCTTCTCCAAGTTCTTTCATAGAAGACATATATCCCCCCCTCGATCAGAACAGAGGGTGCTCATTTTACATGCTGACATATTTTCAGCCAAAACCAAAAACTGTTTGAAGCACATAAAGACTTCAGACCTTTCTTTCAATGCATATACCCATGCATGCCTGGAAAAATCATCAATGAAAGTCACAAAGTAAAGATAGTTTCCAAAAGAGGGTGTCTGCATAGGACCACAGACATCACTATGAACAAGCTACAATTTCTGAGTAGCTCAAACTGAACCATCTTTTGGAAAGGAGGAATGCTGCATTTTGCCCAAAATACAACCTTCACAAACATGTTTACTGGGTGCCTCAACTTTGGACAAAGAGGACACCATTTCAGATTTCTGCAAGCATAGCAAACTAGCAAAATTCAGATGAGTAAAGCGTGCATGCCAAAGCTTTGCATCTGACATAGCCTGAGACTCATGTAATGCACATGTTGAATCATTCACAAATTTTTCATAATCTATGAGCTTATACAGCCCACCACATAAAATGCCAGAAGCAATAATCACAACGCCATTTGACAGATCATGAATTGTACATCTATCACCAACAACTTTCACAACCAAACCAATCTTGGCTAGAAATTGAACTATGAGGTAACATGTTTGGTTGCCCCATTATCAAACTACCAAACATCTAAGTCTACTGCAAACATACATTGTTCAAGAGAGGATGGTTCAAACCTGCAAACAGTAATAAATGCCCATTCTTCATTCTACACTAGATTTGCAGACTCTGTTTTCACTGTAGAGGCCTCTACAACAACCATCCAGCCTCTTTTTTCTTTGCCTCTTTTGCAGCAAGTTTTGGAAAACTCTTTATGGTATGATCATTTGCTTTATAGTACTTGCAAAAAAATTTATACTTTTCTATTTTCTTCTCTTCTCTGTCTTCCTTCTTCGATTTTGTAGAATTAGAAGATTTCTACTTACTAGTAGAAGAGCTCCATTTACATTTACCCTTCTAACTAGCTAGGAAAGCTTGATCTACAACACACATAATGGACCTCTTCTGCCTAGAGTAATCTTCTTGCAATAGAACGAAGAGTAACTCCTCAAATGTCAAGGCATTTGGATTGCCTTTCATCATCAAATGAAGAGTAGAAGTTAAACTCTGGTATGAATCAGGAAGACCATTCAGAACAGTCTGCACAAGTGAGTTGTCAGCAAGACTTCATCAGCAGAAATTAACTATTCCTTCAAATCTTTGATCTTTGTTAGAAAATTGTCCATAGAATCACCTTCATTCATATGCTCACTCTCCAACTATTTTTAGAGGTAAGTAACACGAGCCTCATTCCTAGCCTGGTACAATGTGGTAAGTGTATCCCAAGAATCCTTAGCTATTTTGCAAGAGGGAATGTGAGCAATAATGGCACATTTGACAGATAAGGACATCAATGCAAGTGTCTGCGCATCTCTGCCATCCCTACGAATTTGCTCTGCAATAGGTGCAACAGAAATTGGAGCACAAATAGGGACATGAAGAATATCATAATCTTCAATATCGTCTGCATCAGCTTCAGTACCATTATTTGCAGGTATAATAGGACATTTTTCAACACCCTACACAATATTCCACAGTCCTTTTGCGACTAATACATGACACATCATATAAGCCCACAATGAGTAATTCATACCATCCAACTTATCCTCAACAACCAACATACGAAATACATCACTTCTTTTAGCCATGGCCACTGACTAAAATACCTTGATGCAAAAAAATTGTTGTATCTGAGAAAGTTGAACAAAACTACCCTCACAAGTTTTGTTAAACCTATTATAGACTTCGAGACACTTATATTTGTGAACCAAAACCTGTATATATCTTTGGCACAAAAAGACAAAATAGCCTACACAAGCACTATGATAGTGCGTTCGGAGGCCAAATACGAGCTCAAATGCGATTTTGGTACGTTAAGATTAAGGCAGGATTGTCCGAGGCATTTCAAGAAGATTTTATCCGACTCTTGCGTGAGTTTTCTTATGTTTTTGCGTGGGATTATCGAGATATGAAAGGTCTGGATCCGCGGATCTATCAACATCGAGTCGTGCTTAAGCCGAAAGCGAAGCCAATTAGACAATCCAGTTACCGCATGAATCCCAATTATGCAGCACAGGTCAAAGCAGAGCTCGATAGGTTATTGAAGGTGGGATTCATCGTACCAATAAAACACGCTGAATGGATATCTCCGATCGTTATTGTTCCTAAGAAAAATAAGCAGCTACGAATCTGTGTGGATTACCGGAAACTGAATGCGGCCACAGTACCTGATCCGTTTCCTCTTCCCTTTCTTGACACAATGCTTGACAGAGTGGTCAGGCATGAGATGTACTCCTTTTTGGACGGCTATAGTGGTTATAACCAGGTCAAAATGGCTGAACAAGACATACCAAAAATAGCTTTCATTACAAACTAGGGTGTTTTTGCTTGTACGATCATGTGATTTGGGTTATGAAATGCTTCCAGCACATTTCAACGCTGTATGCAGAAAGTTTTCTCACCCTACCTAACCACTTTTATGCAAGTCTATTTAGATGACTTCTCCTTATTCGGCAAGATTGCGGCGCACCTGTATCATTTACGGTGCTGTTTTGAGAAATGTCGTGAATACCGACTCTGCCTGAACCCAACAAAATCTGTTTTTGCAGTGTCTTGTGGTAAACTCCTTGGACATATCATATCGGCACAAGGTATCCAAGTTGATCCCGACAAAGTCGCAGCTGTGTTGGAAGCACCCGTTCCTACAACGCCGAAAGAGGTTATGCGCTTCTTGGGTCAAATCCGGTGGCATGGCAGGCATCTACGGTGGCTCGCCCATTTAGCAACACCACTAAATCGGCTAATGACTAGTACTCCATGATAGTTCGAATGGACTTCAGAATTCCAAACTGCATTCGATTGTTTAAAAGGATTATTGACGCAGGCTCCCATTTTGCAACCTCCTGATTGGGAACGCCCATTCCATGTCTTTGTAGATGCATCGGATATAGCCATTGGCAGTGTTTTAATGCAGCAAACGAACAAATGGTTTCGGCCTGTTTACTATGCAAGTCGCCGACTCACTCCTGTGAAAAGGAATTATTCTGTGACTGAACGAGAATGTCTCGGATTGGTATATTCTGTAAAGAAATTCAGGCATTATTTGCCAGGCCAAAAATTCACCTTTCACGTGGATCATGCTGCACTTGTATATCTGGTCCAGCAGCAACATTGAGGTGGTCGCTTGGCTCGTTGGGTCTTATTGCTACAAGAGTTTGACTACGAAGTGATTCATCGACCAGGTACAGCCCATGTCTTAGCAGACTTTCTCTCTCAGTTGGATTCCGACGAAGCTCCGGTGGGCGTTGATGATACCACACCAGCAATTTACGCTGCTGAACCAGCTCGTGACGAAACTCTCGAACATCATGAGCAGCCTACCTATTATGATACGTTGTTAACTTTCCTGACTAATGGATGTCTTCCTCTTCACACACCTCCTGCTATGCGATGGAAGATTGCAGTTTATAGTCGCCGATTCCGGTTGCTGGTAGGACAGTTGTACTATATGGACCACACTGGTGTATTACTTCGCTGCATTCCGCCACATGAAGCAAACTCAGTCATCACTATGGCATATTCGATACCCTCCGGTGGACATTTTGCTGCAGATCTCACTCATTGGAAGATTTTACAAAGTGGGCTTTGGTGGCCAACCATGTATAAAGACGTACTTCACTTTGTGCAGCATTGCGACACTTGTCAACGGGCTGGACAGCCATTACAGAGACACTTTTTTCCTCTACAACATGTATTACCTTTGGAACCTTTTCAGAAGTGGGGTCTTGATTTTATTGGACCAATCACACCTCCAGCGACCCTTAGCAACAATCGCTACATTCTGACCTGCACAGATTATGCTACCAGATGGGCAGAAGCTTGGGCCTTACGGTCCACTACAGCTATTTCGGTGGCAAAATGTCTGATGAAGGACGTATTCCCGCGTTATGGATTACCTCTAGAACTTGTGACAGATCAAGGAACACACTTTGCTAACAGTTTAATGCGAGTACTAATGCACACTTTTCAAATTCTGCATAAATTCAGTTCATCGTACTATCCTCGTGCTAATGGTTTAGCTGAAAGTACCAACAAGACGCTGTTAAGTATGCTTCACAAATTGATTGTGGAATCACCAGAAAGATGGGATCAGTTACTACCTGCAGTCTTATGGGCATACCGGACTACGTACAAAGTTGCAACCGGACTGACTCCTTTCAAGCTTGCTTATGGGTTGGAAGTAATCGCGCCTATGGAAATTGTCGTGCCAAGCTTACGCGTGGCCATAACTCAAAAACTGTTACTCGAAGACTCTTTGTCATTTCGGTTGGAAGCACTCAGAGACTTGGATGAACATTGTTGGGAAAGCTTTCTAACTCTTCACGAAGTTCAGTTGCGGCAAGCCCGGACTCATGATCGTTTCCTCAAGACTCCTGTGTTTACGGTGGGCCAACTTGTGTTGTTTTATAATGCTAAATCAAATCGTTTTGTTGGGAAATTTAAATTACGGTGGTTCCGTCCTTACCGGATTAGTGAGCAAGTGGGACCAGCTACTTTTCGGTTGACTACCTTGACCGGAGTTCCTCTTCCTAAAGTGATCAATGGTTCAAAGTTGTGGCCGTATCACCAAGCGCCTGATTCTCGATGACGTGTTCTTCGTTTTTCCACGTGTCACTTACTTTCTTTTTATTTCCGCATGTTGGTTGAATAAAGACCGTAAAACTCCTCATTTTGCTACCTCATCATGATTAATCGACGTCTGTGTTATTGATTCTGCTCATGCATGCCCGCCGTAATTATGAAGACTATCATCTCAATACCGCGCGATGATTAGGGTTTTCGATCGCCTCCCGTTGCCGAGTATCTACTTAATCTTCTTCTTTTCGCTGTTAATCGCTATTGTGTCTGTGTGCTTTGAGTGCTCTGTGTTTTCTGTGTTTACTGCGTATTCGTGCTTTTGTGACTTCGCGTGCGCATCATGGAGGCTCTAGCTAATTTTGCTTCCTTTCGTGAGGGACTTAATCCTGACGTGAGTGGGTTCTTGCGAGCCCAAGGCCTGTTGAACTTCGCTAAACTGCCTTGGCATTCAGTGGAGTGTCACCCGTTTTATGCGCAGATCATATCTGCCATAGCCACCACACCTGCTATCGAGCAAAGTTGGTCGATTACATGTTTACCGTCTCGTGTAGTAATCACGTTAGCGTCATTCGCTGCAGCATTTCGTCTGCCCTTGGAAGGCGTAGAGAATGGTCCTCTCCTTCCTATTGCAACTATGGTAGAATTGTTCCCACGGCACTCATCGAATGAGTATGCCATTCTCTGTCGCCCTGACCCTGAACGTACCGCCTTACAGTTTCTAGTGGCTATCCTTAATTTACAGAAACATACTTATGGCATTTCTCGCCCCTTTTACTCGATGGTTGACATGGCTTCTCGTGAGCCTGTTAACTTTGCCTCTTTCTATTTCCAACGCATTCATCGTGAATGCGTTACGGTTATTAAGCACGTTAACAAGGGAGATCTTCCGCGTTCGCGTTTACCACATATCCTTACCTTTTTGTTCCCCGCCATTCAAACAGCACAACCCCCGCCAAGAGCTCCAATTTTGTATTATGAAGAATCTGCCCAAGTGCTCGAAGATACAGAAGATGATGATGAAGATCTCTTCCAGCTTCTCCACCGGAAACACAGACGGATAAGCCCCTCTGAGAGTCAAGTACAAGGCGCCAACGCGGGAAATGAAGAAGAAATTTTCCACGACACCGCTACTTCAATCCATGTGGAATCTTCTAGGCATTCTTCTCCAAATAAGCAGCAGAAACAAAGTGCGTCCACCACCGCATCTGACGCAATTCCTACTAAGGAGGAATTTCAGCAACAGACAACTGAAGATGTGCAGGATATTGTTGCAGAAATTCGCAATGAAGTGATCGCTTTGGTGGAGCCTGTCATCACCAGAACTGAAGCGACTACGCAGCAACCTACTGGAATAGTATTGGTGCCCAACACCCTGATACCTACTCCTCCACCAATGACTTCGGTTACGCCCATTGTACCTATTCAACCGATTGTTCCTGAAGAACCCGCTACTTCATCTTCTTCTCCCACTTATTCTCCACCGTCTTCCCCTCCCTTACTAGCAGCTTCGTCCTCCCAGCCACTCCCTCCTCTTTCTCTTTCGGTCCCCATGTTTACTGAGTTAGCATCCATGGGTCGTATGTTGATCCAATTGTCGCAGCAACTACCAATGCAGATGAAGGAGGTTACTGACAATCTCAGACAACAATTACAACACAAGGTCGATGTACTCGAAGCAGATATTACTCCATTGCAAGAGGAAGTAGATGCAGTGAAAGTTGAAAGCCATGCTTTGCATGTACAGATTCAACAGCTCCAGGCTGGACTTGTTGAACAGGATTCGTTGATCAATCAAAGAGATGCTGCGTTGGGTGAGTTAAGAGCCAAAGATGATTTATTAAGTGCTTGTGATGCAGAGATTATCCAGTTAAAACAATTAGTACAGGATAAAGAAGGTGTTCGTGTAGCACTTGGGAACTTATTGGAAGAAACTAGAGTCCAGCTAGATGAAGTTGTGTAGAAAGGACAGGAGATGGCTGATTTAGCCAAGCAAACTAATAAAGAACTCCAGCTCGCAAACGCGAATCTGTTTGAAGCAAATTCTGCTCTTAAAACCTAGATGACTTTAACCACTCAACTCCAGAAGGAGGCCGCAGGGATTCAAAAGGAACGCGATGCATATTACCAAACTATCCAGTATCAAGCCCACGAACTAGAGAGAAGAGAAAAGCAGCTCGCATATCAAGCAGAACGTTAATCCAGAATCGATAAACAGATTGAAGACATGAAATTGAGTCGTGACGCAGCCCTTGCAAATGACTTCTACCTGCAAGAGGCATTTTTGCAGACGCAGATAGAAATTTTGCTGAGTCAAGTCATTGCGGCCAGTTCTGTTCGTACTGACGCGCAGTTAGTTGAACCCGACACTTTAAAGCAAATGTTGGATAGTTTGAAGCAGAAAATTTCCAGAACCTTTAAATTAGCCCGAACCATGTATATCCAGGGTATAGTAGATGAGCCCTAAATTTTGTATCACTGCGGGTTCAAGTCCACCGTGCGTGCCAGTGTAAGCCACCGGATTGGCATTCTGTATTTTTTATAATCCCTATATTTTTCCCATACCGCACAAACCGTAAGGTTGTTGCGAAGAGATGTATCTGTTTATCAACTAATGAAAGGGTATTGTGGTGACCCTCCGGTAACGACGAGCAGTATCGCCAGACTGTCTGTCTGGGTGATTGCGGTCTGGGAAGTCATTGTGGTGCCGTGTTCGAGAAGTCTAAGTATTACTGTTTTTGTCTTTGTTTAATTACATTAACTTGTGATTAACACATTCCCATTAAGTTAAGGATCATAAATCTGTGTTACTATAATGAATAACTCTGGTGCTACGTACTGAGAAAGTATTAACCCGAGTATGAACAGTAAGTCTGTGAGAGGACTAACCAGAATCTTGACAGTGATTCGTATTAAATAGAGTTTTTGTACATTAACGTACTGCGACTTGGATAAGTTAACCGAGAAAATCAAGTTACAGGGCCTCTGATTTATCAGACCCCTACCACTCTCAAGAACCCGAAAGAACTTAAAATGCCTGTAATGAATAAGTGCATTTTAACATCACCCACATATGCATATACCAGACAACCAAAGACATGCACATGAGCAGCAAATGGCTTGTGACCATGCTAAGCCTCATGTGGAGTGATCAATTGCAATGATTTGGTGGTCCTGATAAGTACATATGCTCCACACATAACAATCTCAAGCCAAAAACTATGTCGTAAAGCCTGAATTTTGACCATGCACCTTGCCATTTCCATGAGAGGCTTGTTCTTCCTTTCAACAAATCCATGATGCATGCCTAGGAAAATCATCAATAAAAGTCATGAAGTACACATAGTTCCCAAAAGAAGGTGTCTGCATAGGACCACAAACATCACTATGAACAAGCTATAATTTTTGAGCAGCTCGAATTGAACCATCTTTAGGGAAGGAAGAATGTTGGATTTTGCCCAAAATACAACCTTCATAGACATGTTTACAAGGTGCCTAGAGTTTAGGTAGAGAGGATACCATTTCACATTTTTGCAGGCATAGAAAATTGGCATAATTCAAATGAACAAAGCATGCATGCTCAAGCTTTGCATCTGAGATAGCATGAGAATCTTGTACTACACATGTTGAATTGTTCACAAATTTTGCATAGTCTATGCACTTTTACATACCATGACATAAAATGCCAAAAACAATAAAAACATCGCCATTTGACAGATCATGAGATGTACATTTGTCATCAACAAATTTGACAACCAAGCCTATCTTGGCTAATGCTATTACTGACAACAAATTTTTCTTGATCCTTGGCACAAACAAAGCATATAACAATGTGAAAGAACTACCATTAGGAGTAGTCAGAATTATCTTACCAACTCTCATTACAGGATAAAAGGATTTATTAGTGCATGTGACAATATTCTATAGGGGCAGGCTCAAGTGAACTGAAGAAACTGTGCTATGAGGGAATATGTTTGGTTGCCCCACTATCAAAGTACCAAACATCTGAGTCTACTGCAGACATACACTACTCATGAGAAGATGGGTCATAGATGCAAAGATTAGTAAACACCCTTTCTTCATTTTACACAAGATTAGCAGACTTTTTTTTTGGTGTGGAGGCCTCTCCAACAACCATTCCAACCTCTTTCTTCTTTGCCTCTTTTGCATCCTGTTTTGGACAAATCCTTATGGCATGGTTATTTCCTTTATAGTATTTGCAAAGTTGTTTCTATTTCAGCTTTCTTCTCATCTTTGTCTCCCTTCTTCACCTATGTAGCATTTGCAGATTTTTGCTTGCTAGTAGATGAGCTCCATTTATCTTTGCCCTTCTAACTAGCTAAGAAAGCTTGATCTGGAACATACACAATAGAGTTGTTTTGCCTAGATTGATCTTCCTACAACAAAACAAAGACCAAGCCCACAAATATTAAGATGTTTGAATTTCCTTTCATCATCAATCAAAGAGTAAAAGCAAAACTCTAATATGAATATTGATGACCATAAAAAACAGTTTGCACAAGTGAACTATCCAGTAAAACGTCATCATCAAAAATGAACTACTCCTTAAAATCTTTGATCTTTGTCAAGAAATTGTCCATGGAATCTCCTTCATTCATGTGCTCACTCTCCAATTTTTTTTGGAGATAAGAAACAAGAGCCTCATTTCTTGCCTAGTATAAGGTTGTAAGTGTATCCCAAACATCCTTTGTTGCCTTGCAAGAGGGAATGTGAGGGATAATGGCACGTCTGACAGACAAAGCTATCAATGCATGTGCCTGAGCACCTTTGCCATCCCAAAAAAGTTGCTCTGCAGTAGATGCGGTAGGAATCGCAACTTGAACAGGAATCCAAAAATCGTCATCTTCAACACCATCTACATCATCTTCAATAATTGTATTTACATGTGTAGTAGGGCATTTTTCAATACCTTGCACATTATTCCATAGCCCTTTTGTTACCAATACATGACGCATCATATATTCCCAGAATGGGTAATTAGTACCATCCAAGTTGTCCTCAACAACCAACATACATGTTTTCATCTTTGTATGTATGCATGTGTGTGATACGTGTCTATGTATATGGATATGAGTGTGATCTATGCATGTATATATATGCACGCACACACACACACGCATATATATATATATATATATATATATATATATATATATATATATATATATATATATATATATATATATATATATATATATATATATATACACACACATATACATGCATAAATATATATGCATATATGTATTCATGTGTGTTATATGTATGCATGTGTTAGCATGCACAAATGTGTGTTTCATGTGTATGTATGTATGTGCATGTGTGTGATATATGCACACAGACACACACACACATATATATATGTGTGTGTGTGTATGTGTGTGGGTATGTGTGTGTGTGTATTCATGTGTATATGTATGCATGTGTTAGTTGTTGTGGTTAACTCGCTCTGATACCACGTGTTGGCGACGTCGAGGCAAAGGCCCGAACCTTGTCAAGCCTGTGGAATTCGCCGCGTCACCGTAGGGATGCTAAGCTAGAGTGAAAATTAGAACACCTCTATAATCAGTAGTATCTTAGCAAGGTTACTGTTACTCAAACATACAAGACTGCATTTTGAATTTACTGAAAAATTCACTGGAACTTCACTGGACTGTCACCGTAATTATACCGGAATCTTATCGGAATCAACTCCTATTCTGTTTGTAATTACTTCAAGTGAATATACATGAAGTAAGGAAGTGATGCGTGAACTTCCTTCACTGAATGAACTCTTTCTGAAGTTTAAGGAAAAACTTCACCAGTTCAGAATGCCTCTTTCCGGTCAGACTTTGTACTGTGTGTACATATCCATTTCACCGAAATCTTTGATGAACTGATAGTAGAGATGTCTAGCTATAAGATAAGCTATCTCTCATACGAAACTTCAACTTATTCTGCGAGATATACTTCGTTGTTCTACTGGAAAATACGTTCACTGAAAGAACTGTTATTGACCGAAAATGCGTTTACTGAGACAACTGTAATTGACCGAAACATTCGTTTACTGAGAAAATAACTGTTAACTAACTTTATACCGTAACACGAAAATACTCAGGTTTCTTCACATACGAAGAATGCGCGCAAACTTCCACATGAACATGTGTTTACTATTAGAGAAGATGTGTACAAAACTAGCTTGGCCTCATCTTGCTCAAGCTATGGAAACTCTCCTACACTGAGTAGTTTCTTCTTACCATCTCTCTCAGATGAATACCTGACATTTCAGGTTTCTGTTATTCATCTTTACATACGCAATCTCTGGCATCTTCTAACCCTATTCTTGATTTCTATATGCGCTCTATTCAAACTGCGCACTCTTCTCACGCACGTTCTTGTTCGCACTCGCTCTCTTTTTTCTCATGCACGTTCTCTCTTTATATACAGTTTGATTCGGTGTAACGAACTCTAACAAACTCTGATTCTGGAAGATTCTACGCTGTACATAATGTTGGGGATCTCACAGCTCTGAGACCACTTGTTGGTGAACGTCACGGCAAAGGCTTGAACCTTGTTAAGCCTGCGGAATTCGTCGTGCCACCGAAAGGATGCTAAGCTAGAGCGATATTAGAACACCTCTATAATTAGCAGTAGCTAATCACAGTTACTGTCACTCAACATATAAGACTGCGTTTCAAATTTACTGAACTTCACCGGACTATCACCAGACTGTCACCGTAATTATACCGGAATCTTACCGGAATCAACTCCTATTTTGTTTGTAATTACTTCAAGTGAATATACATGAAGTAAGGAAGTGATGCGTGAACTTCCTTCACTGAATGAACTCTTTCTGAAGTTTAAGGAAAAACTTCACCAGTTTAGAGTGCCTCTTTCTGGTCAGACTTTGTACTGTGTGTACTTATTCATTTCACCGAAATCTTTGATGAACTGATAGTAGAGATGTCTAGCTATAAGATAAGCTATCTCTCATACAAAACTTTAATCTACTCTACGAGATATACTTCGTTGTTCTACCGGAAAACACGTTTTCTGAAGAAAACTGTAACTGACCGAAACATACGTTTACTGAGACAACTATGATTGACCGAAAACATTCGTTTACAGAGAAGGTACCGGAAAACATGTTTACTGAACGAACTGTAACTGTTTAACTGACTTTATACCGTAACATGAAAATACTCAGGTTTCTTCACATACAAACAGTGCGCGCAAACTTCCACATGAACATGTGTTTTCTATTAGAGAGGATGTGTACAAATTAGCTTGGCCTTTTCTTGCTCAAGCTATGGAAACTCTCCTACACTGAGTAGTTTCTTCTTACCATCTCTCTCATATGAATACCTGACATTTCAGGTTTCTGTTATTCATCTTTACATATGCGATCTCTGGCATCTTCTGAAAAGCTTCTCTTCTCCCTCTTTCTGACCTCTATATGCGCTCTATTTAAACTGCACGCTCTACTCATGCACGTTCTTGTTCGCACGCTTCCTCTATTATTCTTATGCACGTTCTCTCTTTATATACAGTTTGATTTGGTGTAACGAACTCTATCAAACTCTGATTCTGCAAGATTTTGCGCTGTACATAACGGTCATGAATTTGTCCCTTCACTAAGACTTTTGATTTTCTGAATATTTTGATTCCGCTTCTCTTTATCTTTCTTTGTCTGTATGTCAAATTCGTGAGTGATTCTTCAACACATAACGGTCGTGAATTTGTCCCTTCACTAAGGCTTTTTGATTTTCTGAATACTTTAATTCCGCTTCTCTTTATCTTTCTTTTTCTTTTATGTCTGTCTGTATGTCAAATTCGTGAGTGATTCTTCAACAGCTCCCCCTCAATCACTAATTTGACATTTCCTGTCTTTCATATATTTTCCTTTCTTTTATACCTGCCATTTCTTTGAACCTACTTGTCTTTGTTCCATCCAAGCTCTTTGTCAGAATATCTACAATCTGATCTTTTGTTGTATACTATTTCTATCGCCTTCTCCATTACGTTTTCCCTCAGGAAATGATACTGAATCTCTATGTGTTTTGTTCTTGCATGAAATACTGGATTTGCTGCAAGATACAACGAGCTCATATTATCTCCATGTATGATAGGTATACCTTGATCAATACCCATGCTTTTGAGCAAGGTCTGCATCCATATCACTTCTTTAGCTGCTTCTACAAGTCCTTTATATTCTGCTTCTATTGACGATAAGGCCACTGTGTGTTGTTTCTTCGAACACCAGCTTACTAGCTTATCTCCTAGGTATATCATATACCCATGTGTTGATCTTCTGTCATCTTGACTTCCTGCCCAGTCTGAGTCATTGAATGCTCTCAGCTTTATATCTGACGTAAAAGGATAATATAATCCTTCCTTTATAGTTCTTTTGATATATCTAAGAACTCTTTGTCCTGCAACCCAATGTTGATCCTTCGGACAATGCATGAACTGTGAGAGAACTCCCACTGCATAGCTAAGATCCGGTCGTGTTAGTGTAGCGTAAATTAGACTTCCCACTAACGACTGATACTTTCTCATGTCTTTAAATTCTGCTCCATTATATTTACTGAGTTTATGATTTACTTCAAGCGGTGTTGAAGCTTCTCTGCAGTTCTCCATATTAAACTTCTTCAAGTTTAGGAGATACCTTTCTTGCGAAACATATACACCATGATCTGTGTATGTGATTTTCATTCCAAGAAAGTATGATAACTTTCCTAGATCACTGATCTGAAACTCCTTTTCAAGTAATCTCTTTACTTCTTTAATTCCTTCATTTGACGTCCCTGTGATTATAATGTCATCTACATAGATACAAATGTAGATCATACCTTCTTCTGTTCTCTTGATAAGTAGACTTGCATCTGCCTTTGAACTTTGGTATCCAAGTTCATTGAGATATTTCATAAGTCTGTAATTCCAAGCTCTTGGAGCTTGCTTCAGTCCGTAAAGTGCTTTTCTTAATCTGCAAACAAAATTTGGGTATCTGGAACTTACAAACCCTTCCGGTTGTTCCATGTAGACTTCATCTGATATATATCCATTCAGAAATGCATTCGTGATATCCATCTGACTTAGCTTCCATCCTTTTGATGTTGCTATAGCAATCACTGTCCTTATGGTTGACATCTTTGCCACCAGACTGAACGTCTCATCATAATCTATGCCATGCGTCTGAGCATAGCCCTTGATAACTATTCTAGCTTTGTATCTGGCTATCCTTCCATCTGCAAGTTGCTTAACTTTGAAAACCCATTTATTTCCAATCACTTTCTTACCACTTGGTTTCGGAACAAGTTCCCATGTCTTGTTCTCTTCCAGTGCGCTGAACTCTTCTTCCATTGCTTCTTCCCATTGCTTCTTGCCTTTAGCTTCATCATAGTTCTAAGGTTCTTCATCATCTTTGACCATATATGCATAATTTTTCTGAGTTATATACGAAGTATCATAGGAATACCTTTCTGGTTGTCTTCTAGTCCTGCTTGACCTTCTTGGTTCAAACTCTTCATGTGTATCTGAATACACATCTTCATCAAGTCCCTGTTCATCTTCATTTCTCATACCTGATCCGATCCTGGACGTACTTGCCTGCATATGATCTTCATCTCTATTCACCTGTACAATTGATTTCCCTTTCTCTCTTCTTCATTCCTCTTCTTCAAATTCTTCCGTTGTATGACTTTGACCTACATACCAGCTTTTCTGTTCATCAAATGTAACATCTCTGGGAACAGTAAACTGTTTTGTTAGAGGACTCCATAACCTGTAGCCCATCTGCTTTTCATCGTATCCGACGAACACATATTTCTTTGCTTTTGGTTCAAGCTTCATACGGGGTCATTCCATCTAATGATGTACACGGTAATCTGTTTACCAAGTATGTAGCTGTATTTACGGCTTCAGCCCAAAGATAATTTGGACAATCCTTTTCCTTTAGCATAGCTCGTGCAAACTCAACTAGAGTTCGGTTCCTTCTTTCTGCTACACCATTTTGTTGTGGTGTATACCTGCAGGATATTTCTCTCTTAATACCTGCATTCCAAAGATAATCATTGAACTCTCGGGAGAAGTATTCTCCCCCTCCATCAGACCTTAGTCTCTTCAGCTTTCAACCTGTGAGTCTTTCAGCAAATGCATGAAAATGCTTGAAGGTTTCAAATACTTCTGATCTTTCCTTCAAAACATATAGCGTTATCCATCTTGTAGCATCATCAATGAATAAAACATAATACCTTGAACCACTGATTGATCCTTCTTTTGTTGGACCCCATACATTTGTATGAATGAGTTCAAGTACTCCGTCATGTTTGAATCCTTTCTTCTGGAAAGGTAACCTGTGGGCTTTTCCCATCTGACATGCTTCGCGCTTGTGAATCATGTGTTGGTTCTGTACATTCGGTAATCCCAGTACTGACTGATTCGAAATCATAGCTTTAATTCCTTTTTCATTAAAATGAACTAATCTCTTATGCCAGAGATCAAGTTCTGTAATCACCTTTTCACCATGTGTGAGCAACGCTTGACCAATGTTCCCTTGTACTCTTAAAGTAAAGAGTCTACCTTCCTTCTTACCAGAGACGATCAGATGATATCCATTCTCGGGATCTTCTACAAATACTCCTTCATTTGTAAATCTGACCTGAAAACCTTTCTCAACTATCTGTCCTATGCTAATCAAATTTTTCGGTATTGTTGGAACATACAAAACATTGGTTAGCAAATCTGCTCCACTCTTACACTTCACTTTTCCAATTGAATGTACACTATGCCTCGTATTGTCACCTGTTTGAACAGTATGATTGGAACTACCTTTTTCCAATTCTGACATCAGTTCTATATTTCCTGACAAGTGATTAGAACATCCAGAATCAATGTAAAATACCTTTAGGTCTTCGTTATCTGATGTGCTAATTGAGTTCATCATCAATGATGTATGACTTTCATTCTGTGTGTCATTTGTGTAGTTGTTGTAGGTGGTGTTGTAGGATTGATTCTGTCCCCAGCTTCTTGCTCCACCTCTACCATAGCCTCCTCTTTGAGTCTGTCTTCCTCTTTGAAAATTACTCTGATATCTTCCGCTTCTGCCTCTGTTATTACTGTTCTGATTTTGATTTGATCCTTGTTGATTGTGCCAACAATCATGAGCCAAATGATTATTTAGTCCACAGATCCAACAAGCCTTCTTGTTGTTATTCTGGCTACCTCTTCCTCTTCCAAAACCTCTTGCTCTTCCTCTGCCGGTGCCTTTACCTCTTGCATAATAAGCCTGAGAACTCGACTCTTCTTCATCTTTTGACTTGCCTTTATCTCCTTTCTTCTTGTTCTTCATGTACATTGTAGAACTTTGTCCTTTATCTATCTCCTTTCAGGTCTTGCTCATATGTGAGCATCAAACCAAGCAACTGATTTAAATCTGGTACAAAATGATTTAAAGAAAGTTCAGTTGAGAGTACGAAAGGTTTCCACCTTTCATCTCCTCTCAAACCTGTGAGCACTTTCGCTATCAATCTATGATCTTCGACATCTTCATTTATGGATACAAGACTATCTGCTAGATCCTTCATCTTAGTAACATAGTCACTAATGCTTTGATTCGACTTCCTTTTGAACGTTGTGAATTCGGACCATAAGCTAGCCTTCCTAGCTTTTGTAGTATTTTGGAAATGATCTTCCAACGCACTCCATATGTCCTCCACTTTCTCAAGACCTCTAATGTGTGGTAGTAGATGGTCTGTAACGGTATTATAAATGTAAGCTCTTGCCGTTGCATCTTTCTTCTACCACAGCTTCAAGGCTTCTAATTGTTCTTTTCCCGGTTGACTATCATCTTCGAAAGTCGGCTTCTTTTCTTCTTCGGTCACATACATCATTAAGTCCTTACTCATAAGTAAGGCTTCCATGCGCATTACCCATGCGGGATAATTATCTCTGTCCAATTTATCAATTTGGACATGATCTGCCATGATCTTCTTGTTTCTGTTACTTCCGGTGAGTGTAATATTAAAGGGTTTTACCTTTTGTAAACCTTTACCTTGAAAATGACTTTGGAATACTTCTTGATACCGTTTGTTAGCTTCCACCTTCCTTTATGAAGGTTCTTCGAATTCTCTTGTATCTTCACTTATGTTTGCTCTTTGAGAATCTTTCTTACTCTCTTACCACTTGTGTGGTTAACCAGCTCTGAACCCTCTTCTTAGATCTCACGGCTCTGATACCACTGTTGTGGTTAACTCGCTCTGATATCACGTGTTGGCGACGTCGCGGCAAAGGCCCGAACCTTGTCAAGCCTGCGAAATTCGCCGCGTCACCGTAGGGATGCTAAGCTAGAGTGAAAATTAGAACACCTCTATAATCAGCAGTAGCTTAGCAAGGTTACTGTTACTCAAACATACAAGACTGCGTTTTGAATTTACTGAAAAATTCACTGGATTTTCACTGGACTGTCACCAGACTGTCACCGTAATTATACCAGAATCTTACCGGAATCAACTCCTATTCTGTTTGTAATTACTTCAAGTGAATATACATGAAGTAAGGAAGTGATGCGTGAACTTCCTTCACTGAATGAACTCTTTCTGAAGTTCATAATGACTCTTTCCGGTCAGACTTTGTACTGTGTGTACATATCCATTTCATCGAAATCTTTGATGAACTGATAGTAGAGATGTCTAGCTATAATATAAGCTACATGTCATACGAAACTTCAACTTATTCTGCGAGATATACTTCGTTGTTCTACTGGAAAATACGTTCACTGAAAGAATTGTTACTGATCGAAAATGCGTTTACTGAGACAACTGTAATTGACCGAAACATTCGTTTACTGAGAAAATAACTGTTAACTAACTTTATACCGTAACACAAAAATACTCAAGTTTCTTCACATATGAAGAATGCGCGCAAACTTCCACATGAACATGTGTTTTCTATTAGAGAAGATGTGTACAAAACTAACTTGGCCTCATCTTGCTCAAGCTATGGAAACTCTCCTACACTGAGTAGTTTCTTCTTACCATCTCTCTCAGATGAATACCTGACATTTCAGGTTTCTGTTATTCATCTTTACATACGCAATCTCTGGCGTCTTCTAACCCTATTCTTGATTTCTATATGCGCTCTATTCAAACTGCGCGCTCTTCTCACGCACGTTCTTGTTCGCACTCACTCTCTTTTTTCTCATGCACGTTCTCTCTTTATATACAATTTGATTTGGTGTAACAAACTCTTACAAACTCTGATTTTGGAAGATTCTATGCTGTACATAATGGTCGTGAATTTGTCCCTTCACTAAGGCTTTTTGATTTTCTGAATACTTTAATTATGCTTCTCTTTATCTTTCTTTTTCTTTTATGTCTGTCTGTATGTCAAATTCGTGAGTGATTCTTCAACATTAGTATGCACACATGTGTGTTTCATGTGAATGTATGCATGTGCATGTCTATGATGTATGCAAGTGTGTTTACAACTATGTATGCATGTATATGTATACATGTGTATTCATGCATGTGTGTGTGATGTGTGTGTATCCACATGTGTGTTTTATATATATGTATGTGTATTTGCATGATGTGTATGTATCTATATATGTATTATGGTCCTCGCTGATTCAAGTAGCTATATATAGAGAGGCATAAGGTTGGGAGGAGAGACATCTCTCTACTAGGTGGTGGAATATTTTCTCAAATAAATGCATAGTGGAATCTACATCAAAGCATACTACATTTGTATGCATATTTGTATACACTTTTCTTGTATAGTTGTATCCCTAGAATCCTATTATATTTAATATTATTTTCATCTTTTATTATTATATGGTCCTCATTGATTAGAGTAGTCAATGATTTGTGTTCAATGTACGTGATGCATTTGCACTTGAAGACGAGGTAATTGAAATCAAGACACACACACACACACACACACATATATATATATATATATATATATATATATATATATATATATATATATATATATATATATATATATATATATATATATATATATATATATATATATATATATATATATAGAGAGAGAGAGAGAGAGAGAGAGAGAGAGCTTTATATATGTGTGTGCATATATATATATATATATATATATATGTGTGTGTGTGTGTGTGTGTGTATATATATATATATATATATATATATATATATATATATATATATATATATATATATATATATATATATAACAAATAAAAGCAATGCATAATGAGCATTGTCACGATGATGTGACATAAATATCCACATCTCTATCAGACATTACTTATGAGGCCACATGTATGTGTGCATGTGTATGTATAGTGTGTGTATGTATGTGTGTGTATGTATAGTGTGTGTATGTATGTGTGTGTATATATCTGTATGTGTGTATATGTGTATGTGTATGTGTGTATGTGTGTGTCTGTGTGTATGTGTATGTGTGTGTATGCATGTGACTTTATGTGTGTGTATGTTTGCATATGTATATGTGCATGTGTGTATATGTGTGTGTATGTGTGTCTATATGTGTATGTGTGTATGTGCATGTGTGTGTATGCATGTGTGTATGTATGTATGCATATGCATGTGTGTGTATGTATGCATGTGAATATGTGTGTGTATGTTTATGTGTATGTATTTGTATGTGTGCATGTGTGTATGTGTGTATGTGTATGTGTGTGTATGCATGTGTATATATTGTTGGAAAGTATGGTAGTTGTACAAGCTCCAATTGTGAGGCTTGACACATAATCACCTCTCGTTTATAACTTCCTCATAATTTATGTATTTGTGGTAAGCCCAAAATGAAGCTAGGCCCTAAAAATATAAAGGGTACACTCATAACCTTAGAGTAGAATGTTGAATTAAAAAGGGAAAATGTATTTATGACTTATATAAAAAACAAAATATATTTAGAGAGATGGAATACTCAAAAAAGTCATGACCTTATCCACATGAAGTGATATGGATCACCAAAAGCCACCCAACGCAATGGAAAGACAAAGGACATGAAGTGAAAGGTCAAGAGGTGAGAGAAGATGCAAGGGTAGGTGAAAAGTACCATACCCATAGCTCTATATATAGAGCTCATTTGAATGTGAAAATTTGTGAAGATGAAAAGGAGATGGTGTAGAAGCATATGCTCATCATTCTCTCACCAATGGATATCAGAAGGTACCTCATTTGAATGCTACAATGCATAAAGGTATTCCAGATGCATACCTTTTTTTGTGCACAGCCACCTTGTGAAGGTGATATCTCTCTGTATACTTGTCCAATTACTGCATATGATATCTTGTTGGAAATATTATCTCTCATACTCTTTGTATCTCAGATATCTCTGTCAGATGATTCTCCAGTAGTGATTGGGAACATTTCTTGTGAACCTCAATGTTTTGCTTAACCTAAGATGACAGGTAGTCTATCTTTGTATAGTTAGTTGCCTGGTCAAATGAAATTGAAATGGAGTGTTCTATAGCTTGTTAGAAAAGTAAAAGAGTCTACTATGTGTGGACCAATTTTTAGAGTCATTGGATCTCTAAGTTGTGACTGAATCAAGTTTTAGTAAGCATATGTCTTATAGGGCAGATTCTAGAAGAGGTTCTCTAACTTCTACTGTGTGTATTGGAGTGTATTGGAGTCAAATTTCTCCACATTTTTGGTATCAGAGCTTTGGTTGCAGTGCATTGGGATTGGAGCCCATGTATGCACAAAGAGACCTTGAAGATGATGCAGAGATGATAAACAAGAGCTTGGAGCTTTGAGCTCATGGAGTATGCAACACTCGTGTGTGTTGGAGATGAGCTTCATATGTAAGACAATGTTGTTGCTTTATGTTATTTGAAGTAAGAAACTCTCTTTTTCTCCTCTCTATTGATATGTGGATCATTAATTCATGTTATAAGTGATATTAATCACTTGGTTGAAGATTTATGAGCAGCCTATGCAAGAAGATGAAGATTCAAGCAAAGAATCTTGGATGAGCAACTACATATAGTTGCATATGCGCATTGTATGCATGCTCTGGACATTGCACTCAATTGAATGAAGTGCAAGCTTTGATTATGTACATGGCTGAAGGTGTAAGCTTTTATGTAAGCTTGATAATAGCATTATATGCTTATGCGTTTGGAGATGTCTATGTATGCATGCTTGTGAAGTTTATGCTCAAAGATGTATGACAATGTTGGATAGCCATGCTTAGGCTAAATATAATTTGAATTTAGAGTTTTCCATTGATGTCAAAGATACAAGAATGTATGCACATGTGGTGAAGGATTTTATACACACATGTTGGATAAAGTATGGATGAGTAATAGGCTATTCTATAAAGTCTATACAAGCTGAAATTTCCAGGTCTATGTAGCCATATGAATTGGCACAAAGAGAGATGATTGTTGATTTGCATGCATGATTATATGTGATTGTTAGTGTGATATTGAAGCATTAAACGTTGGTCATGTTCAACCATAGATGAGCTAAAAGTAAATGTATTTGGATGCCATGAAGATTGGTAAGATGCAAGGCTGCTATGTATGTAATTTGTGGATGTATCTTGTTGTGGATAAAACCCATTGAGGTAGATTTGCAAAAGAAAATATATATGCTTATGTTATGATAACTAAAAGCATTTGTTTCTTGAGTTTAGATACATCAAGTGAATGCAAGGTTCCTATTTGCAAAAGCCAAAGAAAGGATTGGCAAAGCTTGGAGAAAGGAAGGACACAAAGCTTGGAGCCAATGTGAAGGAAGGAACCCAAGCTCAAAGGTTGTCAAACACAGTGTGTGCACTTGAAGATTGAACCCAAGCTAAAAGGTGGACAAGGTTGAAGCCGAGAATTGAGCTTCCCAACAAAGGAGGGGTAGAAGACTCCAAAGAAGGGCTGTCATAAAGTGTTGAAGATCAACAAGGACTTGAAGAAGAAACTCCCCAAGGTCAAGGATCACAAGCAAGTGCCAAGGTAGAAGGAAAGTCACTCATGCAAAGTGTGAAATGTTGATTGAGGTAAAAGAAGGTAAAGAAGTGCATTTGCAAAGGTAAGGGCTGATGTAAATGCTTGATGAAAAAAATAAATCCACAGTGTGTGGTGGTAAGTTCCAAGCAAACTCTATGTGAATGTGTAGTCAAAGGTTGAGGCTAGTAAGACCACCAAAGAGAGTGGCGAGCCTATGGCAAGTAAGACCATTCCAAGAGGAGTGGCAAGCCTATGTGAGGCAAGTAAGACCATCCCAAGAGGAGTGGCAAGCCTATGTTAGGTGCAAGAAGCACCATAGACCAAGTGAAGGTCTAGTGAAAGGTTGAGGCAAGTAAGACCACCCAAGAGGAGTGGCAAGCCTATGGCAAGAAAGACCATTCAAAGAGGAATGGCAAGCCTATGTAAGGGCAAGTAAGACCATCCCAAGAGGAATGGCAAGCCTTGTTAGGTGCAAGAGGCACCATTGATTACATTCACTATTTCTTGTGTTTCTTTTGTAGGTGATGAAGAAAGCTTGGAAGATGTGGAAGCTATGAATGCTTTACATGAAAGGAACTCATGAAAGAGTTCATGTATGATCAGCCCATTGTTGATTTTGCAGGTATACATTCAGCCATGAAGAATGACGAAAAGCTTATGAAGCAAGAGGGAGTTAGCTTGCAAGGATTGGAAGATCCAAGACAAGTCCAAAGAAGAGGAAAGTACCCAAAAGAAGTAGGTACACTCAAAGAAAGAGTAAGAGCAGCCATCAAAGGTGAATTCAAAGCATGAGGAGGAGCCACCTATATGGAAGGAGTTCTTAGAAGGAAGGAGCAGCCATGAAGCACAGAAGAAGTCATGAAGACAAGTTGGAAGAAAGCATGACAACCATGACAATGTTAAAAGGAGGTGCAAAACAAATTGCAAGCAATGACAAAGTTGAAGATGATCCAAAGACAAAGGAGGATCAAAGCAAAGCATGCAATCCTAGAAGATGTGAAGCCATGAAGCCACGAAGCCATGAAGATACAAAGAGAGGACAACAAAGAGGAAGAGAGTGAAGCAACGAAGATAAGTACAACCAAGGTGATCTTATTTCATTCTATGAGTTTGTATGAAGCATGTTCTTGATAGGGATTGAAGAAGAGCTCTTCCTAAGAGCCAAAGAAGCAAAGCTAAAGCTGAAGGAAGAGAAGGAATCTTGGAAGCAAACAAAGAAGATCACCAACCTATTGAAAGAAGAGATACAAAGGCAAAAGAAGTGAAAGGCGAAGAGGACAAGAATTGGAGAGTAGCATGGACTCCCAATTGTAGCTTGAGGGGGAGTGTTGGAAATTATGGTACTTTTGCAAGCTCCAATTGTGAGGCTTGACACATACTCACCTCTCATTTATAACCTCTTCATCATTTATGTATTTTTTGTAAGCCCAAAATGAAGATAGGCCCTAGAAATATAAAGGGTACACTCATAACCTTAGAGTAGAGTGTTGAATTAAAAAGGGAAAATGTATTTATGGCTTATATAAAAGCCAAAATATATTAAGAGAGATGGAATACTCAAAAAATCCGTGACCGTATCCACATGAAGTGACATGGAGCACCAAAAGCCACCCAAGGCAATGGAAAGACAAAGGACATGAAGTGAAAGGTCAAGAGGTGAGAGAAGATGCAAGGGTAGGTGAAAAGTTCCATACCCATAGCTCTATATATAGAGCTCATTTGAACGTGAAAATTTGTGAAGATGACAAGGAGATGGTGTAGAAGCATATGTTGGGCATTCTCTGACCAATGGATATCAGAAGGTACCTCATTTGAATGCTACAAGGCATAAAGGTATTCCAACTGTATACCTTTTCTGTACACAGCCACCTTGTGAAGGTGATATCTCTCTATGTACTTGTCCAATTAATGCATATGATATCTTGTTGGAAATCTTATCTCTTATACGCTCTGTATCTCAAATATCTCTATCAGATAATTCTCCAGTAGTGACTGGGAACATTTCTTGTGAACCTTAGTTTTTTGCTTAACTTGAGATGACAGGTAGTCTATCTTTGTACAGTTAGTTGCCTAGTCAAATGAACTCAAAATGGAGTGTTCTATAGCTTGTTAGAAAGATAAAAGAATCTACTATGTGTGGAACAATTTTCAGAGTTATTGGATCTTTGAGTTGTGATTGAACCAGGTTTTAGTAAGCATATGCCTTACAGGGCAGATTTTAGAAGAGGTTCTCTAACTTCCGTTGTGTGTATTGGAGTCAATTTTTTCCACATATATATGTATGCCACTTTATGTATGTTTGTGTGTATGTCTGTGTATGCATATGTGTATGTGTGTATATGTGTGTGTATGCATGTGTATGTATAGTGTGTTTGTGTGTATGTGTGTGTATATGTATGTGTGTGAATGTATGTGTGTGTATGCATATGTGTGTATGTGTATGTGTGTGTATGCATGTGTATGTATGTATGCATATGCATGTGTGTGTATGTATGCATGTTTGTGTATGTATGCATGTGAGTGTATGTGTATATGTATATGTGTATGTATGTGTATGTGAATATGTGTGTGTATGTGCATGTGTGTGTATGCATGTGTGTATGTATGTGTATGTGAATATGTGTGTGTATGTGCATGTGTGTGTATGCATGTGTGTATGTATGTGTATGTGAATATGTGTGTGTATGTGCATGTGTGTGTATGCATGTGTGTATGTATGTATGTATGTATGCATATGCATGTGTATGCATGTGTGTGTATGTATGCATATGGTTGTATGTATGCATATGGTTGTATGTATGCATGTGAGTGTATGTGTGTGTGTGTGTCTATGTGCATGTATATATATGTGTATGTGTATATGTGTATGTGTATATGTGTATGTGTATATGCGTATGTGTATATGCAGATGTGTATGTCTATGTAGGCATATGTGTGTGTATGTGCATGTATGTACGCATATGCATGTGTGTGTATGTGCATGTATGTACGCATATGCATGTGTATGCATGTGTGTGTATGTATGCATATGTGTGTATGTATGCATGCATGTATGTGTGTGTGTGTGTCTACGTGTGTGTATGTATATGTGTATGTATTTGTATGTGGGTATGCATATGTGTATATGTGTATGTGTGGGTATGCATATGTGTGTATATGTGCATGTGTGTATGTATGCATATCCATGTGTATGCATATGTGTGTATGTATGCATGTGAGTGTATGTGCGTGTGTCTATGTGTGTATGTATATGCATATGTATGTGTATGTATATGTGTGTGTATGTGTATGTGTGTGTATGCATGTGTACATATTTGTGTGTATGTGACTTTATGTGTGTTTATGTATGTGTGTGTATGTGTATATGTGTGTATGCATGTCTATATGCATATGATTGTATGTATGTGTATGTGTCTATGTGTGTGTGTCTATGTACATGTATGTGTATGTGTATATGTGTGTGTCTATGTGTATGTGTATGTGTTTATGTGCATGTATGTATACATATGTGTATGTGTATGTGTGCGTATGTTTATGTGTGTGTATGTGTATGTGTGTGTATGTGTATGTGTGTGTATGCATGTGTATGTAATTGTTTGTATGTTACTATACGTGTGTCTATCTATGTGTATGTATGTGTGTATACATGTATGTGTGTGTTTCTATGAGTGTGTATATATGTGTTGTTGATATATTTAGGTAGTGATGTGTGTGAACACTCTAGGACCACTGGGGCACTTTTTTCCCTCTATAGGAGGTTTTTTCCCCCCGACTTGTATATACGCCTATTTCCCTAAAGGGCTACTTATCTTTGTACATTCTAGTGGTAATACATTTAGTATTGTGTGTTGTGCTCTAAGCTTCTTCTTCTTCCTTGTGCTGTTCGTGTGCTTCCGTAGACATCTAACTCCAACAATTGGTATCAAAGCAGGTCACCGCTTCATCTAGGGCGTTGTCTATACCTCTCCGATTGCAGTCTCAGAATCGCACAAAATTTGATAAGCATACTCAAGGTGTTTCAGAGATCAAAACAACTTTGCTGTGTGGTGCCAAAATCGCGATCTTAGCTCGTTTCAACCTCCGAACGCACTATCATAGCATTTGTGCAGGCTATTTCATCTTTTTGTGCCAAAGGTATATACCCGTTTCAGTTTGCCAATATAAGCGTTTCGAAGTCTGCTACAGGTTTAGTAGAATTCATCTAGGTAGTTATGTTCAACTTTTTGAGATACAATCAATTTTCTACATCAAGGTATTTTAGTCACCAGCCATGGCTGAAAGTAGTGATGTATTCCATATGTTGGTTGTTGAGGATAAGTTGGATGGTACCAACTACCCATTATGGGCTTATATGATGTGTCATGTATTGGTCACAAAAGGACTATGGAATATTGTCTAGGGTGTTGAAAGATGTCCTGTTACACCTGCAAATACAGGTACTACAAATACAGGTGCTAGAGCTGATGGAGATGGTGTCGAAGATGATGATATTCTGCAGATTCTTGTCCGTGCTTCTGTTTTTGTTGCACCTACTACAGAGAGGCCGGAATGGTTGTTGTAGAGGCCTCTACACCAAAAATAGAGTCTGCTAATCCTATATAGGAAGAAGAATGGGCGTTTACTACTGTTTGTAGTTTTGATCCATCTTGTCATGAGTAGTGTATGTTTGTAGTAGACTCAGATGTTTGGTACTTTGATAGTGGGGCAACCAAACATATTACCTCGCAATGCAGTTTCTTCTCTTCACTCGAACCTACCCCTATAGGGAATACTGTTACATGTGCCAACAACTCCTCCTATCCTGTTATGGGAGTTGGTAAGATCATTTTGACTATTGTTGATGGTAGTTCTTTCACTTTGTTAGATGCTTTGTTTGTGCCAGGGATCAAGAAAAATCTGTTATCAGTTTCTGCATTAGCCAAGATTGGCTTGGTTTTGCTTATGGCATTTTATGTTGTGGGCTGTATAAGCTCATAGACTATGAAAGATCTGTAAATGATTTGGCATGTGCAGTACATGATTCTCACGCTATGTCAGATGCAAAGCTTTGGCATGCACGCTTTGGTCATCTGAATTTTGCTAGTTTGCTACGCCTGCAGAAATCTGAAATGGTGTCCTATTTTCCCAAACTTGAGGCCCCATGTAAAATTGTATGTGAAGGCTGTATTTTGGGCAAAATGCAATGTTCTTCCTTTCCAAAAGATGGTTCAGTTCCGGCTACTCAAAAATTGCAGCTTGTACATAGTGATGTTTGTGGTCCTATGCAGACACCTTCTTTTGTGAACTATCTTTACTTCGTGACTTTCATCAATGATTTTTCCAGGCATGCATGGGTATATCCATTGAAGTCAAAGTCCGAAGTGTTTATGTGCTTCAAACAATTTTTGCTTTTGACTGAAAATCTATCAGCATGTAAAATGGGCACCCTCCATTCTGATCGAGGGGGGGAATATATGTCTTCTGACTTTAATGCACTTCTGGCTGAATGTGGGATAAAACACGAGTGTACAATTGAGACACGTGGCTAACCCATTGGACTCCTAGCCAATATGTCATGCGTTCAAATCCATTGTGGATACAACAGTAAGTCATTCTGACAAATATTAATTCACTTGAATGACTATCGATAAGGAATGGATAAATATTCACCTTTTTCCTTCTATATACATTCTCTCTTTTATTATACCAACTAGGTAGAAACCTATAGATTTAAGTATTTTTTTGAAAAAAATAATTTCAAAGAGGATGGAACTTTTGGATAAAGAAACAACATGAGTTAAAAAACAAAGAACCTCAATGTTTTACTTGTGCTTGTGTGAGATTCAAGGGTTCCCATGGATGCTATGCCTTTCATTGCAGATTCCAACTTTCAATTAATCGATATGTTGAAGATGTAGGTAGTAAGATCGAACTTCCTCTTTAGATGTAGGTCGTAAGATCGAACTTCCCCTTTAAAAAATATTGTGTCACAATAGAACAAATAAAAATATAAAAGTTAGCCGGGAAAAAAACAATCTTTCCCATGTCCAAGGAAAAAAAGTGGAAGAAATTATGCTGGTGGTAGAAATCATTCCGAATGAAGACGCCTATATAGAAAATGTATGCATACTGTAGTATTTCTTTTCCCTCGAGCTCGAGGTTGAAGGCGAGTTAGGACGCGTGAAGCAACATCTCCGGTGCTTGAAGGTTCTTTTAGTATTGGATTTGTTGCAGCAGCCGTCTTTCTCTCTTTCTCTGGATCCTTCCTTTTAGAGCAATTTCAAAGCCATGGAAGACGATTGGGGTAATGCTTTGTCACCTACTTACGCTCATTTCTTCTTGGCTTCGAAGGTTACCCTTCTTACATCCGGCTATAAACATCGTTTGTGCGCTTGATCGTCCAGCAGACGCATGATGATCAACTCTTCTTCTCGCAGTGTTTATCTCGTATATGATATACGCAGTATTTACACTTCTGTTTCCTTGTGATAACCATATTTATTAGACTTCAATTGGTTTACCATTTTGGATCAAGCAAAATTTCATAGCTCATAGCTGTAGGTGTCTCGATTCCGTTTTGTTCTACAGTTCCAGGAGTGATGATAAACTCAAATCAACATATTCTTCGGTTGATATATCCTATTTATGTTTGGACATGAATTGCTTCAAAATGTCACATTGTTTCATCTTGCAGAATCTGAGGATTTTGTGCCGCTGCCTCCCACGATCGCAAAAGAGCAGCCCAAGGGCCAATGGGATGACGAAGATGCAGATGAAGAGGAAGATGTCAAAGAGTCATGGGATGATGAAGAAAAACCGAAGCCAAAACCAAAACCAGTAATCTCTTAATTTCTATTTCAAATTCAATGCTTTTATGGCCTGTCGTTGGCAAAAGGAATCGCTTCCAGGATGATTATCGAGTAGGATATACTACCTTGACACTGGTTTTCTGGTTTTTCCCTAGTGTGGATGTTGAATTGAGAGTTCATTCATTCAGTTGCTGAAGTTAATGTTTACAATATACCTAATTTCATGATGATTGTATTTTCTTTAAAAGACTATTCTTTCAAATTCATATTGGCTGTATTTATAGGGTAAATAATATACCAATGTTACAAGATATATGCAGTTGTAATGGATTTAAGCATTTAACATCAGGAATCACAATGATTATGAGGATATGACTATTTTTTGCAACCTTAATTCCCCATATAAAAAGGACCTCCTTTCCAATGCTGGGTAATTTTGAGTCTTTTGAGCATTCACAGTTGTATTTATGTATGATCAATGATGATTTTGAGTTTCTGGAGGGGTAGTTTTTCGCTTTTGATTGTGACCGATTACTGGCTGATGTTGCTTCTATGCTATCCCTGGATGATTCTTTGCTTGTAATTTCACATATTTTTAATGAAGTAGCATTTAAAGTCCATTCTTCAGTATGCAAATCATCTTTGGTTTTTCTTTCTGTCTTTCTATTTACTTTCCTCAAGTTTGCTGTCTCCTTTATCTTGATATTGGGGGCAAACTTATATCAAATTTCACATGGGCGTTAGTTCATGTCCTTTGTTTAGTTTCTTTCTTCTTTAAAGAAAAGAAGAACGAGAAAAGGAGGCAGATTTCACTTGTAATTGGATAGACTTGTTGAGCATTTGTCCGTTTCTGATGTAGAAGCCCACAGATAAACATTAATTATCTCATCTCACCTTTGGATTGTTGGGAAAGAGTTGTAAGGATGTACATATCACATGAACATGAAGAAACAAGGAGCCCATCTTATGAATGTGTATTCTTTCAAATTTACAAAAGTTAAGTTTCCTTTAGGGATCTTGTCAAGGAATAAAAGCACTTGAATATGAAAGAAAGCTCCTCAATTGTTATGTCTCCTGCCTCCTTGGACATAGTGATGGGTGCTTGTAGTCAGTTATAAGCATGTGTCTGCCCAGTGCGAGCTGGTACATTTGGGCAAGAGTCCCAAAAATAGGACTCTTGGGGCTCATTTGTGAAATTCACATCTAGCATGTTTGGACTCTTGGCTCTTGAGCCACCCACACATCTTTATGGTGTGGGGATGGTGGTATGGGACGCCATGCCTTTGAGGTGGTGGTTGCTGTGTATGGCTGCAAGCTACGAAGCTCAGGGATGGTTTGTTTTGGACCCTGTGTCTGGGAGGTGAGTCTGTGTCTGATTCTGTGTGTGTGAATATGGCGTGTGCTATGACTTGTGTTGCAGGGCTGATCCAGGAGGGATTTGAAATTTGGCACCAGAATCTCATCCTGCAAGGAGGAATGAGGCATGGTGACGTGCACAAATCCACTAGAGCTCCTGGAGTCGTGATGGCTCGGTATGAAATGATCTCCAATCCCTTGCACAGGGTGGTATGGGATGCTTCTAGCAGGAGACAAGGGCAGGGCACATGCAAGCCGGTGGACGAGGACAAGGGGGTCACACGCAAGCCCGTAGTTGGACACAAATGTAAGATAGATCCTTCCTTTACATCCCTTTTGATGGATAGCCGAGTAGGGAAGCTTTTTCCCGATTCCTTCTGTGATGGCTCCCCTGTCGGGATATCTTCCTCTTGCCTGGGAGGGAGGATAGACCTTGTGGGCTGTCCATATGAGCGGAAGGGGAATTTTTGAGGGGAGGAAAAGCCCCTACAACTTCCTCATGTAGCGAAATTCCTTGCCCATACAGGCTGCTGCGTATATATCTTTGATGATGACTTCATCCAAGAGTCTTTGGCAATTCAATCGAAGGAGAGGGGAAGAAGCAGCCCAGAAAATTGTGGTTTCTCCTTCATTAGGGCAGCTATGGATGCTCGAATAAAGGTGGAGAACCTAGCCTCCCCTTGCTCTATACTTTGCAACCACACTGAAATATCAGTAGGCTAGTGGTCTGGTGGTGATAAACCCTCTGAGATTGTGATATTAGCTGCTAATGAAACCCCTATTTCATGGCATCTCTCCACCTTGATGACTTTTTAGGCTTGAGGAGGCAAGCCACTGCTTGCAAGAGGACCGCTGTCCCTCTGTTGAGAGGGGGGAGAGTCCCTCAGCATTGAGGTCTGCAGCTCCTCTGTTGCAAGGGTACTTATCCCTCTGTTGTGAGGGCAACAGCCCCTCTGCAAGAGTGCAGCGGCTGTCTGTCAGCAAGAGGGTGGATGCTGCTCTGTTGAGTAGGGTGACGTGAGTGATGAGATTGTGATGTGGAAGCTTTTCACGATGTGGCATGTTAAAAAATAGGAGCTTAGATTCCTAGTCCATTGATCTTTGCTTTTCAAAGATTTAATCTCAGCCCTGAAAAGCTATTGACTTTTTTAGAGGGTTCAAAACTAGGGTTTGACTTTTGGAGGGGGAAATGATGTTAGATGGTAAGTATTGTACATACTTAGATTAGTTGCTTTGAGTACTTCAAGAATATGTGAACAATTAATCATGCACAAGATGATGATTTTTTATCAAGTCTTTGGCTTTTCGCCTATGGCCTAATTTGATAAAAAACTTCATGAATAGATACAATGATTGATGTAATCAAACCTAAAATATACAAATCAGAATTTCTAAGAAGTCTTAAATGCTAAAATGTAACAATTCCCCCCCCTAATTTGGGGTAGGAGGAGGACTCCATAATAGGATCAAACTTCTTTTTGACTTCTCTTTCTCATGAACTTGTGGTGTGGAATAAATACAAGTCCTCTCGTGGTCTGAAGTCCACAGATGTAGCTAAAGTATGAAATTATTATTCCATACATCTTGGGACTTACGCATGAAATTTTGTCTTTTGAACTTGATAAAGATATTCTTCTCACTGATGTTCAAGTCGGATCAAACATTAAAGAACCCCAAGTTTTTTTGACAAACTTCTAACTTCATGTCAGATTTCCAAAACGAATCTTCTTAAGAAGATATCATTTATATCTTCCAAACAGGATTAACTTGATGAAGAATTGTGGATACTCTGTCAAAGAAATCCAACTAGCAACTTTTTTTTTGGGTTTTTGTTTTCAAGTCTTGTCTTTTTTATGGAAAAGCTCAAACAAATATCATCAATAGATATGTGCTATATCAAAGATACAATCTTTCCATTCATTTCTTCATGAGATATGGGTAGCAATCTAGAAGTTTGTGTAATTGACGAGAAGGGAGATGGAATAAGTGCACGCGTGACGCGAGTCATGTGAAACAGAATGGGTACTACCATATGTGTAAAAGCTCTTGAATAAGATGAGTTCCAAGATCCACACACTACTCACATTTGAAAGAGGCTACGGAAAGCTATTTACTGATGTGGTCAGTTGCACCAAACACCAAGGGAGTGAGCTATTGTGTTAGGAGAGAGAAAGTAGAGAGAGAAACATGTGCATAAATTTGGAGAAGATGAAATTGCAGAAGTCCCCTTTAAATTATGCGACTTTTGGGATCAAGTTTTATTGGTACATAATTTTTAGGTCATTTGGGCAATGTTCACACATGTCCAATGGCCAAAACTCTTAAAAATAATGTAAAGGTCTACAATCCCCAATTTGGGGTCCAAAAAATATAATAAAAATTTATATGAAAAGCTCTTGAAGAGAGGTGTTATTTAGAAAGGTCACAATATACAAAAGAGGAGTCCTTGGGGCCCTAAGGAACTCCCACCATCTATATGCATAGCTGATGTTGTGCCTTCAGTAATAGATAGATAGATAGATAGATAGATAGATAGACAAATAGATAGGTAAATAAATAGTATGATGAAGTGATATCTCACATCAATGTGCTTTGTGCGAGCATGGAACGTGGCATTTTTTGCCAGACATATGGCACTTTGGCTATCACAATCGAGAACATATGCCTTCTCATGCAAACTAAACTCTCAACTACACTGGATCCTCCTCATAGCATAGGCACTTGCTTTTGGTCCCCATCAAATGTCTAAGAATGGACTTGATTGTGTCCCAGTGAACTTTGCCAAGACTAGCCATAAATCTACTAACAACTCTCATTGCATGTGCAATGTTTGGCCGAGTGGCAACCATGGCATAACCTGATGCATATGGAACACTTTTCATGTGGTTAGTTGCATCATCATCTTTGGGACAATCATCCTTGGAAAGCTTAACACGTGGCTGCAATGGCATTCGAAGAGGCTTAGCATCAATGGCATTTTATTTGTCAAGCACTTTTTCGATGTACTGTTCTTGGGATAAATGCAAAATATACTGCTGCATATTCCTTTTTATTTGCATACCAAGTATGTGGATCGATTTCTCCAAGGTCTTTCATTGGAAATGTAGAGTTCAGCTACCATATTAGAGCATTTAAAGTGCTCTTTTTTTTCTCATACAGTCGCATATCTCTTGATTTTTAAGACCCACAATTAATATAGAGACAAAAATGAAATAGAGACATGAGAGAGGGTCCTTTAGTATCCAAATATGCAATAAAAAATTTATGCAATTTTTGACCATTTTGACTAACTTTGAGCTTGGTTTGACTATGGTTGACTTTGTCTAACACTGATCAACTATGAAAACATGTGCAATCCATCTTGTCGAAGGTTGCATTTCCTACAATCCCCTTCTAACTTGACACAAGGGGAATATGCCAAGATAGGTAGAAATATTGCTAGCTAGAAAAGTGATGTTGTAGGTACTTGTAAAGATCATGCCAGTGTCCATAAAAATACCTAAGACTTTTGACATGAACACTCCATACCACAAATAAAAGGAGAACTGTATATTCTTCTCATCCAAATATTTCTATGGGAGGAAGTTGAGATAAGAGAAAGCAAAAGATAGAGTATAGACTTAAACATACTTCTTGAACTCTCAAGATTAGCCATACCTATCAAGTATCAGTCATATGCTTTCATCTACACTTGTCTACAAAAAAAAATCATATACATATACATAGATACATACATACATATGTGTGTACGTACATACATATGTACATACGTAGGTAGGTACATACCTACATTGTACGTAGGTACGTACACTACGTACGTACGTACGCACCTGCGTACGTACGTACCTACCTACGTACCTACCTACGTACCTACCTACCTACCTACCTACCTACCTACCTACCTACGTACCTACCTACCTACCTACCTACGTACGTACCTACCTACCTACGTACGTACCTACCTACATACCTACCCATGTACGTTCGAACCTACCTATGTACGTTCGAACCTACCTATGTACGTTCGAACCTACCTATGTACGTACGAACCTACCTATGTACGTACGTACCTACCTATGTACGTACGTACCTACCTATGTACGTACGTACCTACCTATGTACGTACGTACCTACCTATGTACGTACCCATGTACGTTCGAACCTACCTATGTACGTACGAACCTACCTATGTACGTACGAACCTACCTATGTACGTACGAACCTACCTATGTACGTACGTACCTACCTATGTACGTACGTACCTACCTATGTACGTACGTACCTACCTATGTACGTACGTACCTACCTATGTACGTACGTACCTACCTATGTACGTACGTACCTACCTATGTACGTACGTACCTACCTATGTACGTACGTACCTACCTATGTACGTACGTACCTACCTATGTACGTACGTACCTACCTATGTACGTACGTACCTACCTATGTACGTACGTACCTACCTATGTACGTACGTACCTACCTATGTACGTACGTACCTACCTATGTACGTACGCACCTACCTATGTACATATGCACCTACCTATGCACATACGTATGTACCTACCTACCTACCTACCTACGATCGTACCTACCTACCTACGATCGTACCTACCTACCTACATACATACCTACCGACCTACTTACCTACCTACGTACCTACGTACTTACGTACGTACCTACCTACCTACCTACCTGCATACCTATGTACGTACATACCTACCTACCTACGTATGTATGTACCTACCTACCTACGTACCTACCTACGTACCTACCTACCTACCTATGTACCTACCTACGTACCTACCTATGTACCTATCTATCATAGTTGTTAGCAACGTTTTAGCAACGTCCAAGGCAACGCGTTGCTAACGCGTTAGCAACATAGCAACGTTTGGGCCTAAACGTTGCTAAAACGTTGCAAACATGATTTTTTTTGTTTGGGATTTTTTTTTAATATATTTTGGTATCCTAAGCTTCTTATAGCTAATACATGATGAAGTGCATCCATTTACACATATAAATAAATATGAACACATATACATTATGACTTAAGAGTAGATATGAGACATATCGCATGTATACTACACGCATGCATATGCATAACACACACACACACAGATATATATATATATATATATATAATATACACACACACACACACAACATATATATACACACACACCACACACACACACACATATATATATATACATACATATATATATATATACACACACACACACACACACACACATGCATGCATGCATGCATACATACATACATACACACACACACATACATAGATAGAGAGAGAGAGGGACATATATACATACATACATACATACATATATACATGCATGCATACATGCATGCATGCATACATGCATAGTTGTTACTTACGGGATTCTGACTTCTGACTTGTGACGGGAATCCGACTTATGACGAGTCAGGAAAAACGTTTCTGATGTTTTCTGACGTGACCTAATTTTTCTTTTATATACCTACACACACACATATATATATATATATATATATATATATATATATATAGAGAGAGAGAGAGAGAGAGAGAGAGAGAGAGAGAGAGAGAGAGAGAGAGAGAGAGAGAGAGAGAGAGAGAGAGAGAGAGAGAGAGAGAGAGAGAGAGAGAGAGAGAGAGAGAGAGAGAGAGAGAGAGAGAGAGAGAGAGAGAGAGAGAGAGAGAGAGAGAGAGAGAGAGAGAGAGAGAGAGAGAGAGAGAGAGAGAGAGAGAGAGAGAGAGAGAGAGAGAGAGAGAGAGAGAGAGAGAGAGAGAGAGAGAGAGAGAGAGAGAGAGAGAGAGAGAGAGAGAGAGAGAGAGAGAGAGAGAGAGAGAGAGAGAGAGAGATGGATGGAGGGAGGGAGGGAGGGAGGGAGGGAAAGAGGGGGGGGGGGGAGGGAGGGAGGGAAAAAGGGGGGGGGGGGGGAGGGGGGGGGGGAGAGAGAGAGAGAGAGAGAGAGAGAGAGAGAGAGAGAGAGAGAGAGAGAGAGAGAGAGAGAGAGAGAGAGAGAGAGAGAGAGAGAGAGAGAGAGAGAGAGAGAGAGAGAGAGAGAGAGAGAGAGAGAGAGAGAGAGAGAGAGAGAGAGAGAGAGAGAGAGAGAGAGATTGCTTTAACATCATGTATTATCATAATACAATAATAAATTATTCATGAATGATATAGATTATAACAATAAATCCAATATATTGATGTCTGTTGTCTCGATTGAAAACATGGATGATTGGATCATTGGTTGATGGATGATGGGTACAGCCCACATGCTACAACCTACATGATACATCACATCACAATTCATAGTCTAGGCCCTACAGCCTACATGCAAGTAAACATGCACTATAGTCTAGACTGTACTGTCTATGATACCTGTCCATATACATGTACGACTCCGAGTACTGTTGCATGTATGAGTACCAACTGGCAACAAATGGACTGAGCTGCAAAATGCTGTTATAATTATCTGAACAATCATATCAGCTTAAGCAACACATTATGGATGTCAGAGGTGAGTTCAAACTAATCCTCATCAGCTAGTACCTACAGCATCAGCATCAGGTCAAGACAGATCATGACTCATAGTATAGCCATAGACTCATAGTTGGCAGTCCTGAACATCTGCATTATTTATATATCCACAGTGCCTTATGTGACAGTCCAAATTTGGTGGCAGGTGCAAAATATGAGATTGTATGGCATCATGCATGTAAAAGAATGACTTGAAATGCAACACGTAAAAAAAACCTCTTCCTGAAATTTCTGCAAAAGTGTGGTCAGAATCCCATTTCTGATGCCACGTCAGCAAAAGGTTACTGACGGGTCAGGAAAAAGGTACCCGACGCATCAGGAACCAACTATGCATACATACACACATACATACATGAATAATATAAGTGGATACATACATACATTCATATCACATACATACATACATACATACATACATACACAAGTATAGTTGTAATTACATACATACATACATACATATTTAGTATAGTATAGGAGAGACATGGACCTATATAGTATAGATTATTGAGTCTATAGTATAGATTATTGAGTCTAGATTAGTCCCTATACAATTCAACATTCACAATACATTCACAATTATGTTTGTACTAAGTAGTCATATCAATTATCATAGAAGAGTACCCTTGGCTTTGAAGGGCCAAGGCCAAGTGGAAAGGATGAACCTTTTATCCAAGCTTTGTAAGTGCATTAGAAGGAAAACATGGAAAATCCAAAATATCTAGGTATCTCAAGGTGATAAGGCACATAAAGAAAATCATTAACAAATGTACTTATATAGCTTTCTCTGTCTTAGTTTTTTTATTCATGTATTGGACAATTTGAACATGATTTTAAATAGTTTCTTATCCCTCTTAAGCAAAATATAGTTTTGAGTATTTTTTGGACTACCAAAAAAATATGCATGCAAAGCAACGCGTTGCGAACGTAGCAACGTTGCGAACCTTTCGCAACACATTGCGAACTGTTCGCAATGCGTTGCGATGCAACTATGCTACCTATGTACCTACCTACATACCTATACGTAGGTAGGTACGTCCCTACCTACCTATGTAAGTACGTCCCTACCTACCTACCTACCTATGTACCTACCTATGTACGTACGTACCTACCTACCTACCTACCTACCTACCTACGTACGTACGTACGTACCTACCTACCTGCCTACCTACCTAGGTAGGTAGGTACGTACCTATGTACCTACCTACCTACCTACATACGTACCTACCTACCTACGTACCTACCTACCTACCTACCTACCTACGTACCTACCTACCTACCTACGTACCTACCTACCTACCTACGTACGTACCTACCTACCTACGTACGTACCTACCTAGCTACGTACGTACGTACCTACCTACCTACCTACCTATGTACCTACCTACTTGCGTACGTACCCGCCCGCCTGCGTACGCACGCGCGCGCCTTCCCCTGCGTACGCGCGCGCCCCTGCCCCTGCGTACGCGCGCGCGTACGTACCTACCTACCTACGTACCTACCTACCTACGTACCTACCTACGTACCTACCTACCTACCTACATACGTACCTCCCTACGTACGTACGTACGTACCTACCTATCTACGTACGTACGTACCGACCTACCTACCTACCTACGTACCAACCTACCTACCTACGTACCTACCTACCTACCTACGTACCTACCTACCTACCTACGTATCTACCTACGTACGTACCTACGTACGTACCTACCTATCTACCTACCTACGTACCTACCTATTTACCTACCTATCTACCTACCTACGTACCTACCTACGTACCTACCTAGTACCTACCCACGTACTTACGTACCTACCTACCCACGTACCTACCTACCTACCTACCTATGTACCTACCTACCTACCTACGTACCTACCTACCTACCTACCTACCTACGTACGTACCTACCTACCTACCTACCTACCTACCTACCTACGTACGTACCTACCTACCTACCTACGTACGTACCGACCTACCTACGTACATACGTACATACCGACCTACCTACGTACGTACCGACCTACCTACGTACGTACCGACCTACCTACGTACGTACCGACCTACCTACATACCTAGCTACCTACCTACCTACGTACCTACCTACCTACCTACCTACCTACCTACGTACCTACGTACCTACCTATCTACCTACCTATGTACCTACCTATCTACCTACCTACGTACCTACCTATCTACCTACCTACGTACCTACCTACGTACCTACCTACGTACATACTAACGTACCTACCTACCCACGTACCCACGTACCTACGTACCTACGTACCTACGTACCTACGTACCTACGTACCTACGTACCTACGTACCTACGTACCTACGTACCTACGTACCTACCTACCTACCTACCTACCTACCTACGTACCTACGTATGTATGGACCTACGTACGTACCTACCCACGCTCCGATCTACATACGTATGTACCTACATACCTACGTGTGTACCTACATACCTACGTATGTACCTACATACCTACGTATGTACCTACATACCTACGTATGTACCTACATACCTACGTATGTACCTACATACCTACGTATGTACCTACATACCTACGTATGTACCTACATACCTACGTATGTACCTACATACCTATTACCTACGTAGGTACGTACGCATGTACCTATGTACCTACATATGTGCCTACCTACGTGCGTACTGTCATGGACACAAAGATAACCATCTTAAACCTTAGATTCCATGTAAGTTTCCTATATCTCATGTTTGGTTAACATTTTGGAGAAACTACTGCTACCATTGCATCGAGAGCATGCCAAAACCCCAAGATCGAATGTCTATTTGCTGAATTCTGACACCGGGAGGTCTTGTTTCAAGTCGATGACATCATGATGTCATCATCAAGTTATAACCGCCCTATAGCACTGTCTTTGAACACCTATAAAAGGAGGGGCTGGCCACATTCATTCGCAGTCTTGCCAATACCAGTCTTGGGAGCTCAAGGAGTCGTGACCGCGAAGTAACTACTCTCCAAGTTCCAGTTCTAGTTCTTGTCTTGTTCCTTGTTCCAGTATTGTCTAGTGTAGTTCTTGGACATCTTGTCTTGTCCTCTTGTAATCTCCTAGTACAAGATCTCGTCTAGTTATTTCTTGTATCTAGTTAATCTCCCTGAAGGGAATTCTTGTAATCCTCATATCTT